>JANIWS010000003.1:0-600000 GCA_030555745.1 Yamadazyma sp. yHKB15 | reverse complement strand
AATATATATGTCACCCAGTATTTCACCGTTCTTGTTTTTTCCTGCCAATATATCTAGCAAAGTAGTTTTTCCAGCACCGGAACCACCCATTATTGCCATACATTCTTTTGGTTTAACAAGACCATTGATATTAAATAAAACCTGGCTACCGTTATTAACTTTATAGCAAATATTTTTAAATGATAATACGGTTGGAGTGAAATTCTCGTTCAATGCATTTAATTCACCATCCAATGGTTCAGTAAGGTCACCAGATGGTTTAAATAAGGCACTCTTACTGATATTGTACAACGAGGTCGAAATAATCAATAAACAAATCAAGGCCACCAATACTATTAAGAGTAGATTTCCCCAAGTTAATCTGTTTGTATCGGGTAAATCATACCCTGGAATTTCACTTTTATGAATACATTCACCAGATTTACAGTTTAAGGTAATGTAAGGATCACCAAAAACTGATGAAATCAAATCATTCATGCTAGGTTCAGAAAACCTACAGTTTTTATCATTTAAGGTACAACTAAAGTCACCAGGACCTTGAATTGTCTCAGTTAAAAACTCTGATATATCAATTGAGCCAGCTTCACCACATAACATTCTTTCAGGAAGACATTTGCACATGACTTCGTCACAATTATAATGGGTTGTGTTCTTTTTCAAATCATAATCAAATTTACATTTATTCAAGTCACAATAGAAGGATTCTTTCTCGTCGATCCAGAATTGGAAGTCACATTTTGCAGCAGTCTTATTGCAACTGAAAGTGACTTGAGGTTTTTTACCATCTAAAATGGATATAATCTTCTTATTTGTAACATCACACATTTGATGAAATTTATTGACAACGATTCCTGACTTGTAACAGGTACCACGCAAACCTTCAGGCATGAAAGCATCACATACATCATCATCAACACACATATTACAATTTATACCATCCCAACCTGTTTTACATTTACAGGTTGCTTCCAGATCTTTTCTCACAGGTCTGTTCTTATTGCCATCAGGCAAGGAACCACACAAGGGTTCTGAACAGTCATTACCACCATAACCATCTCTACAGTCACAAAAACCGGTAAAAGTATTACACTGGCTGAACTGGGTACATTCGAAATTTGGTAAATTACAGTTGAAACATGGAGGACATTTATCGTCGTCTTTATCATGTGAAGGAGGTATAATATTTGGTTTAATTTCGAATATGTCATTCAAGACAACTCCTCGTTTGATACGATCAAATGATTGTTCGAAGCCTTTCACATCTTTAACGGCGTACGGTTCACTGATGACTCCTATAGCGAGTAATGATAACGATAAGAAACATGAGGCCCTCATGGTTCAATTTCTTCACTTGCTGCTCACAACTATATCAATTCAATTCAACACCAACGGTATTCTACAAATACTATCTATCGCCTTTATATACGTATACCTTGTTCTTGAAAATACTTGTAATAATCTTCAATTGATGATGACTTAAACTGTTCTATTAGAACCTTTTTGAGAAAAAGCCATTCTAATCGTTGAGAAAGATGATGTTGCTGTGTGCAGGTTCAAAAGATTAGAGAGATAAGTTTAATAATGAAAATATATATTATAAATAAGTTAACATTTGACGATTCTCTTCAAAGGTTCGATGTACTCATGTAGTAAGTCATCCTTTACGTAGGCAATGAAGTAGGGAGTTGCAGTGTTACCTTTGACAAAATTGAACACTTCAGTATCTGGGACTTCGGTGACAATTTCATCATTATACTTTCTAAAAATATTATTATGATGGGGGTCTTTGATATATATCCAGTAATGACCATAACTGGCTTCACCTCTATGTATGAACACTGCGAATATGGAGTAACCTATTTTCTTATAATCATTGAACTGGTTTGCTATATTGAAGTTCAATACATCGATCATGTCATCAATCTCTTTAACTTTTTCCTTCAATTGATTAACTTCTTTTTCCATGAAGTCAAGAACTTGGTCGCTTACTTCAAATCTTTCATCATCCTTGATTGATTCAAGGTATTTCTTTGTGGTGATTAATGAATCTATAATAGTCATCTTGGTTTCTTCATTAGGTGTCAAAATCTCTTGTTTTTCAGTTTCCAATTCTTTAATTCTAGATTTCCAGTTGAAAACTTCTTCTCTTTTGTTCAAGAGTTCTTTATCTTCTGTATCTAGGAATCTATCCACATAAATTTTATCAGAAAATGGAATAGGCTCGATAGATTTATATGCCATCAATTTCTCTCTATCGAATAAAACCCTTTGAACTTGAAATTGTAAAATTTCAGGCAAATTGCTTAAGGTAAATGTTTTCTTTACTAAACCTTCTTCTAAGTTAACAATATCCGCATTGAAATAGTTATCTAATGCATCATATATATCTTTTGGATGATCACTTATATTTATGATCAAGCTAGAGAACCTTTCAATTGAAGACCTTAATTCACTCTTGCCATTGAGTGGTGTAATATTTTGCTTAATCTTACCATAAAATAATTGCTTGATCAAATCATATTGTTCACCATCATCTTCAATTCTAACAGGCTTTAATGCTGTTTCAATTTGGAAATTAACATTTTCAATACATTCTGTAACATCTTGTTGTCTTCCAATTTCAATGGTAGTTTCCATTTCCTCTGTGCTGATAGGTAAAATTTTACTTTTTGGTGAATCTTCATCTGTCGATGGTGTGGTATTATCGTTATCACTTATAGCCTCCCCTTCATCTTTGATCAAATCTTTCGACTCCTGCTGGGGCTGACCCTCTTTGAATGGGTCTTCAATCTCTTCGATTGAGCTATCATCATTGTCAATGGAAGCGATAATACCATTTTCTCTCGTTCTTTCTTCAGTTTCAGACTCTTTGATTTCAGATTTTTCGCTATCAATCATTTCAACATCTTCTGGATTTGAATCACCTTTATCCTCAGATTCCTCCTCATTGTCTGAATCAATCAAAATCGGATTCTTCTTATGTCCATCATCCAAGAAGTTTAATGGCTGCGAAGCAGGTAAAAATGATAAAAATACCAAATCTTTACTAGGTGCAACACATCTTTGTTGAGTGTGAATCATCTCGTTATATAAAATTTGTAAATGATAAATGAATTGATTTGATCTCTTAATCTCTCCATTATCAATTTTCCTCCCTCCTATTTTTCTTTCCAAATCATTCATTTCACTTTCATTAAAATTCAAAATCATTTCTCTGATCGGCTTAATTGAAAAGTAGTATTGTAATAATGAGTTGAGGTAACATGTGTTACCAATATTATCCAAACCCGCTGGCCAATTTTCAACAGGTAACAAAGACGAATCAATTTTTCCTGTTTTCAAGAAATAAGTCAAGATCTTGGAATTTTTGTAGCTATTCACTGTTCGTAACGCCTGTCTTAAGTATCTGAAATCTTCGTTCAAGTATTTATTCTGAAAATTTGTTATTATCTCAAAGTCATTTGAAGCATCTGTGATTTGTAACATCTTGTGACATTCGTCTAACGATAAACTTTTATTGTAATGGCCCAAAATGTATGAGATTTTTGTTTCGATATAATCCATTAAACTATAACTCTTTCGATTTATAGCCAAGGACAATAAACTCTTATTAAGAATAGCAATATCATTCTCATTATTTCTTTCCAAAGCTAATTCATTCAATTTAAATTCATAAGCAGTGATAACAACATCATCTTCAGTTATTTCTTCAACTCCAAGCTCTTGCAAAGATAAATCCACAGGAATTACTTCACCTTTTATATAATTAATCAAAACATCTGAATTTTTGACTGATGCAACTAATTCTAAGAATGAATGAAAATAAGAGTAGTTTTTGAAATCATTTTTTACGTTGGATTCATATAGTGATATTATGAATTCGTCGTCAATTTTCAAAATTTCTTGAGGAGATTGATTCAAGGTTTCGATACCCAAGTGCTTCAAAGCATTCGTGTAATCTGTGAATCCATATACTTTTTGTTTGGATAAGACATCAACGTAGTTCCTTAATCTGTTTGAGCCATTGCTAGACTTAAATCTCATTAAAGATTTGAGATCATCAACGTAAAACATTTGGTTAGCTATATCAGAATATACGACCCTTTCGAAAGTCTTTATAATTAGTTCATCAGGGTAGAACATGTAGCAGCTTAGATTAATGAAAAAGGAATATTCATTAGAATCATTTGGATAATTAATACTCAATTGTTTATCATATTCGTTGAAACTATTATAAATTTTTGATAGGTTGGGACTAAATGAATATTGTGTGTTGAAGTCATTGACATTTTTCAACAGCTTACCTCTATATATCAATTCTAAAATCTTCCTCATGAACATATCTTTTACATCATTTGATAACTTTGGAGGAACCAAAGTTCCTTGGCTAACCGTGAAATGCAATTTATCAGTTAGATACGTTATGTCTATAAATGAATCCAACAAAGTTTTTTCTAGGTCTATAGTTTTGGTGGGAGTAGAAGGATTATGTAAAATTGGACCCTTTAAAACACCAATCAATTTCGTTAAACAGTTGACAGCTTGAGGAACACTATCAGTTTCTAGATTATGAGTTTGAGCAACCTTCAAGTATCTCTCTTTGATTATGTTGGCATCTGTGAATAATTTGATATCTTCGTTGAATTCGCTTTCAAATATGCTAATCTTTAATATATGGAAATTATCATTTTCATTAACGAAAAAAGCTTCATCAATAGAAGTATTATCTTTACTGAACTGGCTAAGATCATCTTTCGATATGAGGGATTGTGGAACCAAGTGATATTCATATTTTGTCGACGGACTTGAATTCTGAAATACAGATGATTGATTATCTAATTTTTCAATCTTGAAGTGGGAAATCCTCTGGTTAAATAGAATTAAACCTCTAAATATCTTCAACAGTTGATTCTCATTTGCTTCATTCAATTCTATAACATCGAGATTTTTACAGAATTCAACATCTTCATTCAAAATAAGTAACTCAGTTTCGACTGCTTTTGATGTAACTAAGCTAGAAAGCTTCTTTCCATATTCAATTGGCTTCAGATTCAACAAACTCTTGTCATTACAATAATTTCTATAAGGAATTGTCCATTTTATATCATCTAGAATTCTATTTAAAGTTTTAAAAGGAAAACTAGATAATTGATCTATGCTAGTATATTGATGTGTAGTTTCAACCAGATAATCCTGGTTTAAAAACGGATTCTTATTACTAGATTCCATAATTATGTTTGCCTTTAACCTAAAAATGTAATGATCCAAAAGTGCGACTAGGAATTGAAAAATTTCGAATTTTACCAATACATTAAAACGTTTGCAGAAGCACTTCTTTAGGAGATACAAGAGATTTGAAGATGTCACAAGCACCCAATATAGATCTTGAAAAGATCAGAGGTAACAGTGATGGGACATTCACAGGTATGGCTAGACTGACATTCAATGAAGTTATAATGAATAATCCATATTTTGCAGCAGGTGGTGGTTTAATGTTACTAGGTACAGGTTTGGCTGTTGCAAGACAAGGAGTTATGAAGTCATCCAATTTCATATATAGGCAGCTTTTGGTTGATTTGGAAATTCCTTCTAAAGATAAATCTTACTTATGGTTCTTAGAATGGATGGCTCAATACAGAAACAGATCATCTAGACATTTATCAGTAGAAACCAGTTTCAAGCAACATTCAAACGGTTCTGCAACTACCAAGTTTTCATTGGTTCCTGGTCCTGGTAAGCACTTAATAAGATATAAAGGTGCTTTCATGTTGGTTAACCGTGAAAGATCCGGTAAGTTATTAGATATGACAAGTGGTACACCATTTGAAACAGTCACTTTGACAACCTTATATAGAGATCGTAAATTATTTTATGACGTACTTTCAGAGGCTAAAGAAATGGCCTTGAAGATAAGAGAAGGTAAAACTGTCATATATACGTCCTGGGGTCCCGAATGGAGACCGTTTGGCCAACCTAGACAAAAGAGATTATTAGGATCCGTTATTTTAGATAAAGGGCTCGATACTACCATCTTGAATGATGTAAAAGATTTCTTGAAAAGTGGAACCTGGTATCATAACAGAGGAATTCCATATAGAAGAGGATATTTGTTATATGGACCACCTGGAAGTGGTAAAACTTCATTTATTCAAGCAATCGCAGGTGAGTTAGATTATAATATTTGTCTTTTAAATTTAAGTGAAAAGAATTTAACTGATGATAGATTAAATCATTTAATGAACCATATCCCCGATAGATCAATTTTATTACTAGAGGATATCGACGCTGCGTTCAATAAGCGTGATCAATCCACTGACCAAGGTTATACATCAGGTGTTACATTTTCAGGTTTGTTAAATGCTCTCGATGGTGTAGCTAGTGCTGAAGAATGTATTACTTTTATGACAACTAATCATCCTGAAAAATTAGATAATGCATTGTTGAGACCAGGAAGAATTGATTTCAAAGTTTTAATTGATAATGCTTCCGAATATCAAGTTGAAAGAATGTTTTTGAAGTTTTATGATAATGATAATGAAAACTGTGCAAGATTCATAGAAAAATATAGAGAATTAGGACTCAAGAATATCAGTACAGCTCAATTACAAGGATTATTTGTATATAATAAAAGAAATCCACAAGGGGCAATTGACATGATTGAAACATTAAAAAATCCTAACAATAAGTTTTAAATTTGTACATAGAATTATAGATAAAAAAATTTTATTCGAAGAAATTGAAAAAATATTGGAACCCAGTATTTTTTTAAATTAAAATTACAAACTACTCAATAAGAATATCTAAAGAATGGATTTTGCTTATCTGTTAAATCCAAAAACTCAATATTTTCAATTGGTTCAGGAGCTGGTTTTTTATCTCTTTGTTTATTTTCCCAGAAGTACGAAAACCATAATAAACATAAAATTACAATAGCAAGAACTGAACAAGCGGCAATAGAATTGATAGCAGTTTGATAAACTGGTGATTCTGACAGTTTGAAAGTTTGAGAACCAGCTAAGTTACCAACACAATAACCAATTAAAAGCATGATAAATACGGTACTTTGTTTGGTACTACCCAAAGTATTTGATTGAACGGTTGAAAGCATCACAATAAATGATAATGGTGCAACGAATTGCATATTATAACCAGCAAATCTAGCATGCTTTTCTTTACCGAAACAAAGCAACAACATACCAGTGGTTGCGATAACTTGACCGATAAAAGCCCAGAAGAATCTTGACTTATAGTAAAGACTTCCTAAAGCAATCAAAATAAGACCACCTAACTCAACAGCACCACCAATCAGTTGTAAAAGTAATGATTGCTTAGTTGAGTAGCCCAAAGTTTCATTCATTAAGATTGAACCAAAATTGGTAATACCACCATTTGGAATGTTTCCAATTAAAGTGGATGCAAAAATTAACCAACTTCTATAATCAGTTAAAGCTTCAATGATTTGTTCCTTTTTAATGTGACTGTTACCAAAACCTTGTTGGTTTCCTCTCACTCTTTCAACCATTAATTTCTTTTCAATATCAGACAAGAACCAAGCGTTAGCTGGGGAATCTGGCATATGGAAGAACATCACTATACCCAAAGCACATGTTAAGACACCAGAAATAATGAAAATTAATTTCCAGGCTTCAATTGAATACAGGTCTTGATTATTAGCAACATTATAAGCAATGGCAGCACTACCAATGATAAAACCAGCACCATTACCAGCGAACCAAATAGCAGTTCTAAGGAAAGTTTCTTCCTTTTTGTACCATTGTCTTGTAATAATTGAGAAACCAGGAGTAATTGACAGTTCGCAAGCACCTAAAATGACTCTAAGAACCATGAAACCAGCATAATTAGGAACTGAATGCAAACATAAAATAAGACCCCAGAAAATGACCAAAACACTCAAAGTTTTAGCAACAGGAAGTTTTTGTAAAATGAAACTAATTGGGAATTCAGCAACAAGATAACCCAAATAGAAGGCGGAACCAACCCAAGAATATTCTTGACCAGTCATATTAAGGGCTTCTCTCAAACCCAAAATGGAAGCAAATGAGTTAGATAATTTATCCATAAATTGGAAACAGTATAAAACGATCATAATTGGTAATAAGCATGCATCGATTTTTCTTAATAATTTTTTATCAACTTCAGGAGATAATTCAATAGTATCACCTTCAGCTAAACCTAATTTCATAATTTCATCACCACCATCTAATTTAATTTCTTTACCATTGATTTTGATTAAATTGTTAGAAAGTGACTCAATAGACTTGACTGAAGCGATAGGTACGCTTTTCTCTTTCTCGTTATCTGACATCCTATTGACGTATTTTTTGCAGCAATTAAGGGAAAGTACTCAGGTATTGAAAACTTGGTACTGAAACTTTGATACTTGAGGAAACTAATCTACAAGATTATGGTACGTGTAGTGATAGATGCAGAATAGATCAATAAATCTAGAAAAAAGCTAAAAATCCATTCTTATATGTATTTTCCATTATGGCTTTATCTTATCAAGCCTGGCGCAAATTTCCATTTTATCAATTATGTTAAATGTGCATTCAACAAAAAACGGAATTTTCCCTCTGATACTTTTATAATAGGCATCTCGATAGGACAGCGGTATACTGGAAAAGGTAAATACCACCATGGGGTGAATTGATCACTATAATAAGGTTTCATTTAGCAAAGGTTAAAAGACTTGTACAAGAAAAAAACTAAACTGCCTTTGATATCATTAATCAATATCAGGCTGCATCATATGAAGGGGACTAGAAGATAAGTGTAACTAATTATCCAATTTAATTGGCAGGTTTTAGAGATAATCCTTGCGCTAGATTTGCAAGGGGCATAATTGAAAACCTTCTTAGCTGAAGTTTGAAGTATGATTAGAGAGTATATGTCAAAATGAGGCTGCAGTTAGGCGAGATTTAAATTTTTACTAGAGTTTTACTTTTGAACTTAACTCTTTGTACCTCCTGGTCAACCTACTATAAAGAGATTATAACTGATATAATATATTCTAATGGATCTAGGCTTGATGGACCGAGTAGTCTTTTCTTTTACTTCATAATTTATGGAAAGATTCTTCTTTTTTTTCGGGTCAAATATCTAGGAAATTTCTACAACAGTTGATAACAGGTTGATAACAGATTCTTATAGAGCTGAGAAATTTTATGCCTTCACGATAAAGATTAAAATTGGTTAGGTATCATTGGTTAAATTTTTGGCCGGTACCGTTGACATTGCTTGATTGAGATTTCCATGTATAATTGAACGTTATCTAATTTTGACTCGTATTAATTAATCTATATTGTTGCTTGACTCTCGCTGATTACATGCACTATCTGGAGCTCTCCATGAACCCTTTATCTTTAATTAAATCTTAATTTCAATCTTCGGTGCCTATGGTTTATCTACTGTTCTCTGAGGTTTGCAAACCTTTCAATATCGGATTGATAAGTTCGGTCTGAAATGTGGATGTGCAGATTACCGCATATAATCTTCAATTTATCCATTACTACTATTGACGAACCACGATGAGGTATTTAAACTCATCGAATGATTGGAACCATCTAGTGTTTCTCTTTCGACGTAGTTACTTATTGTTCATAGTTAATGTCTTTTAAGGCTTTGATGCTCATTTGGTTATAGCAGAATTATTTTGGATCTTTTGGTTTTCAGTTAGTATGATCTTCAACCTATTGATGTGATATTCTACTTAAATTTCTATGATTTTCATCAAATGGAGTTAGAACCAAATTTCTGTTCCACAATAAAAACTGAAATAGCTTTTGCTTCCATAGCTACTTTCCACAGCTTTAAGTTCCACAGCTATAAGTTTCACAGCTATAAGTTCTACAGCTTTTAAGTTTAAGTTTACAGTAGAATTTTCAGTTCCGCACTATTCTTAATTTCTATTATTATTCTTCTTCTCCCATTATCCTTATTTTCACCTTAATTCACTTCCATAATTATCTCCAATCCTAAATTACTATTTAATTTAATTTCTATTATTTAAAATAGTTTCACGACATCACGACATCACGACATCAAAAATCTTTTTTTAAAACATACATAATATAGAAGGTTTAAAAGAGGCTTTAAAGATATTAAAACGAAGACCAAAAACACCAAAATGCCAATAAACCGACAAAACAACTAAAGATGAATGAACATAATACTTAAGAGGAACATCAATAATAACTAGTTAGTACTTGATTGACGACCAATTAGACTTTGTAGTTTTCAATTGGCATAAATTTCTTAGTAAAGAATGATTCTAGTTCAGCCAGTCATGACGTCGTGCGCAGCGAGCAGAGTTGAAATTTATCACAAAGGATAGAAACACTTGAAAAAGATTAGCAAATTTGATAAATAAAACAGCAAATTTGACAAACCTGAAATAAATATAGATTAATTGAACTTGAGAACTTTTGCTTTTGGTTCATTTTTTTGTTCATTAAATAGTCAATTGTTTTTTTCATTATCGGTTTTTTTCCAGACAACTCACTATGATTGTGGATTTTGAAAAGAGATATTACTACTATAATAACAACCATCGTAGCAGATATTGGTTAATTTGGTTATTGGCAATTCCTGTCATCCTTTTAATCCTTTATATGCTCTTCATGAGAAGAAGAAAGAAGAGACCAATTATTGGTTCTAACCAAAATTACTATTCTGGTAAACCTCAGAGTTCTGGTGGATTCTTTGGTTTTGGTCGTAATAATAATAATCAACAATATGGTGGTGGTTTACCTCCTCAACAAACTCCTCAACAATACCAACAATATGGTCAAGATCAACAATATGGTCAAAATCAACAATATGGTCAATACGGCCAAAGTGGCCAGAATTATAATCAACAAGGTTCTGGTTATCAAGTCCAAAGTGATACCTATGGTGACCCACCTCCAGTTTATCCTGCAAATGAATCCACTTCTAATGCTAACAATGCTGCATCTCAAGGTAATTATGGCCCATCTTCAGACAACTTCTCTGCTCCTGAAGGTCCACCTCCAGCTCATGTTAAGAGAAGTTAGATTTCTAGTTATATTAATCCTATAATTTTTTGTTAAATATATATGAATCGTTTTAATTTCATCTATTTATCTTCAATCATTGAATTCAATTACAGCTTTGTTGATTTCATGTTTATCAAACAATTTGTACGCTTCTTCTGCTCTCTCAATTGGTACAAGAAAATCAATAAAATCAATAAAATCTTCTTTCAAAATATCAAATAGTGCAAGTGCTTCAGGAAATAATGATTTCACATGACATCTTCCAAATGAAAGATTAATATTTTTCATGTAACATTGTATACCATCAAATGGTAATGGTCCTTGACTCATACCAATACTTACCAATAATCCATCTCTTCTAATGCTTTCGAATCCAGATTTTAAGGCATCTTGTGATCCAACTACTTCCAAAACAAAATCAAATGCCTCTTTGGGTGCTGTTTCATTATCAAAATTTATAATTTTAGCACCCAATGTCTTTGCTTTCAGCAATCTGGATGGTACGTTATCAATGGCAGTCACTTTGAATCCATAATGTTTTAAGATACGCAAAGCACACATACCTACAGGTCCTAAACCAATTTGAAGTACTTCAATCTGGCTAACTTCACGAGCTTTGAAATCTTTTGCTACATTATGACCTAAATGATTCAAGATTTTTTTGACCCCAAAATACCCTGTAACAAAAATATCTGCCATGAGTACGTAAACAGGGTCTCTTTGACACTTATAAATAGCATTATTTGCCATTGGGACTCTAAGGTACTCTGCTTGTCCTCCATCGAGACCAATTTTTCCGAAAGTATTAGTTTTATCACATTGACTGGAAAATCCATGAGAGCAATACCAACACTTACCACATTGTATAGTAAATGTGCTTACCACAGTATCTCCCACTTTGAAGCCTTTTATATCTTTTCCCATTTCTATGATTTCTCCAACGAATTCATGTCCAATAATTTGGTCTTTGGGTAACTTCAAATGTCCTCTGTAAGTATGTAAATCAGTCCCACAAATTCCCGAATACTTGACCTTCAAAACTACATCATCATCTTCTTTGATTGAAGGTTTGGCCACATCCTTAACCTTGAAGTCATATGGCCCCTGATATGTCACAGCTTTCATCATATTTCTTTCTTTGTGTTATTTTTTACTAAGATCAGTTTATAGGGTGATCGAGTTCAGAAAATATGGGGAAGAATTTTGACAGAAGTTTTATTAGTCTACAAACCAAAAAAAAAAAAAAGCTAAATCGGCCCAAACCTAAATGAAGAAGTCAGTAGTTGTCTTGTTGATTTTATAAATGGTGATAAGGTGAATAACTATGTCAAAACTTTGAAAAAATTATAAACGATATCACACAAAGCCAACATGAAAGAACCTGCTTTCTGAAACTGTTTCATGACATTGATGAAGAAAAGATAAAAGATATTTAAACATATGAAGTTTCCTATAGCAGCATAAGCTAAATATACAAATACTGTTACTATGTCACCTCTATTTAAGACCTTGTTGAATTTGAAAATTAACATTTCTGTGTTTGGATAGCAAACCAAATCCCCGGCATTTTTATCACAATGATAATTCAAATTTAATAGAAAGTAATTTAGTATTAGGCCCTTAGCTCTCTCAATCAACGAATCTGACTCAACAACCAAGATCAGAGACAGTGATTTTAGGACAGCTAGTCTTTGAAACAAATCCCTATCGTCTCTAACAATGAATGTGAATATATCTAGGAAAAAGCTATCAGAAAATGTCAATTCCCTTCCGAAAAGAAATAACCTTTTCAATACATTCTGGAAGTAGATAGAAGTCCCCAAAACAAAGAACAATATTCTGAAGAATCTTGCAATGGAAGTGAATAAGAATGTTGCAAACTGTTTTAAAGCTTCGTTGAAATTGAAATCTCTCCATATTCTGCGATATTTCACAACAGGCAATGGTATGAAATTTAAAACCCATATTAGTTTGACATATTGGCGTCTTGGATGCGGTGGTTGTAGATTTCTTATCATCATCTGAAAGTTTCGTGAATGTACAAACTCAAGTAAATCCACATCTAGATCTCTAAAGATATCAACCTGTTGATTCTCATTATTGATATGATTCATCCTGAATGACTGCTCTATTATTGTATCTCTTTATATGATATTGCTCTCTTTAACTTATATTCAATAAATACGTATCGATCTTAAATGTTAAATCGTATTATCCTATGATCCTATTGCGAATATGAAAATAATTCTCAATCATCAACAGATTCTTTTGTGAATCTTATACGGGACTGTACGTATTCGTTGAGTTAAATAGTCTTAGAAACATGTCTTTTTGGTGGTCTTTATTAGTATTTTGTATATTAGAGAATTTTGTAAATTAACTATAGAAATCTTTCCACTATAAATGGTAGGTTTTCATGGTACTTTTCGTAATTGGTCATCCATAAATCGATCATTTCTTTACTGAAATCATAATGCTCTAGAAGTATTTTATGATTGATTTTACACTGACCTTTTAATTTCAACAGAATGGTTCCTGAATTCATTTCAAAGTTTTTTGAATTATAATAAAGTGATTTTTCATCATAGAATTGATCCATCAACACTAACCTGTTGTTACAAACATAGGCACATGGTAATAAGAACAATTCTCCATTACCTGTGTCCCAGACATTATCTTTCTCTTCAAATGTAAGTCTATTTGATAAGTCACATATCTTGAATAATACTTCATTCAAATTCTTGTAATTAATGGTATTGTTGAATAATTTATATCTGTCTTTTGGAGTTACATTAAAGGCATTGAAATCAAACGCTACCAAAAAGTAATTCTTTAAGCTTTGGAAGAACCATATAGTTTGTAAATGAATTCCTCCATAAATCAATAAACTAAATATAATCCTATCAAGGATTTCTAAAATTGTGGTATCATCTTCGAGTCTATACGTTGAAGAAAGGATATAATTTCTTAACATTTGTCCAACATTCTCCTTATCAAAACGTTCAAGTACTACTTCTCCTACTTGATATACTTTGGGATTTCTGAATATCACCTTTTCGAATAATAAACCACATGTAACGAAATATTCACTTAATCTATTGTTTACAAACTCCAAGGTGATATTCAATTTACCATCATTGACCAATTTAGTTAAAGTTGTGGATAATAATGTATCATCCACTTCTATATCTCCTTTATCCAAACACTTGCACAAATAAATACAACTTATCCTTTTCGTGGTAATCGATAAAAACTCACTCTTATCAAAAAGTTTTTTAAATTTCTTCTGCAATATTTCTATAAAGGTAATGACCCAAATAAAATTCTGAGAAGCATCTTTATACTCTTCATTTATAAATTTCATAAACCCAAGGATTATTTTGCATTTGATTATCATATTTGTTAACAGAATAAATGAATTAAATGACCTTCTATTTAATCTCCTAAGAAATTTTACAATCTCATTCAATCCCATGGATAAATCAATTTCTGGGTGCTTTGATGCTTCAGAATTAATCAAGTGTTTAACAAGATTTTGATTAAAGTTGTACAAATATAATGGCGAGAAAATCTTTATGGTTTCAAAGATTAACTTCAAAGGATCTTGGTTCCCTTGAACCTTTTTAGGATTTGCCATAAGATTATTAATTTCTTCAATCAATTGCAGCACAGTAATACTAATCTTCCCCAAAGAAACTTCTTTCAAAACACCAACATCACTATAAATCAAAGCCTGTTCATGAATATGAAGAGTCTTAATCCGGTTACTATTAACGATTTCATCATCAAGAATAAGTCTTGGAACCGGAGCTGAAATATTAAGCTTAGACCTGATATTTTTTAAGAAGCTGATTTCATTAATAACTGGTTGAATTCTATCCTTAAAATTCAAAATTTGGAAATACTTGATTAAATAATTTAATAATCTTTCTCTCTCAAAAGAATTTGGCTCCATCTCAATTGCAATAGCTAATTCTCTTAAGGAGCCTTTGATTCTGCCCAACTGAAACAAAGTTAACGATATTAATAGTCTTAAATTTGGTGTAGCACAAACCAATTGCTCACCACTGGGTAAAAGAACCAAAATTTCATAATACTTTTTTTGGCGGTACAAATCTAAAATTGTGGATTCTAAGCACTCTGAAGCATCTTCATTATCACTTGAGGTTGAAATCAGTTCATTGTTATAATACTCTATTAAATGGCTAAGTTCCTCATCGAGCTCCATTTTGTCTTGTTGAATTAGGTTTGTGGTTGCAAAAAAAACAAAAAAAAATAAAAATAAATAATATTTCTACTATACAAGATATGTAATATGCTAATATGGCATGACAGCTTTTGGTGGATGATTTTGATTTTGATTTGTATTGGGATTTGAAGGTCTAGAGTTGGTTTCTGAGGATGGTCCTTTAGGTTCCGTTGATTCAACACTAGTGTCATTTTTATCAGTTATTGAACCATTGGTGGCTTCTGTGCTTGCGAACGAGGATTCCGGAGGTATATCTTGAAGTTTTTCCTGAGGTATTTCGTCCTCATTGGTAACATCTAGGAATGAGGAATCAGGCATATTTCTTATTCTCTTCATTGCTTGTCTATTGGATAAGTTGTTCTTATCTCTGGAACAATACTTCATCAACTTTAATAAGTATTTATAACACTTCAAGGCATAATTGACGTCGACATTCAAGTTATCTTGAATATAGTTGTGGGGCAACTTAATGTTCAATTTAAACCTTTCGTTGGCTTCTGCAACAACTAATATTAGGATAGTTGCAAATAATGTATGAATATCATAAGTGACTAGAACAGGTAATGAAGAAATGGATTCTATTAAAGCAACCGTATTTTTCAAAATATCTACCTTTTTCTCATTGAATGGCTTATCTTCTTCAGCTTCAGGTAAGTCTATTAAAGGATTTCTTAATTCATAAGGGAATTGAATATTTAATTCGAAATTTAAGTATCTGAGCAATAATTCCTCTCTAAAAATGATTTGATCCCTCCAAATCCAAAAGATCTCCGCATTTTCATTGACAACTACATTAGGAGGAGCCTTGATCATACATCCATTCAAGGCAATTTTGTCTGGCGGCCTATAAGTATCATGTAGTTTACAAGAAATGGCTATTGCAGCTGATGCAAAATAATATTTGGAAGTTGTTATAGGCAACCTCATAAACAACCTGTTGACATAAATAGTAGCAGCAAATATAGTTCTAGAATCTAATTTCAAAGAAGATCCTAATTTTATTATAAAGTCATAAATACCTTCACGAATCTTCAATTCTTGTTCTACTGAATAATTAGCCCTTGAAGGTGAATTCTTCACGAAATCGTATTCTGAAAACAACCAACTATTTTCAAATTCCGTCATCTCACTCCACAATAAGTTTAAACCTCCTTATTTGGTTATACCGATACTTACAAAAGGAAATAATGAAAAGAATTGTCTTCTTTAATACTTAACAGATTATGTTAGTCTCAAAAAGTGATTTTCTCACGTACTGAAAAATTGAGAATCGAGAAGTGAAAAATTTTTTTAAGTTGAAAGGTATTAACAAGGAACCATGCCAGAATTCATGCATTTAGTTAGACCTGGAGTAACAGCACCAGCTGTTTCATCCACAGCAGGACCTTGTAATGTGAAGATCCACACCTCAGCATTGTTTCAAATTTTAGAAATTGTTTCAAGACAAATCATTTCACCAAATAAGAGAATCATGGGGACATTATTAGGATATAGATCAGATGATGGATTAGAATTCGAAGTAAGAGATGCATTTATGGTATCCTGCGATGAAACTGGTGATTCTATTTCTATTGAAGATCAACAACATAAAATTTTATATCAATTATATAAGAAATCTCATCCAAAAGAGAGTGTTTTAGGATGGTTTGGAACTTCAAATGAAATAGATAACTCCACAGGATTAATACATTCATTCTATTCAAAAGGATCAGATAGAGCATACCCATTCCCAGCTATATATTTGAATATTAAATTCCAAGATGAAAATAATGAAATCATTTCACCAGAAATTAAATCTTATATGGGTGCATCTATTGGTAAAAATTCAAGTAATTTACCTAAAATTGGATGGAAAACTCAAACTTCAAATCCATCATATGTTTTCCAACCTATTCCAAATGAAATTATAACCGGTACTGTCACCGAAAAGTTGAGTTTAAACAATTTATTGAATAACAAATTAAATAATAATTTTAACAATAATAATAACTTAATAACTTCAGATTTATCATACTTATCTCAACAAATCAACTTAATAATTGAATTAATCAACAAATTATTAATCAAATTAGAGAATTTCTCAAGTTCTGATAATGATTTGAACTTATTAAGAAACTTATCTAATAACTTATTAAACCATCCAAAGAGTTTAACTAATGTTGAAGAATTAAAAGACCACTTTAAAGCTCATAATCAAGATGTCATTATGATTGAATATTTGACCAAAGTTGTTAAAGAACAAATTGAATTGAGTGCAAGATTAACTGCTACCGCTGAATCTGAAAAGAAAGAAAGAGATTAATGTATAATATACGATTCAATAGACTAATTTCTTCTCAGACGAATTGTCTTTTTTTTTTCACTCTATTTTTCAATCTTTTTCTGTACTCTTTTGAAAATTTTTCAAATATCAAGAATACTCTCTAAATAACCTGTAGATTTCCAACTTCAATTTCATCCTATTTGTTACTACTATCTAAATGACCCCTGGAATCTGGTGATAGTTTGATCCCCTATACACCTTATCAGGTCGTGAGCCTAAAATCAAATTTCTAACCTCATCGCAAAATTTTATTATAACACTTAAGTATTTAATAACTTACAACCAAAAGGATACCAATTAACGATAAACAATAAGTAACTAAAATCAGCAGAATATACATATCCCAATTGTAATTCAGAGAATAATTTTTTTCAAATTTAAAAAGGTATCAAGTAAAAAATTTTAATTCCAGCTTGATACTTCAACACTCTAGGTAACTAATAAAGAGTCTGCAATATCTAATCTGTTTTAGATTATGAAAAATAATTTCAACAAGTCAATTCAATACACTTATTACAAAATAGAATTTAGACTGAACTGTTAAGTAAAGTAATTGCTAAACTCCACAGATTTTACAAACATAATTATTTATTTATAGAAGAAAACAAAATTTCACTAATTTCATTACTAGCTATAAAGTCTTAATAATGGGTAAGACTCCTAAGAAAGTGGCCGGTAAAGTATCCGGCAGTAAACCTCCCATAGGAGGGAAAAACTTGAGCTCCTATATGAATAGTGGGTTTGATTTAAATAAGAAGTCTTTAAGAAGAAGATTCAGTGTGGCTGAATCTGATTCTTCAGAGGATGACGACGATGAAAATGACGAAGAAGAAGAAGATGATGATGATCACAATGATAATAAAAGAGTTAATTATACCTTTGAGTCTCAATCTGACTCTTCCTTAACAGCTGTGCTGGATAACGAAATTTCTGATAAAGGTTCAATAATATTCGATGAAATAAAGTCTGAGTCGAATAAAGTTGCTGGTAAAGGTAAGGGTAAAGGAAAAGGTAAAGGCAACAAGAAGAATGGAACCTCGGGAAAGAATGTCACAAAAGGGAAATCACTCAAAAATTATGGTAAACATTACCAATACAATGAATCCGATAGTGATGCTATAAGTTTCATTTCCGACGATGAAGTGATATCGGACCAACAAGATGATGAAGATGACAACGAAGAGGAAGAAAACGAAGCAGATCAGGACCAACATGACGATATAGAAGAAGAAGATGATGATGATGACGACGACGACGACGACGACGACGACGATGACGATGATGATTCTTCCTCTGACGATGATGATGCCGATGTTGATTTCGTGAAATTACAAGCACAGAAAAAGATTAAATCCAAAGCACCCGAAAAGAAAAGAAGAAGAAGTAGTGGTTCTGTTTCTAAACCAAAATTTGGTAGAAGAAGATCTGAGACTGCCTTACCTGAAGATATAAACTTCAAGTTTGAATTTAATGATAGTTATAATGAAAACGCTCTAGACGATTCCGATGACAATGATGATCCTAATAATGAAAGCTTAAAAATTGAACAAGATGAAGGTGAGGAAGATGAAATCGATTCCGCTAATGAGGACAATAACCTTGAGAATGAAGAAGATCTCGGTATTCCAATTCCTGATACAGTAGGGGCAGAAGAAGAGGAAGATTTGGGTGAAATTATTGATGAGATAGAGTTACCGCAAGATAATAAGTTAGCAATTGATCTAGACTTCAATATTCCTGTTCCCAAATTCAATGAAGAAGATATAAACTCAGATGAAGATTATGAAATCGATGATAACGAATTGTTGGCTACTTTACAAGCTGATAATGATCTTGAAGAATTCAATCATACTCCCATCAAAAGAAACAATTCAATAGGATCAATCGATGATGAAGAGGAAGATTTTCTTAAGGAAGAAGAAAAGTTCTTGGTCAATGAATTTGAAAACAATGGATTCGATGACGAAGATTCTACAACACCAAAGAGAAAATATGATAGTGATTTCGAAGATGATGACGAAGAAGATGAAGATGATTACAATGACATGGTTGACTTCACTATCGATTTAGATAAGGATGAATTCAAGAATGGCAAAAAAGTTTCCAAAATTAAAAGGAAAGGATATGATAGTGATGACGACGATGATTCCTACTTGTGGAATTACTTCTTTTCTTCTGATAATGAATCAGAGGATGAACTGTCAAGTCCTCATAAACCATCCAAGAAATATGGCAATGAAAACTATTTAGCAGTTGGAATCAATGAGGAATTAGATTATGATAGTGGTGAATCAACAGATGTGGATTCAAATATACCAACCTCAAATAATTCAGGAATTGGATCTCAGAAAGCAAAGGAAGTTTTATCATCCAAGACCGCCGATTATAGGCCACCTATACTAGGTACTTGGATAGCCATTGAAAGTAAACCCTTCAGTATTATTGATGGATTATCAACAAGAACCTTGAACAATAATTTCAAACATCCAATTAGTCAAGCGAAGGCTCCTTCATCGAAGAGAAGGAAGAGTTTTGTTGGTACACCCCATAATGAAGATTCTGCATTAGGGTTGGATGAGTTATTAAACATCAGTGAAATGGACTATGATGATACTGATGACGTTAAAATCTGGAGAGATTTCAATAATCAGAAAAAGAGGGTTCCTTTGGGTGCATTCAGGAACAAATCTTATTTACAAAACTCAATAGGAAATGATGTGATTACCTCGAATATGCAGTATAACCATACTAGTAAAACAAATAATGATTTTAACCAAAGACGGTATTCTTTAAGTCAAAACAAGAAGAGTAAAAAGAATTCATCAAACGTGACACCAGTTCCTCCAAAACTGAAAAGGAGAAAGGCTTCAATTGCAGAAGCATTCAACGAAGGCTATAGACCAACTAAATCTGGATTATTTAGTGAACAAGCGTTGATAGATGTAGAAGAAGTTCTAGGAGATGATAATGATATTATGGCCTTAATCAAAGGATTATAAATGACAAAAGCACGAAAAAAAATAAAGGATTTTTGAAATGAGCATATTCTGTTCATATATATGTATTGTACAATATAATGGTAACGTATATCTATTTTCTATTTCTGTCAAATGAATCTCTAAACAGCTTATATAATTAAGATCAATTTAATGTCTTATGATCTTTAACTAATGTCGTGCGACAACTTAATGAGAAGATTCTGAAGAGAAAAAAAATTCACCCATTTCTATCACAAGTTTAAAGGTATTTTAAATACATATAAGTCAGATCTATTCAAATAACTCTTTCCCATAGACTAAACTGATTCATTCGACATTATTTGCTAATTAGAAGTAAACAGAAGTAAACATTTCAGCATTTTGTAACAAATCCATAGGAGTAAATCTGAATTCTTAGCATAAGAAACAATGAGTGAGGTAGAAATAAGACGTTCAAAAAGATCTAACAAAGGTAAAAACCCTAAGTATGAAGCAGATAGTGTTTTGTTTGATGGATCTGATGATGAACTTTCTTCTCAGGACTTGAAGAGGCAAAAAGTCCAAGCGAATGACGATGAATATTTCCATCTGAATGAAGTTAACGAAGATGAAGTTGAAGTAGATTTAGATTCAGACGAATATGATGCCAATGAGGATTCATCTGAGACCAAGAGAAAGTTATCATCAAAGGGATCAGTCCAAAATGATAGTTATCAAACCAATACAAAATCGGCTAAATCAAGGGATTCTATAACCAAGATTGGTTCAGCTAATGAGCAAGTAAGATGTAGACCCTGTGGAGCTACTAATAGAAACCGTAAACAATTAGAAGAAGAATATGGTAAAGAAATGGCATTCTGTGACAATTGTAAAACTTCTCAGCATCAATCATGTATGTTAAAGTATTTTGCAACTAAAGCTATTCCCAAAGGTTACGTTTGTGATATTTGTACAGAAGCCAAATCAAATGTTAAAGTAGAAAACAAGACAACTGACATAGAGTTTAAAGAGACAAAGGATAAGAAAAGAGCCGGTGTTGCTAAAGGATTTTATAAGAATATATTTGCTAAAATATCAGATGAGTTCAAAGAAAATGAGCCAAAGACAAACGAAGAAATATCCTATCAATTGGCATTGGGGCTTGAAAACGCTTTATATAAGGAATTCCCCAAAAATTATATTGAAAAAGCTAGAGCAGTTTTAAATCTTACCAAGAAAGTCGATATCCTTAAAAAATTAATGGATAAGTCATTGACCTTTGACCAATTCCTTACTCTAAGACCTGAAGATGTAGTTGATGGTTTAAAGAAGATCGCCGAAAAGGTTCACCAAGAGTCAATTCGTCGTTCGGTATTAAAGGCTGAAGAAGGCCAAAGAGTTAGAAGAACTCACAAAGGAGAAGAAGTTGTTGAAGACGTTTCAAGAGATCATACTTTCGAAGAGAATCATGTTAATATTGTCAGTAAAGGTATTGACCATAGGATTTTTGATAGTAGCGCAAGTGTAGCTAATAGTGCTGCATCTACCTCGGTACCCACTTCCGAAGTAAGTAGCAGAAGGAACAGTGCTAATTTGGAAATCAAGGATAGTGCTAATAACGGTAATTACAACTTTGCATCTGCCGTTTTGGATGAATCTGATGAAGAACATAACTATTCATCAGACTCTGACATGGAAGCCCAACTTGATGCCCCCACTAAAGCCAGTGCTTTGGATGACGACATGGATTTGGATAAAATATTGGGTAAAGAAGTCGATAAAGAAAATGAACAGATCCCAAAAAAGTCTGCTCTTAAAAAAGCTTCTAGCGACTTGATGTCCAAAGAAACAACGAATGTCTGGAAAGGTGTTCTAGAATATCCGGAATTTACATCTTTTCCTTGTAATTATGAATTTTTAGCTGCAACAAACTATAGGGAACCAAATAATTACGAATTGATAAAGAGTCATAATAAGTTTATTCAAGCTGCTAAAAAGGTATTTTATAAGAGAAAATATGATATTGAAGGTAGGTTAGATAAAGCAAGGGCTAATGCATATTTGTCCCAGGTCGTGACATCCAAAGATCTCTTGGTAGTTGAAATCAAACCTCAAGAGAACAATAGAGAGTTTGAAAAACTATTTGGCTTTCTTTTAACGAAACAAAAGGTTGGAGTTTTGAATGGTAAACCTGACTATGTCAAAGATTCTTACGTAATGGCCTTAAACGGTGAACCATTACCAAGTTACTTGAGAGGTTTCAAACAACTTGAAGGAAGAAAGGGTTTAATTGCATTGTTGATTCTTAGAAAAGGTTTCCTTCCAGCTAACGAGTCATACTACCAGGAATCTAGAGCAAAGAAGCCAGTACATGATGGTTCATCTAAACTCCCAACGAAACCATCAATACCTCAAAAACCTTCCATCCCACAAAAACCATCATTTGCAAAAGCTAAAAGGGAGCTGGAAGATGATGAATATGATGTTAATGATATTCTTAATGTATTAAAAGATTAATCTCTTAATGGTGTTATGACAAAATGTAATATATGTAGTATATAGAAAGCCAAGTGCATAACTTATTTATCTTTGGGATCTTCTATCTTCAACCACCGATATGTTTTTTCCATTATATTTGTTCCATTATGTTTATTCTATTACGTTTGTTCCAATGTGTTTATTCCCATAGGTTGTTTTACATTTAAATATATGTTTTCTGTATAGCTGCAAAAATTTGCGAATTTCTAATTAAGTCTCATTATTTTGTATATGATTTAATGGAACAACCAAGTTCTGACGGACATATTTCTGTCGACAATGGAATGAATAATAGGAGGTATTATCAAGATCCAGATCGAACCGAAGATCTTGATAACAGCTTGGTATTTGGGACTGATGTGAAAAGTCAAGAAACACCAGATTCTATAAGACAGGCTCGATATGTTAATGAACAGGACTATGACGAAACTTTACGTGTCAACATGAGTGAATTACCATCTCAAGGATTTAATAGTAGTCCTAGTAAGCAAACTGGAAATCACACTATTTTCCCAATCAATCATCACGAACCTTTCGAGCCTAATGCAGCTTGGCCAATACGAAATAATTTTGTGATTCCCAAATCGAAACACTCAAATACAAGAAAAGATATCGAATATCTCCAAAATCAAGACACTCAAGTTATTAATAACGATACACAAGCTATAAATATTGACACACAAATAATTTTAAGTCCAGAGCTTTCTCAGAACAATCAGCTGGTAGATACCCAAATAATCAATGTAAATACAAATGGGGATACCCAAAGAATTAATACAAACTTGGAGAACGATACCCAGGTAATAGACAGAGATACCCAGGTACTATCTATTGAAGATACTCAAAATGATGATAATAAAGGTATGCAACAATCTATAGAATCACCAATGAGTGAGACGCAAGAAGTCCGTAGAAAGACTGACTTAAATATTACATTGTCCACTCAAGCTGATGGTCAGGGAGAAAGTTCAAGAGAACTCAATTCTAACCTGAAGTCACTGATAACGGCTGATGGTTTGAAAGCAGAATTGACTCTTGGGCTGTCACCTAAGGATGAATCAATCGAGGATATTATAATTGACAATTCACCACACACACAGATTGAAAATCAACAGTTTGTTCAAATACCTGGAACTGTTGAAAGAGATTTGAGTAAGAGGTACCCCAAAACTCAGGTTGCAAATACCCAAGAGTATATCGATGAACTTTCTGAACAAGGAGATGGCTACCCAGACGAAGGTGAGGACTTTGTAAATACTGATGACGAAACTGAAGCACCCTATGATGATAGCATTTTAACACACAAATTGAGACGACGGAAAGATATGGAGGAATCAAGCCCTGATTCAAGGTTTGATGTAGATTCTGATATAATTGTTCCTAATAAAAAGCATAAATCAAGCGCCTTTGAGATTCAATCGCCTAAATCATCTGATCCTATCCGTAGATCAGAATCGGAAATGGACTTTATGTTGCCAAAAGATACCAATATCAATTACTCACCCGATATCAAAATAGAACCTTATTCACAATCAACGAATTCGATTTTGAGGGAAGAAAGTGACCTTTTACTCAATGATTCTCATGTTGTTTCTAGACAAAGTGTTTGGGCTAATGACAAATTCAAAATGTATACAGGCAAGGTTGTTACTGTAGGCAAAGATGTGCTGGAAGTATTATTCGAAGAAGGAGTATCTAACATAGACAATAGTGAATTGTTTCCTTTGGACATAAGAATTGGCGATGAAGTGAAAATACGAGGTTCAACCATTTTATATAGGGTCACAGGGCTAAGCTCACATTCATCACAATCAGATATTAGTTGCATAAGAGGGTTCAATACTGTCTATTTAACGAGAGCTAAAAGGGTCAGGAGAAATATTTCTCTACAAGAAAAGATAGTTAACCTTTCGAAAATCTGTATGGAGTTGGGCAGCTGGTATGTACATCAACAAAAATTTAGTATAGATTTGAAAGTGGATATCTTTCATGATTCAATAACCTCAATCATCAACGATAATTTGAAAACACCCACAAGAAATAGACATACGCAGAATGATAATCAACTAAGCCCCACCAAGAATAAATCCAAAAATATCAGTGACTTATTTTCAGACTGTCTATTTTGTACAACAAATGTTGGTGATAAGGTTGGACTTGAAAATTTAATTAACAAAAATGGAGGTGAAGTTTTAGAAGAAGGATTCATGAATATCTTCGAATACAAACAATCCCAGCAATTTGAATTGATTTTGAAGTCCAAAGACTGGGGTGGATTCTCATTTATTGCTTTGATTTCAAATGGACATTATAGAAGTGCAAAATACTTACAGGCTCTTGCCTTGGGGTGGCCCATATTATCAGAAAAGTTTATTTATGACTGCATCAAGAATCCAAATAATTTTAGTAGCTGGCCAGCGTATTTATTAGCGGCAGGACACTCTTCAATATTAAACTCTACCAAGAGTTTGGATATTTTTAAATTTATGAATGGTTATAACAAGGGATATACTTTGTCACGCCAACTCAATCTTAATGGGTCTTTGTTAAACGATTTTATCATAGTTGGAATTGATGGTACTAATAAAGGCATTGAGCGATTACAGACCTGTGAGTTTATCTTTTACGCTTTTGGTGTTAAAAAATTTCTAATAAAGTCTAATGCAGAAGAGTTAAGAGAGTTTATCAAGAATAAAAAGTTAGAAGAGGAGAAAAACCTTTTACTCTATACTAATGACCATTTGGAAGGATTTGAGAGTTTTAAGAAAATAAATTGGGAATGGGTGGTACAGTGTTGTATAAGTACAAACATCTGGTTAGATAGAGACACTTGATAGATAGAAATACATGAAAGAATACATTAATCATTAATATGCAACTCTGAATAATCTTTTAAATAAAACAGTAATGACAGCTTTGATCAAGTTGAGTCCAGTATCATTTTTAACTGCATCACCATTTTCTTCTAATCTTCTTAATAAATAAGCTTTAGTTTCAACTGGAGGTCCCCAAGGAACATATTTGATAACATTTTGAACATTCTTTTCTTTAATTAATTTATAAGTGATGTTATCAGCCATTCCTAATAACTGACCTAAGACAATATTATTTTTGTTAGTTGATTCAGTTTGATTAATTTTGTCAGTGGCTAAATTTAAGGATTCTGAATTATGAGAAGCAACAACCAAGTGACCGATGGTTGATTCACTTTTAGCTTGATTTAAGATATTTTCAATACAATATTCAATACCTTGATTGTAGTTTAAGTCAGTATCTTCTTTAGTTGTATGAATAATAGTAGGTCTATTTTTTTCTGAATGAATATAAGCGCCTCTAACTAATTTTAAACCTAATCTATAATTACCAGCTTTGGCTAAGTTCTCTTCTAAAGTTAATAATTCAGAAGATTGGGATAAATACATTTGTAAAGTACCAACGACTGAAATTGGTTGATTTGGTTTATTGAATTGTTTATATAATCTTCTTTGTAATTCATACACACCTTCTTGTAAATCATGTTTTTCAGCATCGATGACACCTACAACAACAGGTGAATTTCTGTTAGGATATTGTTCTGATAATTTCAAGTTACTTTCGTAGATGGTATTGATAATTTTAGAAATTTTTGATACCAAAACATCGAATTCAGGATTATTTTCATAATTTCTTAAGATTTCAGCGGCATTGTTAGCAAATCCAGTTGGTTTTAAAGCAACGTAACTAGGAGGAATGGAGTTAATATCGTCAACTTGTTTGATTTTTGAGATAGTATTTGGGATTAAGAAATCTTTAATTGATTTATTAGTTTCATCAACAATGTAATCAGGATCAACTACTTCATTACCTTCAGCAGCTTCAATAGTTAAACTTAACATCATATTGTTGATACCTCTCTCTTTTAATCTGTCACTGGTTTTGAATAAGTCATTAATATTTTCACCACCACAATATACTTTATAGACTAAAGATTTGATAATTGGCATTGGAACATAAGGGAATACTTTAATACAGAAATTTAAAATCGGTTTATTCAAGGTTACTAAACCAATACAAAAGTATGAAAATAATTCTGAAACTTTAAAATCTTTTAAATAACTAATATCATCGAGTTTACCTGTCATATTTGATAATGGTTTAACTGGCATAACATGATGTTGGTCAATATTTGAATTGGTTAAAGTAGATTTATTATTGCTCGATGTGTTAAAACTTCTTGTAATTGGAACAAAACTTCTGATATTTATAAAATTGTTGGCTTTCAATGGTTGGAAACCAATAACACTTCTTCTTAACATGAATTCAGTTTATTTTAATCTACCCAGAATTCTGTCAATATTTATATTTTACGTTTTTGCAGATGGCATCAAATGAATATATGATCCTTCTCTTGGAAATGGATAATTCTGGCGAGCTCGGTCACCGGTGCTAATCTAAGCGACGCGATAAGAGGAGGGAACTTTTAACGCTCACTTTTAATATATAAAACTCCATTAGTTTCCTTATACTAATTTTCAATCATACAAAGAAATTTTATCAAGACATACAAAAGTATACAAATATACAAATATACAAATATACAAAAGATACAAGGAAAATTAGTTCAGAGGACCCATGGTAAGATGTTATGAATTGCGAATGATTTTCATTTATGTTATCATAACATAAACCTCATATCAATCGCAACTATTTTCTTTTAAAGCAATTTAAACTACATAATGATGAACTAATCAAAAATTGTGTATCTTATTAACCTTATCTAATAAGCGGGTCAATGATAAAAATGACTTTTCTAGTCTTTATTATGCTAACAAATCTTAGAATTCATTTTACCGCTACCTCGCTTTGTATTACTAGCATTTGATACCTATCGACTAACTTAGACTTTCCGGCTCCCATCTCCAAAACATTCCTTAAACTAGTCCTAAAGTGGCCCCACATCATATATCCTAATTCTTCCCTTTTCCGTTTATCTTGGTTGTCAATTCACTATTACCACCTTTCATAAGATCCTTGTCTTCATATTTTCTTCCTTCTTCTTATACTAATTTATTTTGTTTTCTTCAATTCTCGATGTCGCGCGACACTATCATAAATGTCGAGATTTTTTTTAAGAAAATAGAAATTTGAGATGATGCTCTTCTAATAAAAACTGAGACAATGATTAGAACCATCAGATGTCTTTCTACATCGCTAATCAAGTCAAATAGAGGCCGTGCGATAAATAATGCCATATTGGAGCAATTACAAGATACTACAAAATTACTGAGACCGAAAGATATACTTATATTAAAGCCAAAAACTAAAATCGACCTGAGAAAAGACTTAAATTCAAATATTGAAAAATTACCAAAACTCGAAATTAATGAACTTGTATCAAACCTTTTCCATGGAGAAGAACAGGTAGATGATTCCTCATTCATAAAATTAATAAATAACTTGAAAATAACCGAAAATTACGTTAGTGAACACAAATACTCATCGATTCAAAATCAATTATCCAAATCATTTACTGCATCTCAATTAAGACAATACATAAAATCTTATTATAACGATGAACTATATAATGGTAACAAAAAGGCTATCAGTAAACTCCCCAAGAAAAAATTAGTTCAAGTCATTATTAAAGATTTATGGGACATTAAAAAATCTGGTTTGAAAACTGCCGTCGAAGATTTCTTTATTTCAAATGAAATTCAATTACAAAAGAAAGATTTATTCCTATTATTGTCTAAAGAAGGTATTCTCCTCAAATATTTAGGTAGAACCGGCTGTAAAATAACGTTTGACTCGTCAAATGACAAAATCAAATTCATTGGTACCGAATCCCAAGTTGACAGTGCAAATATAATACTAAATTCAATCATCAAAAATAATTATCAAGAGGTCTTAAATTTAAAATCAATAAAGGAACTTTATCAGGATAAATTCGGCGATTTCAACTTGAATGAGTTAAGTCAACTTATTCAAATCCATTTTGAAGATTTAGGTAATGACAATTATAATTTAACTTCCTTAAATGTTACTCAAAATAAAAGAGCTAAAAGGTTATTATTATGGTTACTAGATTCAAACCCAAATATAAAAAACTATTTGAAAATACCTCAATGTTTTGATGAATATCAATTGTTACCTGTTAAGGATGATGAGTCGTTGCCTTGGAATGAAAGACTTCACGATTTATTCAGACTTTCAAGTAATTCAAATTCACCAAGCCTTTATATACAAAAACAATTCGAGAATTTTGAAAATCCTGATGATGACTTAAGATTTGATAACATAAATGAATTAAAATCCTTGTTAAATACCCCAAAATTATCTAAACCTTTATTAATTGATGAATCAAAACAAGAAACCATTTTAAGTGACAATGAAATCGATGACATTTACGATAAATTGATCGGATTGAAGAGTAATTTCCTTGAAGAAGATAAAGTTTTTCCTCCACTTTTCACCATATCAATGGGTAACGTTCTTTTTGAAAGTCCAAAATCAGATAAATTGATTCCTGAATTTCTGAACCCAAAAGGTTTAAATTCCAATTTTAAATTCAATTCCAATGTCCCATTAATTACAGACATAGTATTAAATTTACCATTGTTCGATACACCAGATTTAACTACTAAGACTATTAATGACTATAAATTGAATGATCCACATAAATATACCATACAATTGAAATTTTTACCATCCTTGTACAATAATGAAGATCTTGATTCTTCTAACTATCCTCCTATTGAAATTTGGATAGATTTGAATAAATTTGGTAAACCAGAGATGAATACCTTAAAATTTTTGACAGTTGAAAATGAGAATAACTGTTTGATACCACTCCCATCAAAACCATCTGATTTGAAATTGTCAAGTCAATTAGTTGGTGATATTTTTGCAACTAGTTCTGAAACTATTGAGGATGAATCAACTAGCATTGAAGAGCTCTTGAATTCTGCAACTGCCAAATATGCCAAATACAGAGACCAACCAGGATTAGAAGAATTTTTGAACAATAGTAAATTAAACTTCAGAGGTGATGAGAAGACACATATCCATCCAAATTTGAAAGTCAAACTCGGTGATAAATCTATAAATTACCAATATATTTCCAGTAATTATAGACGACAATTAGAATTCTTGTATAAAGATAAATTATTACAATATAGCTTAATTGAAGGAGGTCCTTTAGCTGGTAGAAAGTCAGAAATTACCATGCTTGGAAACGATTTCGATAAAGCTACAATGAAAGAATTGATCAATGATTCAATTTTATTAATTAATCAACTATAAACTTGTACATACACTTCATTTTAATACATAGCATTCAAGTAACATTCAAATACCCATTGAGAGTTATTTGAAAACTTCCGAGACTGAATCATCTTTACTTCTTACCTTCTAAAGTCTTGATATGCTTTTCCAAATTACTAATTGAATTTTGTAACGCAATAACATCTGCAATGACAACATTATTTGCAATCTTGTATTGGTCTAATAAATAATAATAGGAGGTAGCTCCAGTGACAGTAACACCCAATAAGAATCCTACTAATCCTCCTCTAATTGAACCTACTTTTCTTGGGGCTGGTGCTGTTGAATATGTACGAATTGATCTCATCATTTTTTTAACTATATAATCTTGTTGAGAAACTTTTGTCCCGGTCGCACTCTTCTGATCGCATTCTTCTGATTTGTATCATCACCAATTTGATGTTTAGTATCAGCAGAATTGGTGGCGGTTTTAAGCTGTGGCCAGGTATAATGAATGGAAAACCTGGGACCATGGCTAACAACATTGCCTATAGAAATTTTCAGATGAATAAGTTATCTAACTATACAAGATCAGTCCGTTTTTATTCCAGTACTAAACCTCAAAGGAGAAGAATATTAAGACCAGTTCTTATAGGCTTAGGTTTGACTGTTTCTGGGGTATATGCATTTGATAGATATTATTATTCATCCACATTGGCTAGGTCCATCAAAGCTTGTACCATCTTAACCTATGTGGCATTGAGGTACAAATTTACAGAAGATTCAAAGGATTTTCATGAAAAAGCAAGTGAACTACTCTACAATATGCTCATATCAAATAAAGGTTTATATATCAAGTTCGGTCAAGCTATCGCTAACCAAGGTTCAATTTTCCCCATAGAATTCCAAAGAAGATTCGTCAAATTGTACGACGAAGCTCCTTTTGATAGTTGGAAAACTGTTGATAGCAATTTAAAACGTGAATTGGGTAAGAACTATGAAACAGAAATCTTCCAAGAGATTGATCATGAGCCTATTGCTAGTGCATCTATCGCTCAAGTTCACAAAGCTACCCTTAAAGATGGTCAAAAGGTAGCCGTTAAGGTTCAACATGATTATATAGAGAAGCAAGTCCTGGCAGATTTGCTCGTTTACACTATGATGGTTAAAGTTTATGAAATCGTCTTTGATATTCCTATGGCATTTTATTCTAAGTATATTTCCAATCAGACTATGTCAGAAACAAAATTCATCCATGAGTTAGAAAACACTGAAGAATTAAGAAGGTTTGTTGATAATGATAAAACCGTGAAGAATTTAGGTATTTATATTCCAAGAACTTATCCCAAGTTAACAACTGACAAGGTTTTGGTCATGGAATGGGTTGATGGTGTCTCTTTGGTCGACAAAGAGAAGTTAATAGACAACAAATTCGATTTATCCCTTATAATGCATCAATTTTTGACAATCTTTTCACGTCAAATTTTCAAATACGGTTTTATTCATAGTGATCCTCATCCAGGTAATATTTTAGTTCGTAATTATAAAGGTCAACAACAATTGGTCATCTTAGATCATGGTCTTTATGTAAAATTGACTGAAAAATTCCGTAAGGAATATTGTTTGTTATGGAAATATTTATTTACGTTTGATATTTCAGGTTTGAAAAGAATTGGTGAAGAATGGGGAGTTAAACAGATGGAGCTCTTTGGATCTATGGCTCAATTAAAGCCAATTAAATCTGATAAATTAAGACAAAAAGAGTTCAAATCTCAAGGAGATATAATGAAAGAATTCTTCAGTGATTTATCTAAGTTCCCATTGGATTTGTTATTCTTGGGTAGGACAATGAGAATATTACAAACAACGAATAAACAGTTAGGTAGTCCAATTAATAGAATCAATTATTTAACTGAAGGAGCATTGAATTCTTTGATAATCGGTTCCAATTTTAGAGAATGGATTAATTTAGTGGTCTTGAAGACATCTTTATTTGTTAGTACAGTGGTTTTCTGGTTTTATAGAATTAAACAATTGATCAAAGGTGACAAATATGGTTATAAACAACAAGGTTTAGAGGATAGTATCGAGGATTACATGAAAGAAACTGCAAAGGATATGGGTGTCGATATGCTTTAAGATTTTCATCCTTCCAAATTTAATTTTACCACTACTTTAATTTTAGACGTGTATATATGATATAATGAATATGGCTTTAGAATTATTCCTCTTGATAATAGTTAAATATTATGAAAACTTGGTGTCACGTGATCTGATCTGAAAATTTTTGAAGCTCTTCTCTCAATTCTCAAAAGTTAAGAGACCTCATCACGATGGATTTCAAGACAGAATATATTAATAAAGATATAGATCCGTTCTATATAGGTAGTAATGCGTGTGCCATGAGTCAGGATGGTAACATCTTGGTAACTGCAAATGAAGAGGATGTTGTTATAACCGATTTGACCACAAATGAAGTCCAGACAATCGAAGGTGATGGAGAAGTCATCACCAATTTAAATATCACTCCAGACGGATCCAAAATATCCATAGTATCACAATCACAGCAATTAAGGATTTTAGATGTCACCCTGGGTGAGATTGTAAAAAACTTCAGGCTTTCATCACCAGTGTACGTATCATCAAATGAGCCCACTTCATCATTATTTGCATTTGGAGGTACAGATGGTGTAATCACAGTTTGGGATATAGAAGGTGGTTATGTTACTCATTCATTAAAAGGTCATGGTACCACTATAAGTTCAATCACCTTTTCAGGAGATTTAAATACTAAAAACTGGATGTTGGCAAGTGGTGATACTCATGGAGTCGTGAAAGTTTGGGACCTTATCAAAAGAAAGAACATTCACACATTCAATGAACATACCAGTGCAGTTAGAGGTGTCAGCTTTAATGAAGAATATTTCTTAACTGGTGGAAGAGATGAAATCGTTATCATATACAAAAATTTTAAACCTATGAAAACCTTATTGACAAATCAACAAATTGAAGTCTCAAGATTTATAACATTACCATTTTCCCAAGAGTTATGCTTTTTTACAGCAGGCTCTGACAACTTATTCAAAATATTCAGTATGAATGGGGAATTAATCTCCCAAACTCAATCTTATAAAACTGAAGAAGAGTTGGTCATTATTGACGTATTCGAAACCGAATTAGGCTTCTTTTTGGAACTTAGTGATCAAACAATTGTAAAAGTTGATCTTGAAGATTTATCAAAAGGATATATTCCTATAATTGACAGAATCGCTGGTAATCATGGTATCATAGCTGACATCAAATATGTTGGACCCGATTTCAATTTGATTGCTTTAGCTACAAACTCTCCAGGGTTAAGAATAATTGATCCTGAGGAACCTTTGACTCTTAAGTTATGTGAAGGCCATAGAGATATCTTAAATGTGATAGATATTACAATTGATGGTAGATGGTTAGCAACTGGAAGTAAAGATAGTGAAATCAGATTATGGAAATATATTGAATCTGAAGAAACTTTCAAAACCTGTGCTATCTTAAAGGGACATGTTGGCTCTGTTACTGCAGTGGGATTGCCTAGAACATCTAATGAATATCCCCCATTCTTAATTAGTTGTGGAACTGATTTAACCCTTAAGAAATGGAAGATTCCAAAACAAATAAGGGATTTTAATGATGATGACGAACCAATAATTATTAAAACCAGTGATTACACAAGAAGAGCACATGATAAGGACATAAATAGTATAGATATTTCTCCAAACGATCAATTTATTGCAACTGCATCATATGATAAATTAGGGAAAATTTGGGATTTAGAATCAGGTGAAACAATAGGAATCTTGAAAGGGCATAAAAGAGGATTATGGGATATTAAATTCAATGGAAACGATAAGAAAGTTGCCACTAGTAGTGGTGATAAGACTGTAAAATTATGGTCAATTGAAAATTTCACAGTCGAACAAAATTTTGAAAGTCATACAAATTCTGTCCAAAAGATTGTATTTATTAACGGTGGAACGCAACTAATCAGTGGAGGTGCAGATGGATTAATAAAAATCTGGAATTGTAAAACTGGTGAATGCTTGAAAACAATAGACAATCATAGTAATAGAATTTGGTCAATTGATGCCAAAGATGACGGAGAAGTTTTCGTAAGTTGTGATGCCAATGGACAAATCAGTATGTGGAAAGATAACTCCGAATCAATGATAAAGTTACGTGAAGAAGAAGAGATTGCCAAGGTTGAAAACGACCAGAAGTTAACCAACTTAATGAATGGAAAAAATTACAAAAATGCATTTTTATTAGCCTTAGAGTTGAATTATTCAATGAAATTGTTTCAAATTATTAATGAGATCTTCAAATCGGGCGAACAAGAAGAATTAGTCGAGATATTGAAGACTTTGAATGAACAACAGTTAATCAAGTTATTCGAGAAATTACAAAACTGGAATATCAATTTCAAAAATTTTGAAATTAGTCAAAACTTAATCAACTTAATTTTAAATAACATAAATATCGAAATTTTAATGAGAGGTAAATTGATCAAAATCATTGAAAATATGTTACCTTATAATGAAAGACACTTGAATCGTTTAGAAAATTTGATTGAACAGAGTTATTTATTAGATTATTCCATTGAACAAATGGGAATCTAAACCTTCCTATGTGCATATGAAAAACTTTTGAATAACAAGAGAATGCTCGAATGCAACAAAAAGTTGCAAAAAATCTTTTACATAGTACTAATATAGACAACCGAAATATCATTCTCTTCAATACCTATTTGTAGGATTTAAGATTATTATTATTTAGGCCATACATAGAGGCTTTACCTGTCTCATAACCTGGGGCTGCTTTTTGCATAAACGATGAAAGTATAAATTCGCAGCCAAATTTTCTACTACACAAAACCTCTTAAACCACAAAGTATCGACTATGTCATTAGTATGTTGAAAATTCAAATATTAGTACCTGTTACGCTACTAACATCTTTAGTCACCAGTAGAAATCAATTCCAGAAGATTGAGTAAGAAGATCGTTGAATTCAACCTATTGGTTATTGGCACTAATGGTATTGGGAAGAAATCATTCTTAAACACTTTATGTGAAACATGCATCTATGATTTGAAGGACGACCAGAGTACTATCGAAGAATCTCCTATGAGTTTCGAATATACTGAAACAATTATTCGTCAAGACTTCCCAATTAGGATCAATATTCATACAACAAAGAATTTCAACTCTAATTTGAACTATAGAGGAAATGATGATCATGTTTTGTATTTCTTAGAAGACAAACTCCAAGTCAAGCTAAACGAAGAATCTAAAACTCTCAGAAATAGATTGGATAATCTCATTCATTTATGTATCATTTTGGTTGAACCCAGCAATAAAGGCTTGAAAAATTCGGAAATTGAATTAATTAAGAAAATTCAAAATAGATGTAATGTCATGATTATGATCTCTAAATGTGATCTTATGGATACTAAATCCATATTGAAACAAAAGCAGGCAATCAAACATGATATCTATCAGCATAATTTGAAGATTTATAATTTTAAGAATATTGATGAAGATGATTATGAAAGTGTAAAACTCTTTGAAAAAATTGAACTAAAACAACCATTTGCATTGATCAATTCCAATACAAAAGATTTCAAGTTTAGAGAATCCAATTTCAAAGTTGATATCGGTAAATATAGTGAATTAGAATTTTTTAAAAATATTTTATTTAATATGAATTTAAATGAATTTAAAGATATTACAAATAATACTATTTATGAAATGTTCAGAACTGAAAGATTAAGCAAATAATCAATATTAACTTATAATATTACATCTTTTTTAAATTTTATTCTCGTTATTCTCATTCTTCGTTTGTTGTTTTTCATCATCATTACTTTCCAAATCTCTTTCAGATTCACTCTTGTGATCTTGGCTCTTATGTTGTACTTGTTCTTGTTCATCTTCGAGTTCATGTTCTTGATCTTGTTGGTGTTCTTGATCATTTTCTTGTTCTTGCTCTTGATCTTCCTCATCCTTTCTCTTCAAGTTTTCATAACCAAGACAGATTTTTCTACTTCTTTCACAATTGAAACATGAAGGTTTCCTTTCATCACATTTAATTCTTCTCTTTCTACATGTTAAACAACCAGTTCTAGTTCTACGTTTGATAATTCTTCTTTTATTAATCAAAGCATTATTTTCTTCGTAATTCCAAATTGGAATCGACACATGTTGAATTGATCCAATTGAAGGATGAGCAGGATTAAGTTGTACACCAGGAGGAGGAGCTGGAATTGTTGAAGGAGAAATCTGAGATAAGTGTGATAAATGAGCAGGAATCAGTTGTAAGTGATGCTGAAGTTGATGAGGAGGGATTTGATGGTGTTGAAGTTGATGAGCTGGTATTTGATGATGTTGAATTTGATGGGGTGTAATTTGGTGAGGTGAAACTTGAGGTGGAAAAACATGTGAAGATATTGTTTGAGGTGAAATCTGATGAGTTTGAATCTGATGAGATGGAATTTGATGAGATGGAAGTGAATGAGGCGAAATTTGATGAGGTGAAATTTGGGGTAAATGATGTAAATGAGGAGGTAAAAGTTGATAAGATTGATGTTGATAAATTTGCTGTAATGGTACCTGTAAGTTTGGACTGCTATTCAATGAATTGACGTTGGAACCCGATGCAGGATGAGATGAAGATGAAGAATCCGGTAATTTTTGGGATTTGGGACTTTCATTTCCAGAATAATAATAATATGGATGGTAATGGAAATAGTCAACAGGATACACTATACTCAGGCTTTGTACAGATGTTGAATTAGGATTTTGCGTTGAATTTGGGTTTGGGGTTGGATTTGGAGCCGAACTTTCATTCGAAGATGAGGTCGGTGCTGGTAAAGTCGAATGATTTAAAGGCTGAGAAATACCACTAATTGAAGTATTTTGATTTGGTAAAGAATTAATTCTGGGTCTATTCAACAATTCCAAAGTCATGGTTTGGTTTGCAGATGAATTTCTTGAAATTGAGTTAATTGACGAGGAAACGGATTGTTTTTTATCAATTGAGTAATTCAATGGGGGTAATATCAAATTTGGGTTATTGGCGACGGAATTGGAAATTTGAGATGAATTATGAATAGTGTTGGAGCTTGTACTTGAATTAGAGTCATGGCGTTGATTTAGACTAGCCACTGGGATTTGTGGATTTGAATTTGTGTCTAATTTCTTTAAATTGGATAAGTTAGATAAATTTGGTAAGGATAAATTAGAGTCAATTGGATGTCCAGCATCCAATCTTATTTCATCCTTTATAATTAATTCTGATACAGATGGTAATTGTGTCATATTTTTTTTTTTTTATCACCACTCTGTTCTCTCTTTTTCTACACTTTTTGTGCTGTTTTAGTATTTCTTTTAGTGTCCTTTTAATATACTTTCAGTACAATTTTAGTAACGATCAAACGTTTTTAGAAATCTAATCCTGGAAAAACTTGGCTGAAACTCTTGAAGGAATTGCCAATGGGTAAACAAAGTTTAGGAAGGTTTAGACTTAAATGAGAATGGAAAGTGGTCTTTTTGCAAGCAAAAAGGTTGGAAATGAAAAAAATAAAGGGGATGGGTCTAAATGGGGAATTAAAAACTATACTAAACCCTCTATTGAAATACGGAACAAATTATATAGTAGGATAAAAGTAGTATAAATATTTCATAAAAATGTGAAGTGGAATTAATTAATTTTTCACTTCAGTTCAGTTCTCAATTCTCAATAAGTGTTATTTCTTCGTTTATCTGTTAAAATATACTTTGCAGATCTTGTAACTTTATATTGATATAATATTTTTTTGTTGTAATTAGACCGAAATCTCGAAAACCTTGATACTTGTATAATGAATAAATGAAATATTTAAAGGTTTTCAGTATAAATAAAATTTCACAATATTCAATATCCTTAGTAATCTATATTAAGTAAATTATTATGGAATGAAAAATACAAAAAAATAAAAAATTACTTCAACTGCTTGATACACACTATAGTGTTGCTGTTTTAAATTTGTTAATTGTATGAGACTAAAAAATCCAATGGGTAGTTTCTTGATATCTTAAGATATCTCCGGTTCTCAATAAAAATTATTCAAACTCAGACAATTTTTTTTTATTTATATTTAATATCCCTTACATTGGGGACAATTTCTTTTTCCCTCAGAATTTGTTTATGGACATCTAAGTCAATCATGGGTAATTTGAAGAGAATAAAATTAACTTTAAGCGAAAATTCCCTTTTAAGTTAAAATTGCAGTGCATAAAAAATATTCAAATCTGGTTTCGCGCCCTGTGCATTACTTTTATTATTCTTATTTCTATTATTCCTTATTCCTATCCCTTTATTTTTATTGTCTTTCCATCTGAAATGGTCTTTTTTTTTTTTTGTTCAAAAACTGGTTTTCACTTTGCTTGGACTCCTTGTTTTTTTAGTACTCCTTTTCTTTTTGACACCCCTTATCTTACGTATATCTTTTTTTTTACGTTTTTTTTATTTTATTAGGCTACTTTCCTACCTAAAAGAACAAATACCTGAGAACAAGGATCGAAAACAAAAAAAAACAAAAGGATCCTCTCGCTATTTTCCCTTTAGAGATATACATGTGTATTGCTTTGAGATTTTAATTCGATTGTACTCTAAAGATTAAGCACCTTGGTTGTAGAGTTAGCTGTTGTCGTGTTACTTGTTGCTGAGTTAGCTGTTGTTGGTATTGAAATTAACCTTGGTTATATTTGACAAGAAGGTTTTCCAATAGATTCCGCATAATATAAGAGGCCCGCATACGCACGCAATCAAAAACCCTTTAATATAATTGCGCACCATCTCATCTTAATCTAAAAGTCTAGTTCCCGTAGATTCTGTCTATTAATACTCCTGCAATAATTATATTTTTTTGGCCTTTCATTTTTTTTCACGTTATCTATTATTTTGAAAAATGGAAAATCATAAACTCTTGGTTAATCTCAGTAATTGCTTATTTCAGTAATTGACCGTTTGACCTAACTCAACAATTTTTTTTTAGCGATAATTTTTACACAACTAATGCATAGCATTGCATGGATGCCAATCTTGGTCCTCTCGACTAATTTGGTAAATTAATTAGGCTAATTAAACAATAAACCACGGTGAGTTTTTCATGTTGATATTGTTACTTTAATTTTTTATAATTTAATCAAATCTACAAAATCTTTTTACAATATACCTCCTATCCCTTTACTTCAACTATCTCCTATCTTTAAAATAATCAAACGGTTTGTTTCCAAATCAATTACTTTTTATTAAACAATCATTCAGAGGTCTATATTATTTAACTATACATTTTTTTAACCTTAAATCAATATTCTTGTTCTACTACAATCAATATTCTTGTTCTATTACAATCAACACTCTTGTTCTAGTATCAATAATCTTATTGGTTTACAATCGGTATAAACCTTGATTCAATTGAGGCAAATTAACACTTGATACAAATCAACAATCAATTTAGAAAACACAATAATAACGTATAATAAAAATCTATAATAAAACAAGAACTAGAAAACTATAAAATGGAAAAAAAACAAAAAAACTATGAAACATACAGATATAATACGGATATAAAAGAAATTATAATAGAACAATATAAAAAAAACAATAAGATTTAATACACTTATATTCAATATTTTAACTAACCTAACGGTACAAGAACAACACCAAAGGGTCTGTTGCAATGGCAAATAATTAACTTGATTTAACCTCAACTAAAAAACGGTCAATATTTGGTCGGGTTTATTTTAACTCAAAATAGTTAATACATAATATTTAAAAAATAAACAAACTGTAATATAATGGAATGATGACATTCTTATTATCTTAGACGCAATAACCAATTCATCTTCATTTGTTGGGATTTAAATTATAATCAACTTTAACCGAATTATACTCTAAATTTGACTTCGGTACACCTGTTGTTTATAGGGTTTATTAATATACATAACGTTTCATCTAATTCTCATTAAATTCTCATTGCCCTTCCCTTGTCATTTCGTCGAGAGATAAGACTAAGATTTTTTTTTTATTTTATTTTTTGCTCACTGCTCACCTTTGTGATGATTGATCTTCAAAGGCAGCATATATATATTATTGAGAGAATTTGTCTTGATTTTTGGTTAGTTTATTTTTTAGTTGCCTCTATTCTTACTGCCTCTGCTTCAGTGAAAAAAAAAATTGAATTTCTTCTTCAATCTAGAATTAGTTTAAGGTTCCGTTGCTGCAACTCATCTGCATTTAGACTAATTATCCCTTCTGTATCCTTTTCTGGAATCCTTTATAAAAATCAAAAAAGTTTTTTTTTTTTCTTTTTTAAATGGTTCCGCTACGATATTAATTCTATTACAATACAATTTCATTACTATATCAATACGATCCTTGTTAGGTACAATACGTACTTTATAATTTCATCTATTCATATCTTTCTGGTACATTAAAGTTACGTTAACTAATCTTTGTTTCATCATTTTACCTTTTATTCATTACGTTTTTTTAGTGTATTTTTAGTGATTGTCTAATTGTCAGGGTTGTTCAAGTTCAATTGTCCTGAAACGTAAAGATCCATTCAACTTTTAAAATATATTTTGGCGTATTAAAGTTTTTAAAGTTTTTTAAGGTTTTAAAGGTATCAATTAAAAATCGTTCTCATCTGTAGAATATTCATATAACCCTTTCGGCATCTTCTCCCCGAAGTTTTAGTCGAATGTCCCGCTTAATAGACTCGTGAACCCATGCCTATCTCAATTAAACCGACTCCCATGCAAGATCGATCTGTTCGTAAATCCTGCGTTTACGCTGTAAGATTATGTCAGATTAGTTGTCTCGGGCTCATATTTCTTTGTAATGCTTATGTCATTAGTTTTATGTCTGGGAAATAAAAAAAAAAAATTTCAAGCAGTAACAGTTGCAAGGAATTCCATAGTTAAAGTAAAATACAAAGAGGCATAATACTAGAGAAAAGTTATTTAACCGCCATAAACCTTTTTTCCGAACTCGTAAGTATAGTCCTTACAAAGGCTGTCAAACTTTTAAAGGGTAGCTTCATTTTGGCTCTCCTTCCATACTTTATCTATTAGACTTCTCTGTTCCTTACGGTGTTTTAACTTTTTTTTTACTCATTCTACTTGTATTTCATTGGGAATTGCTATTAGATCTAATTGATGACTCTAACTCATACGAAGGTGCAGATTCTCCTTTATTTTTTTTTTATTTTTCACACCTTTATGCCTTTTATCATCTCTTTTGGATTGTTTTTCTTTTTTTGTGGCTGCTTTAATTGAGCGGCGGTGGAGATGCTTTTGCGGTATATGCTGGTGTATATGCTGGTGTATATGCTGGTATAAATGGCATTTATTGAAGAATTCTTAAATTATAGCAAAACCTGTTCTAGTAAATGAAGTTTTAACCGAATGAAACCTTATTCAGACCCTTGAATTCTAATCAGTTTAATCTCGATTGAGTTCTTGACCCTTGTTCTTTAGTAACTGCGAAGTACCTTCTTTGTTGATTGGCTAATTATTGGCTAAAGCCTTTGGATACCTGTGTTTATCTAGCTTTTTAGCCTAAGCTTTTCTCTGGCTTTGCTTAAACTAGCTATTTTCCTTCGTGACTATTACTTTATTCACTAAGAATTCATTTTTGAAACTTTACTATTTATTTATTTGCTTAAACTTTCCTTCATCGTTAGCATCATACGATCTAAGAAGGGTCACCTTTTCTTCTTCAATTTATCTTGATTGTTTTGTTTGCTCTATTCTGGCCTGTTCAGTTCAATTCAGAAATCCTCTTCGCTGTTTTTGCATTATTTTTTTGTCTATGTCTTGCTCTTCCCTTTTTCCATCTTTCATCAAACTCTAATTTTCATTATTTTTTACCAGAAATATTATCGGCACTTCCATTAGTATTGCTTGATCGTATCATATCATAATTTATTGACCCACAGATCTTATAAGCTCATAGATCTTATCTGCTGCAGAATTGCAATTTAGCCAATCCTACATCATCTCACATTCGTTCCTCTCGATACTAATCTCTAATTTTTTTTTATCTCCCCCTTATTTCTTTCTTTACTACCACAAGATTTCGTTAATTCTACCAATTCATTTCTCATTAACAACCGTATCTTTATCTCATTTTTACTTTTTTCACCGTTTATCTTCCCCAGTCTTTCAAGGTGTCATATATATAACGTGTGGTTCTTTCGAAAGAGTCGGCATTCAACTTTAGTATAGGTATCTCAACAATTGGCATAATTGACTTGAATATTGTTCATGTTAACAACCCTCAATTATCTTCAACTGGTTCTCATTCTTACAGTATTTCGTTTAATGCTCGCGTCTGCTCATCATCAATCATTCAAATCTCTTCTCATTAATGAAAATCACAGAATGCGAAAATTATCGAGTTTGTTTACATAATGGACAAGTCATACTTAGAGGATGATTTCAACGTGAAGTCATTGAAAGTCACCCAATTACGGAACATCTTGAATGAGTATGGTGTTGATTATCCTTCCAATGCTAAAAAGAATGATTTGTTGTCGCTTTTTGATACCCATATCTATTCTCAAAGAGAAGTTTTATTGAAAGAATACAATGATGCTATTGCTAATTCCAATGAAAATGATTTTGTGGATATGACAAAGGGTCACGATTCAGATGACTCCAAGAAAGACAAGAAAAAGGATAAGTTGAAGAAAGAAGAAAAGTCCAAAAAACTTGAAAAATCTAAAGAGAAATCTAAAAAGTCCAAGAAGGAGACTAATAAGACTGATTCCAAGGAGTCAAAAGAATTAAAGGTGTCAAAAGATACAAAAGAACCAAATGATTCAAAAGATTCAAAAGAATCTACTCCTTTTAGTAGTGAAGATATCTTCCAATCTCCTCCATCTACCTTGAAACGTAAAGGTGATTTCCCTAATCCAAACCCTAAGAAAGGGAAATTGTTTGATGAGGACATTGAATTGAATGACATCTTCAAAAGCGTGAGTCCTGGAAAGAAAAGATCTGTTGATTCAACCCCAAAAGGGAAAACCGACCTCAATAAACAGAAAAATGTTTCCACTCATAATATCTTACAAGAAATAGATGATGTCCCAATTCCTCCTCCCGAATTGGAAATCACTTCCAATGACATCAATTCAAAAGTTAAGGAAACAAAGAGTCCCAGAACCGTTAAATCTCCAAGAATCACTAAACCCAAGACAGCCAAGTCTCCAATCATCAAACAAAGTCCAAAACCAAGTCCAAAGGTGTCTAAGGTGGAAGAACCAAAACAAGAAGATATCCCCGAGATAAAAGTTCTTGACAGTCAAGAATCACAAGAGGTTAAGAGTCCAAAACTTAAAAGTCCAAGGGTGAAAGCAAGTCCCAAGGCAAAGGCTAGCCCAAATGTCAAAGAAAGTCCTAAGGTCAAAGAAAGTCCTAAAGTCAAAGAAAGCCCTAAGGTAAAAGAAAGCCCTAAGGTAAAAGAAAGCCCTAAGGTAAAAGAGAGTCCAAAGGTAACACCTAAAAAGACACCATCCCGTAAACTCGTTTCACCTGCTATTATCGAAAGCCCCAAATTGACTCCTTTCACTGAGGATGATGATTCTGAAGCACATTCAACCAAATCTCCTTCTGCTTTTAAATCTTCGTATTCTAGTGCCAAAGGCAAAAATCAAGCAAAACAATCACCAGCTGCTGTCAAAAAGTCTTTCGACACATTAGCTGCAGAAGCTGAAGACTTCGATAAGAATCTCAAGAAGACTGATTCAACTCCCAAAAAGGCGAATAATAATAGTTTCGAAAATATCGACTTAAACTCACTCGGTATTAAATTTGATGGTTCATTAACAAAAGATTCATTTGCAAAATTATCACCAATCCCTGATAAGGCTCCTTCTGAGCCAGAAAAACCAAATGAAGAGCATGAATTTGAGGAATTAAGTGACGAAGAAGAGGAAGGAGATGATGATGAAACTGAGTTTGAAGGAATTGAAAAGACTAGAGGAAGATCAGTTTTACCTATTCTAGTATATTTACTCTTGTGGTTGTTATTATCGTCAATTGGATTGTTTGGCTATTGGTATAGAGAACAGACGTTTTTAATTGGCTATTGCGGTAGTGAAATTGATGAACCGAGCTTCAATCATCCTGACTACCCTATACTCAATACATTGAGCCATTATTTAGACAATTTCAAACCATCTTGTGTTAAATGCCCAGGTCATGCAAGGTGTTTTGAGAATCTAGAGATCGGTTGTTTTGAAGACTTTGTTGAATTTAAACCATGGTACTTTGATATATTCCCGTTTATTAATCCAAATGCAAAGATTTGTATACCCGACACAAAAAAGGCCGAAAAATTAGAGTTAATGATTAATTTTGAATTAGATATTTTGAGGTCAAAGAATGCCTTAGTAGCTTGTGGTAATGGTTCAAACCCAGAAAGTGGGTTATCATTAAATGAACTTTATGAGTTATTGTTAAGCTTGAAGGCTCCATATATAACAATTGATGAATTCAATGAATTATGGTCAAGGTCAATTATAGAATTAGAAAAAGAACCTGAGATAATTGTAAGGCAAGTTCCATTTTTGTGATTAATGACAAAGTGTTCAAGTGTTTAACAGATATATCTCTTACACTGTTGAATCCTTTTGTTCACTCACAATTAATCTAAATGAATTATTTTAATATAAATTCATTATGATTTTTTAACATTTATACTAACAAATTTTTAGGTCGTCTCAGGAATTGATAACATTCGTTCCAACCAAACAGATAACGACAAAGAATTTAAAGAAGACAAGAACAAAGTTCTTCGATCAACGTCCTTATCGCACATTAGCTTAAAATGTCAATTGCAAAATACATTAATCCTTACTATGTACCAATATAGATATTATTTTATTGTATTTTTAATGGTTGGGTTTATTTACATTTACTTAAAAATTCAATATAATAGTTATATTAATGAACAAAAGAAAGTAAATGAAATATACCAAGAAATCATTAACAAACTTAAGAGCCAAACCAGAGGCAATGGGGAAAACTATATAGGTGCCAATCAATTAAGAGATTTAATTATCCAAGAGACTAATTTGAGATATAAGCTTAAATTATGGAAGTTAGTCAGTCGTAAGGTTGAAAATAATAGTAACGTCAATTATAGATTGATAGAAACCCATGGAGAAATAATCAAAGTCTGGGAATGGATTGGGTTAGATTAAGGTTTGAATAAATCCAAAGATACTCTCGTAAATAGACACTCTAATATATATATATATTAATTTAATTTCAAGTTTTCGAAATCGATATCATCATCATTAACATTGGCCAAACCTTTTTCGAAGATTTCTCTTCCAGATAATTTTCCACCATGTTGAGCAGCGTAGAATTGCTTTAATTTATCATCAATGCCCAACTCCTTTCTGAATTTAAGTCTCCATTCTTCGAAATTTTCTGGAGTAATTTTAGTACCGATGAATTTCTTAGAGAGCTCAGCTTCTTGTTTATTCAATTCCTCCTCTCTTTTAGCCTCGAGAGTTTTCAATTTCTTGGTGAATAGGGATTCTGCTTCATCTTTGAGTAGGGTAATCATTGCAAAAATTGATGGGATACCAATTTGTAAATTAGCTTCTTCATCAAGTTTACCCAATAAGAAATCGATATCAGGTTTAGCAAACTCGATCTGTTCAGGCAAGTTGATGTTTCTTTTATTTGCCTTAGCTTCTTCATCATCATCTTCATCGTCTTCCTCTTCCACATAATCTGATTGTGCTATTATAGAAAGGTGAGGTACTTCATTTGGATATTCTGGAGGATATTTCACCGTTAAAATTAACCAATGAGCCTTGTTTGAAGCTGTATCCAAATTCACTCTGATATCAAAGTGTGTATTGGAGTGTTTGGTCAACTCATCAGGGTAAATTGACTCCAATACCTCCAATTCTTGCAGTTGTTCTTCAATTGGATCCATCTTGAAAATTTTCGCACTGTTCTAACATTGAATTTAGGATCAAAATATCGAGTCAGGAACCAAAAGAACAACAATAGAATTGCGGTTTGAACTTACCAAAGTCATAAAGATAACATTATAGAGATAGATATTGACTGTTTATTAATTGATTCTGGTATATTAAAAGATATAGATTCGTTTAGTTTAAATTTTTAAGATATATTTGTTTTAAATTTGAGGATATATTTAGAACAGTTCAGGAGTTTCTTGGACAGAAGTTGAGAGTTAAAATCGTTTTAGTGGGAGTCTTTACTCAACGAAAAAAGTACTAGAAGAGTCGAGTGGTGATAGAAGGAGAGGTCACGGTGATTCTATAGAAATAGAACATATTAGAAAGTTATTAATATTAGATTTAAATATCCCAAAAGCAAAAAATGGAAGTAAAGTATCCGCCAAATACAATTATCAAAGATTTTGCATATCCAGATTCAAGTCCTCTCAGATTTGGTAATTTTCCATACCCTCCAGAATCTCTGGATCAGGATTACTATGATGAAGATTATAATGAAGACTACGTGGATGATGATGGAGATTATGACAACATCGAAATTAATCAAAGAGCAATTGCATTATTTGACTTCAAACCAGAGAATGATAACGAAGTTGAGTTGATCGAGGGCCAAATCATCTGGATATTATATCGACATGGTCAAGGTTGGTTGGTAGCTGAAGACCCAAACTCCGGTGAAAATGGTCTTGTACCCGAAGAATACGTTGAACTAATCAATGAAGAAGTTGCAAAACCGTTTTTACCTGATATTTTGAACAATCAACAAGTAAAAAATATTCAAGCCCCTCAAGATAAGAACATCCAAGATGATAAAGAAGATGAGTGGGTTGATACCGATGATGAAGTTAATGAAGTACTGGAAGACTTTAAAAAATTGTAATATATGTAATAACAGTATTATTTCGCATCGCTCTCTAAAAAAAAAACTACATCATAATATTTGATCTACAAAAAAATCTATCTTGTAAGTAGAAAATTGACTAAGCTGAGATATTCTGGGATGCAATTGGGATGGATATAACCGGTAGAACTTTTAGAGGTAATAAGAACTATGTTTCTTTGTATAATCAGCACGTGAAAGAGTTTTTTGATCCACCAAATGAAGAATTTAAGACTAGTAAAATAAGAATAAATTCAGTAAAATATGCTTTACAACATGGATATTCAGGTTTTAAAGGCAGTCTATGGACAAGCAAAGAGAAGAATCAATTCTTCAAGAGTTTGGCTAGACATCTGATCCATAATTTGCCATTACTTGTAGATGAGATTAAAACTAAAACTGGTATTGAGATTTTAGCCTATTATAACCTTTTGAAAAAGGAATTAAGGCGTCTTAAGAAAATAAAACGAACCAAAGTCAACGGGAAAAGGGTCTATTATGAATTTATAGATAGGAAGTTGGTCAACTATAAGGATATTCCCATAAGTTTTGAAATGAGTAAAAATTGGATAAGACTTGAAGAAATTCAGCTGAAATGTGTTATACGGAAAGAATATAGCAGGTTCAACGATGAAATGAAAAATTTTCCTAAACTTCAATCGGAATATTTAGACTTTGAAAGGGTAAAAGAATTCAGTGAGTTAATGGGAAGTTTAGGTCACGCTAATTTAAATATAGATTTTAAAGCACTTATGGTTCTTGAAAGGTTAATGATTCATAAAGTCAAAGAAATCATGCTTAAACTTGCCCTCAGATTCAAAGACCGTAAAGAATTAACCAAGCGTGATATTTCGGAAGTTGTCAATTTACGTGAAAACTGGCTAGGTGAAATTCTTTACAGACTTGGAAATTTTAAAGAACTTGGAATAAAGCAATCAGAGATTCTAGGTTCTACAAGGCAAATATCTAAGATACAGTATGTCGAACCAGTGAACTTGACTATTGACCATTCAGGTAATTTGACAATACAAAATTTACCCAAACTTTCAAATCTCTTCCAAGACGAAAATTATGAGTTGGAATTATTCCAACGGGAAACCAAGATCCTAGAGAAACAGGATTGGTATGAAAGTAAAGGGCATGAGCATATACTCTTAACCTTTTTATCAACAGCGAATAAAAAGGAAATACAGCATGTGTTATATAACGACGACGAGATAAATAAATTCGTCGAGGAATGTGATGATTATAGCGATTTCAGTGATATAGAATATGAAAATGCAGTTATATCAGTTGGAGACACTGATTTCATCTCCTCTGATAGTTCTTCGGAGTCATCAGCATCAGAGTCAGAATCTTACGATAAAGGTTCAAGAGGAGACCACAAATTAAATTCGAAACAGAAAAAAACTTCTGACGACTTAAGAACTGGTAAGGCGTTGTCAAAAGAAGTTAATAAAAGTCTTGGTACTTCATGTGAGTTTGACATGGAAGATTCTGTAAATGAAGATCTACTCGAAAATTTTTCCTATACCTTTGCAAGGTATTAGCGGTCCCCATCAAAAGTGGCTTTAAAATACAAAGAAAAAAGAAGAATGAAAAACAAAAAATAAAAAACGTAAAATACAACACAAAAAATAAAACACAAATGAATGAAAAGAATGACAAGTATGAAAAACTTTAGGGGAAATTTTGCATCAGTATATAGTTTTAAGATAGTTTATAATATCTCAATACACGGGGATTAATATGAACGTTTCAGGGCTGACTCGAAATAGCAAATAAAGTTCAACAGGGAGAAACAGAAAGAGAGCAAAATTATGGTTAAAAGAGAATGAAGGTAAAGGCGTTGTTGTAAGATAGAAAATACATGAAAGAGGAGGTAATAAGATTAGCGACAAAAATCTATATTAATTCTTATGATACAATTAATGGTGGTAGTAAATTAAACCCAAAAAAATGGAGTCAAATCCAGCCAATATTAAACCAGTTAATAAAAGGTAATAATTATTATTACTAAAGGAGACTTTGAATTCAAAGTTGTTAATTAACTCGACCAAGATGTATTGGTATAAACAATAAAACTTGAAGCAAATAATAAGCATCTTATAAACAAAAATAATACCGTCTGTATAGTCTATAAGCTCTAAAGTGCCTAAGGATAAATCAAGTAAGCTTGAAAAGCTTCTAAAATTCTTAAAATTCAAATTGATCAAGCAAAATGAATTTGTTAAGATGATTGGTAAGAAGTTGTTGTTTGAAGTAATTAACAAAGTAGTCAAAGAATTCTTTCCTTGGAAATACTCTTGAAAGTTCATACCGTTAATAAGGATTGGACAAGCAATTTGTAAAGTGAAAAGAAAGGTTTCAAAATCAAAAGCAGCTTTGAAACTATAAATCAAGTAGCAGACAACAAGACATTGTGTGATTAATAAAACGGATTCATATTTTGAGTTTGAAGTGAAACCAAATTTGAATCTGTATAAAAAGGTGATGTTAATGACATTTGATACAAGATCTTTGAAGTAGTCATTGATTTCAAAGAATTTTAGTTGGTTGAAGTTTTTAATAACTGGAGCTAATTGAATGGATTGTATATAGATAGTTAATGTAACTATTAAGACCGACATCCAAAGGGGATTATAAAGTCTATTTAAAAAGGCCAAAAGGGATTCAACTTTCATGCTAGCTTTCATATTTGGTGAATCTTTGGCGTTCTATGTATGTTTTGTACTCTCTGCTTAATATAAGTTTTTGGAGTTGTGTATAAAAAAAAAATGGATTTAAGTTTTGGAGTTTTGGAGCTTCTTAAAACCTCCTTTATAACTTTCTATAGGGAATGTTTATTATGACTTTGTAACGGTATTTGATAAAAAAATTGGTAAACTTTCGAAACTGCCAATATTCTTCTTTTTAAGGTTTCCTTTGTCTTTTGTGACTGCAAAATGTCGTAGCGTATATGCCATAATCTCAAATCTTAACTATGAGTTAACTCATAGTTAACTATGTGGAAAAAAATATCTGCTAGTAAACGTGTTAAGACATTCGGGGCTTAAGCGATTATGGGCGACATCTCAATATACAAGATTTACCACATATAAAAGCCAAAGGAAACATTAAGAACGAGGTTAAACCACCACGCAGGAAACCTTATCTACGTAAGCATAGAATTTGACCAAACCAATATTTTTAGACCTTCGTAAAGGTCAGTTTAGATAGAATACTGAGGCAGACAATCGATGATACCTTCCTAAAGTAGAGAAAGAAAAACTTTAAAACCAACACTCACATATTGAAAGATACACTTACATAAACATTGACAAGCAAAATAAACACGGACTAATATTTAATTACAAATTCTAATGATTCTTAATTATGAAAACGTGCAAGGGAGAGATCGTCAAGGTATTATTTAATTAATAGTTTAAATTGACGCAATTTCTCAAACGGCTACTTGAGTGGAAAAATAAAAAAAAAGTCGACCATGTGGAAATGGGAGAATTCTTGGTTTGATACAAATGAAACTAAAGAATCTAAACTCAAAACTAAATTGAATGTTTTCTAAAGAGTACAATGTGAAAGGGACCTGGTTTCTATTATTTAAACTTTATTTTACGTATTTCGTGTTACTATTTGCTTTGTTGTGCCTAAAAGGGCTGCTCCAAAGGTCTTTACGGAAAAGTGAATGAATTCATTCTCAACTAATCAGGAATAAACCCAGGATTCAGCTTGAAATTAATTCGGTTCTGGAGTTAACCAATTTGGAAGTCTATCCTATTCATTTTTATATCTATTCTCACGTAAATTTTCTCTCACGTAAATTCTAATCTCTCACTCTTATAATCCTCTCAATCCACTAATTTTAACTAATTTTAAATAATTATTTTTAAATAACTATTTTTAAAAAGCAAAAATCTCAGTAATGAAATTTTTTTATACAAAAACTTGAAGAGAAGTTATTCGAAAGCAACCTCAGTGTTGGACAGAATGAGCTGAATAAGAAAGAGCTAACTCAACAAGAATTTGAGAATTCAACATTCTCACAAAATTGATTCTTGAGATAAAATATAGGTACACCGAGATTAGCAGGAACAATGCAATATAAATGCGATGGATCGGCAGGTCTAACTCATGCAATCAACTTGATCGCTTATGACTAACCTCATATAGTCTAATTCCATCGTTTCTACCTAACTTCATATCTCCTGAAAAGTACCCTGCTTATCACGAACAGATTAGGAATAACTATCACCTCTACTGCGGTCTTATCAGTAGTGGGGTTATCATATGCTTTGTCCGCTTGAAAATACTTCAAGCGGAATATTTATCAATGGAATCAAATTAATGGAATTTTTCATTCACAATAGGCTTTGAAAAACTTGGAGATCATATATATAAGGCAACAAAACCTCAAAACGCAAAAACAAATCCTACAAAATTTGGAAATTTTAAGACTTTTAGTCCTGTTTATTCATTTTTATCATCAAAGTTTGACATTTAGAAATGACTGAAATAGTAGAAAAATCATCTCCAAATGTAGATGTTGAATCTTTGGAATCTATCGGTAGCCATTTGGATATGGTCGATTTAGAAGATGGTGATATCGCCTTAACTAAAAAAATGCACCTCATAAATAACGCTTTAGATGAAATCGGTTTCACTTGGTTCCATGCTAAATATATGGTCATAGCTGGTTATGGTTATGCTGCTGAATCTTTATTGGGTTTGGCTCAATCGACGGTTCAAATACAAACTGATATTCAATTCCATGAAGTTTTTTCTGTTTCAACTGAAGTTTCTTATATCGGTTTACTTTCTGGTTCAATTTTCTTCGGTATGACTGCTGATATTATCGGTAGAAAATTAGCTTTCAATTCAACTTTACTTTTATCTGCAATTATGGCCTTCTTCGTTGGTGCTGCTTCTAACTTTGCAATGTATTGTGTTTTCATTTGTTTCTGTTGTTTCTTTGTTGGTGGTAACTTGTGTATTGATGCTTCAGTCTTTTTAGAAACTTTACCTTCAAAGTATACTTATTTGGTTACCTTTTTTGCCTGTTTTTGGTCTTTAGGTCAAATGATAGGTTATGTTGTTGCTTATATTTTCATGGTTCCTGAAAAATGGAATGGTTGTACTGATATAAACGAATATTGTGATTCTGCTATTAATAGAGGTTGGAGATATACCTGGTATGTTGATGGTGCAATCATTCTTGTTCTTGCAATCGTTAGATTATTATTGAAGTTAGATGAAACTCCAAAATATTTAGCTGTTAACAATAAAGATGAAGAAGCTGTAGCCTTATTGCAAAAAATTGCCACAAGACACAATCGTTCTTTCTCTTTAACTGTTGAACAGTTAAAAGCTTGTGGTACAGTTGAAAAAAATAAGTTTAATAAAGAAAAACCAAAAGCTTCTGATTTTTTCAAAGCTGGTTTTTCAAATCTTGGTGCATTATTTTCTACTAAGAAGATGACCATAAATACTTGTCTTTTAGTTCTTTCCTGGTTCTTGATTGGAATTGCTTATCCATTATATGGTGTGTTTTTACCTGAATATTTGGCTGCAAAAGGTGCAAATACATCTGCATCAACAAATAGTGGAATCTATGGTGATGCTTTAATGTCAAACGGTTTATCATTTTTTGGTCCAGTCATTGCTGCTGGTTTGATTTTGGTTCCTAAGATTGGTAGAAAGGGTGCTTTATTTATTGGTGGGATTTTAACTATGATTTTCCTTATGTGTTACACAAAAGTTAGAACTCATGCCCAAAACCAAGCATTTACAGTTGTGTCATATATCACAATCTATATTTACTATGGGTGTTTATATGCTTATACTCCGGAAGTTTTACCATCGTATTGTAGAGCTACAGGAAGTGGATTATGTTTTGTTGCTTGTAGAGTTGCAGGTTTGATTGTTCCAGTCATTGCTTATTATTCAGATACCACAACCCCAGTTCCAATTTATGTCACTGCTGCTTGTATTGGTGCTTTAGGTATTATCTCTTTGTTTTTCCCATTCGATCCTTCAAAACAAAGAAGTGTTTAACAATCTTTCACTTCATCAGTTTATTGGTTATATCTCATCACTTACACACACAGATCATAGAGACTCAGACCAAGATTCGTTTTGACATCAGAATCTATATAACTATTTCAATTCTATATCGATAATTCACGTATTTTACTTTGCGTTGTTAGTAGGCGATGATTTCAAAACGGAATTGATAACGGAATCGATAAGGTTTATGTCAATTCCTCACCTTCTAAGGAAAAAACTCTTCTCTCCAAGCGATTCCTTATAGTCAATAAAATCCATATATAAACACCATGAATGCAAAGCGTAAAGAGAGGAAAGAGTGGTTGAAGAATTTGCAACCAATCTGTGGCCTAGACTCTTATCGAGATCTTTTATCTATACGTTATCACTCCCCTCAATCCTTATCGCATCGTAAATGATTCCGAAAGGATTAATATCAGCATTGAATACCTCAATTGTGATGTTGTTAACGAATGGTTAGGTAAGCTGCAAAGAAAATCCGGTTTAAACTTGTTTCAGTATTCGATTCCACTAAACTAAGGGACTAGTTTAGGAGAACAATATTTCCAGTAGGAGATAGAGTGTCTATCGAGCCTGTTTTAGTATTATAATCCTAACTCCTAGATAAAAAAACTTAAATTAAAAACTCTACTATAAATGAACCCAATCCTTTCTTTTATTCATAAAACTCAATTGAAACTCTATCACAACTAAGATAGTATGAACTACCAGAATATCGTTCCTGAATCTACATATGATAAAATTTTAAAACCAATCTATGAAAGGGGTTATAAACCAGAATATGCAAATGCAAAATTTGACCCTGAAAAACATTTAAAATATTATGTGGACGAGATTTACAGACATAAATTCGATGAAACTAGAAGATTAACTTTGGAAGAATTGGGTATCAATGAAAAAGGATCGATCAGTAATGTAGGAGTTAGTGATCCTTTCCCATTGTTTACAGATGAAGCGGTTGCAATCATGAGGCAAGAGGCTTTAAATAAAGAATTATTCTTGAAATTTGCAACCTTTACAAACAGTTCGAAATCAGGTAAAGATTGTATCATGAGAGGGTACGCCAAAGTTGATGAGGAAATCAATACTCCTTTTATAGTTGAGGCATGGAGCCATCCAAAGACCATTGAATTGGTCAGTATGATGGCTGGAGTTGAATTGGAAATCATAATGGATTATGAAATTGCCCATATGAATTTCACAATGAAGGAATCAAAAGATATAGAGCAAGATTTATTGACCTATAATTTGGCTAAACTCAATGGGGATAAAGGAATTGGTGATTTAGTTCAAGATGATTACGTTGTTGGTTGGCATAAAGATGCATTTCCGTTTGTCTGTGTTTTAATGTTGAGTGATACTACAAATATGATTGGAGGTGCTACAAGCATTAAAACTGGATCAGGTATTGTCTCTATTCCAGGTCCAACCTTAGGGTCAGCTTCTGTTTTACAGGGAAGACTTATTGAACACATTGCACCTAATCCTATTGGAGTCAATGAAAGAATCGCCATGGTCACTAGTTATAGAAAGAAAGGGAATCACTTTGATGGATCAATCTTATCTTCAATTAAACCAGGAGTTAATTTTGGATCAAGACATGATGATTTCTATTCAGATTGGTTGAAGTATCGTAGTGATATCATGATTGGTCGCTTAAATGACATCAACAAAGAGGTTAGAAAAGACGGGTTTAATGTTGACCAAGTTAAGAATAAGTTGAGAGACATTGAAGATTATTTACATTATACCTATGAGGAAATGGGATATAATGCAGAAGAAGGAGACAGGATCAATGCAAGATACAAGAGAAGATTCAAATAACCTTAGATTGTTAGTAAAATTAAAAGTTATTGAATACTATATTAGGTATTAAGATTTGACCAAGCTATTTGTGTCTTTTTTTGATATGTTTGCAGTTTTTCACTGTTTGTGTTCATCAATTAATATTTGGATTGTTTTTAGTTTGTTGTCTTCTAGGTTGCTTTATATGTCTTGACATACTTTATAGATTAATGTATGAGAGCTCTGAGTTTGGATTTTGCACCCATCGATTCTCGATCTGATAAGAAAATTTCATGAGCAAGCGAAACAACGGTAGAGAATGTTTATCCCTAAAGCAACTGGGTTAGAAAAGTTAGAATAGGTCAAAAGCGATTCTAACCTTTAGTATGACTGACAACTTTATGATTGAATGTATTTGAGCATATATAGAACCACTCGCATGTAATTTAAAAAGGATGTTATCATGAACTAACTGATAACAAACCAACTAAAGGAAAAGAAAGAAGTATATGAAAGTTAAGAAGGCTGTAAAGTACAGGGTTGCAAAGTAAGTAAGTAGCAGATTGCTTCAAGCTCCATCATCGGTGAATCATTCAACCAATGGTCAGATTTTCTATCCCATAATTGTAGGATATGAGTCCCTTTTAAATACTCAGGCTTCATTTTTTTTCCAAATTAGTTTTGCGTTTGCGAAAAATGGCTGCAACTCTTATCTATTCCGTTATGCAGTGAAACTTCACTCAAACAAGTCTTATGCCCCTTAAATCACGGGAAGTAACTAGGACAGACAAAGAAAATAAGGAATACTAATTATCAGACACCAATTTGAGTAATGTGATCCTAATTATCGTTCTAACATCCCGAACTATTATAAACTATAAATACTCTTTGAAATCAGGTTTAATATTTATTTTATAAAATTATATTGATTATAATTACAAATATAGGATTATAAGGATAATTATAAAGTATTTATAATCTTGCTAAAATTACCTTATAATTAAAATAGAAAATGACTGAAGCTATTAATTACGAAGTTCCTGCAACTACATATGATTCTATTTTAAAGGAAGCCTATGATAAGAATTTCAAACCAGAACATGAAAATGTCAAATTTGATCCAGCTAAGCATTTGAAATACTACGCTGATCCAATTTATAAGCATAAATTTGATGAAACTAGAAGATTAACATTGGAAGAGTTAGGTATTGATGAAAAAGGTTCAATCAGTAATATTGGAGTTAGTGATCCATTCCCATTATTTACTGATGAAGCCATTGCAATTATGAAACAAGAAGTTTTAAATAAAGAATTATTTTTAAAATTTGGTAGATTTAGTAATTATTCAAAAACTGGTAAAGATTGTATAATGAGAGGATACACCAAGATTGATCAAGAAATTCATACACCATTTACTTATAGTGCATGGACTAGTCCTAAAACCATGGAATTAGTTAGCACAATGGCTGGTGTTGAATTAGAAATTGTTATTGATTATGAAATCGCCCATATTAATCTTTCAATGAAAGATCCAGAAGAAGTTGAAAAGGATTTAGAAGCATACAATGCATCAAAATCTCAAGGCAGAGATATTGTTCAAGACGATTACGTTGTTGGATGGCACAGAGATAGTTATCCATTTGTTTGTGTATTGATGTTGAGTGACACAAGCAATATGATTGGAGGTTCAACAAGTTTGAAATCTGAACATGGAGTTGCATCGATTCCAGGTCCAAATTTGGGATCAGCATCTGTCTTACAAGGTGGATTAATTGAGCATATTGCACCCAATCCAATTGGAGTCAATGAGAGAATTACAATGGTTACAAGTTATAGAAAGAAGGGATTAACATTTGATCGTTCAGTATTGACTACAGTTAAACCAGAAGTCAATTCTGGTTCCAGATTAAATGACTTTTATGCCGATTGGGTCGATTATAGAAGCAAAGTCATCATAGATAATTTAAATGACTTATCTAAACAAGTCAGACAAAACGGGTTCAAGGATGAAGATGTAAAACAAAAATATAAGGAAATTGAAAACTATATCAAGGATAGTTACAAGGAGATGGGATATAATAAAGAGGATTCTGAAAAATTGCAAAAGCAATATTCAAAGAAATATTAAATGAAAAGACTAGGATCAGAATCTAAGGGTAAAAATAAAGAAGAAAAATAAACAGCAAAAAAAAAAAAGACTTAGGATGGATATATCCAATATGCAAGTTATTAATGGAAAGTAGTTTCATATATATATATAGATATATAGAAATACATGGGTTTATGTTATTGCTTAAATTTTCTCGCACTCTTGCTCTTAAATTGATGAGAGATCAAATCCATAACAGAAATTATGAATGACCATATAATACAAAAGCTTATAGGACCCTTTGTAGATATAATTCAATGAATTAGGGTAAGCATTAAGTAGAACATCATGGATTGTTTAAATTTGCAACTATTGGAAATTACACTCATTTAGTGTGAGAATCAACTGGTGGCCAAAATGTGAAAATTTTAAAATTCTCATTTATTCCAACAAAATTGGTCAATTTTTTTGAATAAATTTTATTTTACAAACAAAGATGTCAAAAGTTTTCTTCGATATTTCAGCTAATGGTTCAAAATTAGGTAGAATTACCTTCAAATTATACAACGATGTTGTTCCAAAAACCACTGAAAACTTCAGAGCTTTATGTACTGGTGAAAAAGGTTTTGGTTACTCTGGTTCAAGCTTCCACAGAGTTATTCCTCAATTCATGTTACAAGGTGGTGATTTTACCAGAGGTAATGGTACTGGTGGTAAATCAATCTACGGTGAAAAATTCGCTGATGAAAACTTTGCTAAAAGACATGAAAAACCAGGTTTATTATCAATGGCAAATGCTGGTCCAAACACCAACGGTTCCCAATTCTTTATTACCACCGTTCCATGTCCATGGTTAGATGGTAAACACGTTGTTTTCGGTGAAGTTGTTGATGGTTACGATATCGTCAAACAAGTCGAATCATACGGTTCAGGTTCAGGTGCTACCTCAGCAAAAATTGTCATTGATGCTTCAGGTGAACTCTAAATAGTTGAATAACAGTATTTGATTTTCCTTCACTTTTTTTTTTTCCTCTTTTAAAATATTTCTTTAATTCAAAAATATCTCTTATATATTCCTAAAAACCTATAAATATTCATTTGATTCTTTATTCTCTTTCTTTCCATTTTTCATTTTTCACCTATAAATTATTGTCTGGGGTTACTATTCTAAAGCTTTGCTGTTAAAATACCTTTAATTCCTGAATTCTCAATTGATGTTGAATCTTTCTTAAGGTACTTGACTTTGGAATTTGAAACAATCATTGCAAACCTATCACTTCTAAATCCCATACCAAATTTAGACTTATCACTGCCTAATCCATTATCCATGGAAAATTTCCCATTTGGATCTGATGCAAAATAAATTGGAATAGGTGATTTTGGATTGATCCCATATTTCTTAACTAATAATTTCCCCCAAGCATTGATTGCAAATGCATCATTGACTGAATAAATGACTACATTCTTGATATTGAGCGATTGTAATCTTTCCAAGTTGGTTAATATGTCTGGTAAATGCTGCTCAGTACATAATGGAGAAAATGCTGCAGGGATTGATATAATTAACAAATTCCCTTGACTAAGCAATTTGTCAAAAGATAAACCAATTGGTCTCGAACAACTCAATGCATCTTCCTCTCCATTTTCTATTGGAATATATAAGAAATTTGTTTTTGGTGGGAACTGTTCTCCTTCAATCATATTGATATTATAGTTATTTTCTGATGATAGTTTTTGAGAAGTATATGGTTACGTAGAAAACCGAGTACTTGCGGACCAACTTTAAATATAATTATCCTACAAGACTTGTGTTTGAGCTTAAAAGATGAACCCAGTCTCCAATGAACTACGATTGTCTTGGTGATTGTGATAAAGTTGTACTTGATTTAAATTTGGTGTCGATGAGAGATGGTATTGGGTTAAGGTTAAAAATAACGGTTAAATGTTAAAAAATAATGAAAAAGTTATAAATTGAATGTATGCAACATGGTTTTACTCAAAGCGTCTCATTAGTCAAATGACCGTTCGCAGAGTTTAGGAATATGTTGCCTCAAATAACCTGAGCTACAACCGTTAAAACGAGAGCTCAAAGGAAATTTGATTGTTTTACAACTTGTCGACGGAGCTACTCTGTTCAAAATTGACAAAAAAGTCAACATTATCATAGCATATAGAACACGAATCTTATAATTCAATTCATCTAGTCTTATTCATATAATCGCTCAACCCCAATTTGGAGGACCAACTATACTTCAAAAACGTTAAAACAACAAATCAAACCGTCAAATTGACAAAACCCATGCCTATAGTGGCTATAAAGGATTGAACTTGCTTCACGAGCGCCGATCTGTTACAGTTAACAACTACAAGGTCCTAATGATAACCCCCGAAAGGATTTAATCACTATTCTCTTGAGCGTTATACTGTAACACAAGTTGATTATTGATGAAAAAAAAATTTCTCACATTTTTATATTGAGATGGGGTCGTGGAAAACTTCTAAAAGATATTAAGATATCAGAAGACTTAGACTGAAATATTCCAATAAAGAATAAGACTATATCACAGTTAACGGTTTACACAGAGATATAGTGGAAAACAAGTATAGTAATCAAAACATGTTGAGTAAGAAGAAGGTTGTAAGGCAAAAAAGTCAAGCTCCTAAAGCACAGCATGAGAGTGGTAACGATTATATTCCATTTGAATCAGAAAACTCTATGGGATCAAGTGCAATTCTTGACTTATTCAATAATGAATTTAAACATATTTTGGATAGTCCAGACTTGAATGCCTTCATTCAACAGGTCAAGGAAAATTTATATAATAGAGAATATCTTGAAGCTTTCGGTAATAATGATAAAAGATTTGCCTACGCATCGAGATGGACTCCTGCAAGATCTTTAGCATATTCTTCATTATTTGGCAGTTTAGATGCTATTGTCGAATTACTAGAAGATCCAGAGGATGAAAAAAATGTTTTATGTGTCGGTGGTGGTGCTGGTGGTGAGTTAATAGGGTTGGGCTCAATCTTCTGTAGATTAAAAGAACTGAACTCAACATCAAACTCAAGATTAAATATTGAAGTTATTGACATCGCAGATTGGTCGTTAATCATCAATAACTTAACAAACTACATGAAACGTAATTGGATTTATAAACCAGAAAAATTACAAACCATTTTCCATAATAATGACATCTTGAATGATTCTTATAATAATTACCATAATTTGGATTTAATAACACTTTTATTCACTACCAATGAATTGTTCGCTGAAAAAAAGACCGAAACAATTAAATTCTTACAAAAATTAAACGTTAATTGTAAATCTGGTTCACTTTTGCTTATTGCTGAAAGTGCTGGTTCATATTCCCATATCACTATTGGAACAAAAAAATTCCCAGTTCAATTCATGATAGATATGATACTATTAGGGAAACAAGGTGAGCAAAACGGCCCTTGGCAATTGGTGGAGGAAAGCGACAGTTGCTGGTATAGAATTAACGAAAAGGAAATCGAGTATCCCATGAAATTAGAGAATATGAGATTCTTTTATAGATTATATAGGAAGAAGTAATTCGCATTGGGTGCAAAATTTATCAATATAACATTTTGGTGCATTATCCTCCATAGATTTGATCTATCTTTACCTACCACATATTTCATTCTTGGTAGATACCTTTATCGAATGATCTGCCTGTAAGACTCTTTTCATATGATTTTTTTGTCCCTTGGGGCCTAATAACTGCCTCACTCTGTTGAAATCATACCAAATGGCTCAAATTTCGCCAAAATTTGTACCAGAAATTTCCAACACTTTAAAGGCTTAACAGATTCTACAAATTTGCAACAAACAGGAGCTGTTGATCACTTTTCTGGTGCTTGAATCTTACTCAATCCTCAACCCAAAATTTAACTTTCTTATCAATAAAACCCAACTTCGAGCATAAAAAATTAACGAGAATTAAAAATTAACGAGAAAATGTCAACTGAAAGATTAATTATACAAGGCATAAGGAGCAAGCTTACAGAAGAAGGTATTGAATTAGTAGACCAAGTGATCTCCCATAAGACAGAAAACAATTCTTTATATTTCGGCTGCCTACCCCACCAGGAAACTCTCAGCTCGAATAAGATACCATTCAAGGATATTTTATCTTGCAAACACCTAGATGAAGAACTATTTGAAATCAATTATGTGGTGCCTCAAAAAAATTCAGTTGATTTAGAACAGATAAATGTTTTGATTGAAGATCCATTGAACACATACAAGGATCTCAAGGGACTTGCGGTCGTCATAAATGAAAAGGCTTACGTGAATAGTCATTTTGATCCTTCCATATTGATTCTCATAAATCCAAATGGAGGCCAGGGAAAGGCGTTGAAAATCTACAATAGCGAAGTAAAACCTATTCTTGATTCTGCTCTATGCAAAGTGGAAGTGAAAGAAACGAAGTTTTACGGTCATGGTAAAGAAATCGCTCAAGAGTTAGATATTTCTAAATATGACATTATAGCGTGTTGCTCAGGTGATGGAATACCACATGAAGTTATCAATGGCTTTTATAAACGTCAGGATAGAGTAGAGGCTTTCAATAAAATTTCTGTAACCCAATTACCCTGTGGATCTGGAAATGCATTATCATTGAGTACTCACGGGAGTAATGATGCAGCTTTTGCAACTTTCCGTATGCTAAAGGCTTCTAAGACGAAACTAGATCTAATGGCGGTCAAACAATTGGATGATGAAGGTAATGAAGTAGTGAGCTTGTCGTTTGTGTCACAAGGTTATGGTGCAATTGCTGATTCTGATATCGGTACTGAACATTTAAGATGGATGGGACCCATAAGATTTGATTTAGGTGTGGCCCATAAAGTTCTAACTAGAGCAAAATATCCATGTGATTTATATGTAAAATATGATACTCAGTCGAAAGATGAATTAATTGAATCTTTCAAAGAAAATTTGAAAGTTCAAAAAGGAAAGGCATATAAAGATTTGACTCCACAAGACCTTGAAATTTCTGGTCCTAAATTACTCGAAGGGCCACCAAAAGACTGGATTGAAGTAGATTCCAAAATCACCGATAACTTGAGTATATTTTATGTTGGTAAAATGCCATATATTTCAAGGGATGTGCAATTCTTCCCTGCTGCTCTACCAAACGATGGCTCAATGGATTTAGTACTTATAGACACTAATATGTCAATCGCAGAAACAAGTAACGCTTTGTTATCTGTTGAGAAGGGTCGCCATATAGACTTTGACCCAGTTTTACATCATAAAATAAGTTCCTATAGATTAGTTCCTAAATTATTGCAGGATTCAAAACATTTCATATCTATAGATGGGGAAAATTTTCCATTCAGGACGATGCAAGTGGAAATATTGCCAGGAATATTAACCGGTTTATTGGATCAAGGGTTGTTTGTTGATACTGTATTGAGTACGTAATCCTATATATTCTAAGATAACTTATTGACTCTATATGTTTCATTCAAGTAATTGGGTAATCCCATTCCCTTTTCTGGATTTGAAAGATTTTGGAGCATGATTTGACTAAAATCATTCAACATTTCATTATATCTCTTATTCTTTTCGGTGATTTCAGATTCTAAAAGCTTTTCATTTTCAATATAGTTTTTTACTAAATCTTTAATAGCTTTCAATATGTATGAGTTCAATTCTTTGAAACATTCTGAATTGGTTTCATTGAAAATTTTGACTGATCTAAAAGACTTGAATAACTCATTCAAGAAATTTATTGATTCATCGAACATCATTGGTTTTAAAACATCCTTCAAACTCATGAAGAATTGAGTTATGAATTTAATCAACATATCATTGGACTTCATATATTGACCTAAGTCTCTACTCATTTTGAATATGAGTTCCTTGCTTTCTTTGAAATCCCTCTTATATTGATTGACTTCCTTGATCAGCTTATCATAATTATCCTTCGTGTTATTATTGTTGATTATTAGTTCATTCATATTTTCCTTCATAATTTCATTATCATAATACATCTTACCTGACTTGACACTCATTTCAGTAATAAGATTTGACTTTTCTGAGTTTTCCAACTTCAAACGTGATACTTCTTTTACCATTTCGTTAAGCTCGTAATTTTTCTCCTTCAATTCTTGAATAATTTCATCAATCTTTTCATCTTTGTTGAAGTTCCTATGTAAGATTTCATCAAATTCTTTTTTCAAAAAAGTGAAATCGATGATTTTTGAATTTAGATTCTTATTGACCTGATTGTACTCCTTTTTCAACTCTTTTATTTCCTCCTCCTTTTTGAACTGGTATTTCTGGAGCTCTAAGGTTTCAGTCTGTAATTCAGATATTTGATCGTTTACATCCTTTATGGTAACTTCTTTGTCGTCAAGAATAAGATTAAGCGCTTCCAATTTGGCAGTCAATGACTTAATCTCTTGGTTTGAAATATCCAACTCTAATTCTCTTCTAGTTTCTTCAATATTGTTGTTCAAGGTTATATCAAGTTTATCTTGCTTACAGGTTTCCAAATTGAACTCTAGCTCGTTAAGTTGGCTCTTGAAAGATGTGATTTCATCAGATAATTGTTTATTTTCCTCCTTTGTTATGGTGACAGTGTCCTCCAATTCATCCAAGTTATCTATCATTTCACTTATAGTTATTTCTAAATTATTTTTGTTATTCAAATCGAACCTTTTGTTGACAATTGTGTAAATTTTGTTGTACTTCTCTTTATTTGAAGAGTTTTCAAGTTCTGAAAGAATTACTTTACTTTCAAGATCAGAATTTTTTTTCTTTAATTGGCTGTTTTGGCTATTCAATTCATCAATTGTGTAATTCAAATAATCTACTTCATCAATTGTGTAATACAAATGATCTACTTCATTAGAAAGATCATTATTTTTCTCTTGTAATTCCTTGTTCTCTGCCTTCAAGGTATCAATTTCAATTGAAGTAGGTCTCAAGGTACCCAATGAAAACAAATCTGAAGCATCCAAACTCTGCTCAAAAGACATCTCCTTACATCTTTTTATACTTTTAAAAATCATTTCTAAAAATGCATGTTCATTGTTAGCCTTAAATGATGATAGTTCACTCATGATTTCGTTACAAATATCATTTTCATTCTCAAAACTAACTAATCCCTTTAACAGGGAATCTTCATCTTCTGCGACCTCTGCACTTTGTTTCGTTTCAATAATATCAATGGAAGTTTTTGTTGAGGTTGATAAAGTGTGAAGATCTGCTGCAGTAATCTTGCAAATATTATCATTAGTCTCTTCATCACTATAAACACTTTGTTGGCTATTCTCATTACTGTGATTTTCATCATATTCTAAGTCTTGAGCGATAAGAGTTGGATTTTGTTCCTGATTCTTCAATTTTAAACTGTTATTTCCGTATGCAACCGTATCTAACCAATTGTTGTCGTCTTCAATACATGTAAATTGGTCTTCGGTTGAATTTTCTTTTTGTTTGAAGCTCTCTTCATCAAATCTAACCGATTTGGGAGGTTTTTTTTTAAAGCTGCTCAAGCTGGGCTCTCTTGAAATAGTCATCTGCAAGCTTCTAGTTCGTCTCAAGGTGTTAAGAGTGTCGAAAGGGTCGATACTGTTTTCACTTGCATGAGATATATTTGCAGCCTCAATTCCAAAAGAATGTCTTCTTAAAAGGGTTGGGACGTCTTCGAGTTGCACTATATCGCTGGAATACACTGAGCTCGAAGTGCTGGATGTTGATGCTCTTGATGATGCTGATGGGATAATTTTTCTAAACATTTTTTATTTCTTTATTTGCTGGTTTTTTGTATTTATAATGGTTGCAAAAATCACAAAATTGAGAATTCCACAAATAAGTAAAATAAATTGAGGTTGCAAAAAGTTGCAAAAAGTTGCAAAAAAAAGAAAAAAATACAAAAAAAATCAATGACAATGACAGAGTTGAAGCCAGTTCCTTTTGTTCATTAGGTGACTTATGGAGTAAAGATAATTTTCATTTATACAGCAGAGATTAAAGAAGTCTCATGACAAACTTTGATTGAAATGTTAAATTTGAATCCATTTTGCAATTCGAAACAACAAGAAAAGGTTCCGTGGTTTAGTTGGTCATAACGTTTGCCTAACACGCAAAAGGTCCCCAGTTCGATCCTGGGCGGAATCATTTTTTTGGTTAACTTTCATCTACGTTAGTTAATCTTCTTTTTTTTTACCATCTGCTTTACTTATAGACTAGAATAGACTCAGAAATTATACTTAAAAATAACGGAACCCATAGTGCAAGTATGTGATATAACTCATACCCTGGGAAAGAAAAACTCTACTAGAATGTAACTCGAGAAGAGCTCCCGCAGAAATCAATTACTGCGATTTTAGTACTATTCGTGGGTCCGCGCTTGGCGCGAGCTCTCCCCACGATCCTCTCTTTTGAGAAAATTGTAACTCTTTTAATGAAATTGTAAATTTTTTTTGAGAAATTGTAACTCGTTTCTTCACCTCAAAGAGTTGAAGTTTTTATGGTAAGCACACTACAATATAAATTGAATATATTAGAAAAGTCATACATCTTTAAAGAGAAATGGAATAGAAGGGCTATATATGTGTCTGGTTTCATCAGCTATGATGTAAAATCAAGGATTGGACAAATTGATCGGTAAAATTGATTAGTAAAACTAAGGAAGATTTGATGGGATTAAGGTATATGAGTAAGCTTTTAGCAAAACTCAGCCAAAATCTCAGATTTTATTCAGGTCAAACGAATAAATTGGTCATTACTAGCCATACCACAACTGGTAGTTGATATAACTTAAGCAAATTTAATTTTGTGTGAGAGACAACATAGTGTTGACCTAAGAAAAAGAGCGGGAATTGTCATCCACAAGGCGTGTGTGGTTTAGTGGTAAAATCCAACTTTGCCATAGTTGGGCCCCCGGTTCGATTCCGGGCACACGCAATTGTTTTTTTCATATTTTTAATCTTTAGATTATCATTTTCAAGGTAGTACTGGAAAATATGAAGCAATTTTTTTTATAAACGGAAGTAACAAGTAGGATGGACCTTCATGAGAATATTGACGAGGAGGATTGGACTTCTATAAGTTGATTTGAGTTCGAACTGATTTTATAGAGAATAAATTAGATAAAACTACAAAGGTATTCTTTTTGATGGTCTTAATATGTCAAAACTCAGACTAGACAGTCTATAGCATGAACACTAAAATTTTCAGATGAAAAGAAATCTATTTGTTAGTATGGGATTCGTATATCATTTCGTGTTAGTTGATTTCAAATTAAACCCGAAGACATTGTTAAAAATGGGTAAAATCATGACGATAACGCAAATAAACTAATCATTTATACTTCACATACCATTAATACATTGAAGCTTTATTCTATAAACCCATTTAAGAATATATATTCTTAGTGGTGGGAAACAATCTTTGGAAAATTTTAAAGTGAAAAATTATTTTTCTGATGAGTTTTGCAAAATGATTCTTACACACCCTCAAACCTATAATCTAATATTTCATTACACCAATTCTTCAAAACCAAATCTCTTTCTAAATAAGACTCAGTATCTTCGACATTAAACTTTTCATTCTTTTGTTCTGTGAAGATTTGGTCCTTTGTACTCAATTCAATTTTTTCTAATTTGGGGAATGAATTAGAAATCGAGTTGAACCACGAACCTATTGCTTCTAAATAAGTTGAATCAGTTACAGACCCTGATTTAGCATTATCAAAAAACAAAAGTTGAAACATGGGTGAGTATCTCAAACTAGAACTTGATTTCCCAACATCAATGTTCATATCATCATTATTAGTATTATCAATATTCAAGAAATTGATAGCATGAAGGCATTTCATATTCTTTAAAATCTGTTTTGGATTGATCACACTAAGATTAATTGAATTGTTCTTATTTTCTATAATTTTCTCTATGAAATTAACTTTAATATTATTTAATTTACCATTATTATTTAATTTCAAAATCCTTGAGATAAGACTCCTCTCATCAATCTTTAAATAATTAGTCAAGAATTCGAATTTTATAACTGAATATGCTTTGAATAGATTTATCAAGATCTTATTTATTATCAAAGTTTCAATTAACTTCATAGACTCCACAAAGATTAAATCTTTGGAAAATTCATCTGATGCTTCAAATTTACAAAATTCATTGAAATTATCAAGGTTTAATTCGTCAAAGATTTCTATCAACATTATCAAGGTTCTGAATTCTGGTTCTTGGATGAAATGTTGAGTTTCCTGAGATTCAAATGGATTGAACTCATTTTCTGTTATTATTGATAATAAGATAAGATACTTAAAGACTCTATTCTTTTCATTTGAACCACTTTCATCAAAATGCTTAAAACTTTCATAGAAATTAAGCCTTGATAATTCGTAATTCTTCTTAAAGAATTCTAGTTTACCACCACATTCTTTAATTATCCCAATAATTCTTGGATGTGTGACTGGCGATGCAATATTTGAGGATTTTTTATAAAGATAATTCAACCTTTTCAAATCAAATTTATCGTATAAGGACAATAGTTCGATTTCACTTGCAATGACTTCTAGTGAATACGAATTCTTGGTGATTTCAGATACGGTATTAAGTTTTTCATTCAATTGCTTTATGATTGAATCACAGGTATCTAATTCCTTTTTATTTAATAGTATGGTTAATTTACTTAGATTTATCTTGATCCATAATCTGTCACTGTTATTGCCATAATTTTTGACCTTGCTTATCATGTCTAGAATAATATCTGACAATTTGAGCACGAAATCTTCATCTTTGATATTGCTGTAGTTATTGAATATTTTATTAATGGAATCATCTAGATAGGATGTATCATCTATTTTAGGAATCAATTCAGTAATTATTCGTAAAGTTCTTAAAGTATCATCGAATTTGTGGTTCTGGAAATGTATTTTAGCAATTTGCTTATTCGATTTGAAGATCCATAAGATGCTTTCTTCATTGATATCATTCTTGGTGATCTCAGTTAACTTTTCAATTGCCTTCCGTGTATCATCATCTTTGAACGCTTTGGCATTGTAATATTGATTTTGCAACTGATCTCCATTATCAGATTCATTGAACTCCGGCTCACTTCCCTCATCTTCGTCTTCAAACTCGAATTCGTATGATTCTTCTGTTAGATATTCTTCCTCTGACATACTTGTAGATAGCCTTAATTTCGCGACCCTTACTTCAAAGATTATTACCGATAAATGTTCTTCGTGACACCGAAAATAACGGGGACAATTTATTTCAAGAATGGAATGAAAGATTTATCAGTTTTATATGAAGGGTTGAAGGTTTGAAAAATATAATTTTAATATAATTTCAATTAACATGAAGTCAGTAGAATATATACCAGATCCACGTCTTATCTCCCAGATATGCTCGTATAGCTCAGTGGTAGAGCAGCAGATTGCAAATCTGTTGGTCCCTAGTTCAATCCTGGGTGCGAGCTGTCTTTTTTTTCTTTTTTTGTCCCTAGAATATTTCAGTATAAGAATAATTTATAAGTTTAAAAGAAAACTCTTAGAACTATGAGCTTCTTATATTACAGATGTAAGATATTTTTTTTATAAGAGTATCAATTAGTATGTATTTTAAATGATCTAAACAAAGAATTATAATGAAAGATTATACAATATCAATATTGTAAATTACAAAAGGTTCGTAATCTGGATCAACTAATGAAGCATATTCATGTAAGCTTGATTTGTTTGCAAAGCCATCACCACCCAAATAACCGAATTTATCAAGTAATTCCTTTTTAGATTTATCGATATTTTTGAAATTGTCTTTTGTGAATTTAATTAACCAGGAATCAAATTGAGGTGGTAAACCATATCTTAAGATACTTTCAACATAAATTCTGATAGTTTTTAAATGGATCCAATTATTTAAAATTTCTGAATAAGCAGTTTTAGCTAATCTAATTAAATCATTTTTTGATTTTTGTTCATTTGCTTTAGTTAAATCGAATTCTTTTCTCATTTCATTTAATTTTTCTTCATCATAAGTAAAGTCTGTTCTTGGTGACCATTTCTTTTCTCTAGTTTTTTGGATAAATTCTTGTTCAAATTTTTTGAATAATGAGACTGAATATAAGATAAAATCTTGATCACTAGCGATTTTTTTAGCACTTCTTGGTATTACGAAACTAGTTAAAGTTTCATAAGTCTTTAAGAAGTCATCATTTAAATTTTTTGGAACTGCAATTAAAACACTTGTTAAATTTTCTGAACCTAAAATGAAATCTTCAGGTTTGACGATATCATGCAAGGATTTGATTGATAAATCACCATTTCTTTTTCTATCAGCAGCCAAAAAGTTAGATTTGGCATTTTGGTAAGTTTGGTAAGAAGATTTAACATCATTATCTAAAGTTAATGCTTCATTGGAGATAATTTCGACTAATTCTTTTATAGATTTATCTAATCTATATTTTGAGGAATTCCAATTGAAACTTTCAACAAAGTCCAAAACATTTTTGGAATTAACGAATCTGAAAGAACCATTCTCTAATATACCACTTAAGATTTCAACGATTTTACCAATTGATGTATTCAAATTTGTATCGATTTTTGATAATTCTTCACTTTCTTGAACTAAGGAATCTAACGTTCCAATTTGAAATTCTGGAGTCTTGAACTTACTTAATTGACAGGATCCATTGTTCAACGATTGTTCTAACCATTCTTTGGAATCAATAGATTCTGGTAAGGAAAGTAATATGTATTTACAAATCAGTTCCATGATAGTTTGTTAAAGGAGGATAAGAGCGAACGAACGAAATTGAGATTCTCAATGTGTGTGTTAACAATTTTCATTCCTAAGCTACTAAGAAATTGAATATCTCTTCTCTGTTTAGAACTCTCCTTAAATGCTTATATATGACTAGATAGAATTGTTTCTATAACAGGTGTGATCATGTTTATGTGATTTTTTTGGGGTTCAAAGTCTCTTTATATAAGTTTATCACGATTTTTGATATTTATTGATAATATCTCATCTTAGTGAGAAGAGATGCGATAAATTTTTCAATCATGAGTAACTCACTTGAAGTATGTAAAGTTTTATATGGTATGGAATAGGGAATGATACTAACTAATCAGGAGAGGTTGAAGACCCACTCGAATGCCTTTGATGGGTTATTGTCTTTGATACCTGCGAAATACTATTATGATGAGGCAACCCAAGATCAATGGCAGCAAAAGAAACAGTCCAAAGAAGAGATTAAACAGAATAAAAGGAATAAATTAGACCCTGAGCATAATGATATGACAGCCAAGGAAGCCATGAATGAAAGAGCAAAAGTAGCTAAACCTGTAAAATTACCTCAAAGAATTCAAAGACCAGAAAATCAAGAAGAAAAGGAACAAGAAGATGAAGTTGAAGATGAAGACGTAGAAATACCTGATATGGATGTTGATGACGATGATGACGAAGAAGAGGAAGAAGAAAAAGAAAAAGAAAAGGAAGAAGAAAAAGAAGAAGAAAAAGAAGAAGAAGTATCAGAAGAGGATAAGAAAGAGGAAAAACTTAATAATATTGAATTTGATGATGAAGGTAATGAAACTCAAACTCCAAGACAAAAGGCAAAAGAAAAGAAAAAGCAACTTAGTGAAGAAGAACAGAAAAAGAAGCAAGAAAACTTAAAGAAATTAAGAGAAAAATTAGCATCTAAAATCAATAATTTGAAAGAGAAAAGAAAAGCCCCAGGATCTAAAAATGTACCAATCAAATCAAGAGAACAAATTTTAGAAGAAAGGAAAAGGAAAGCTGAAATAAAGAAACAAGAGAAATTAAAGAGAAAACATCAAGAGATTGAAAGTGAAGAAGAAAGTGGAGGGGAAAATTCAGATAGTGAAGAAGAACAAGAAGATGGAGTTTTATTTGGAAATATAACATTTAGGGATGGATCAAGAGTTACAAGTGATTTAAATAAAATAAGATCAACATCAGAAAAGAAGAAAGCTAAAGGACCAGCCAATAATGATATAAAAGCTCATTTACAAAGATTAGAAAAGAAAAAGATAAAATTAGCTAAATTATCACCAGAAGAGCAATTAAAACAACAAGAAAAAGATAAATGGCAAAAGTTAATGAATCAAGCAGAAGGTATAAAGGTTAAAGATGATGAGAAATTATTAAGAAAGGCATTAAAACGTAAAGAGAAGAAGAAATTAAAGAGTGAAATTGAATGGAAAGATCGTAAACAAATGGTTAAAGATACAATTGCAGCCAAAGTTAAGAGAAGAGATGAAAATTTGAAATTAAGAAAAGAGAATAAGGGTCAAAAGAGGAAAAATCAAGTAAGATTAAAGAAATTTACAGGTATTGCCAGTAAGAAAAAGAATAGAGCTGGATTTGAAGGTTCTGCAAAAACTAAAAAGAAATAATGTAAATAATGAACATTAATAACATATTTAAAATTTTGTATTTTACCTCTTACAACTTTTCTTTAATACTTAATATAGTATGCTCAATATAGTATGCTCAATATAGTATAATATACTTAATAGTATGCTCAATATAGTATAATATACTTAATAGTATACTCAATATAGTATAATATACTTAATAGTATACTCAATATAGTATAATATACTTAATATAGTATAATATACTCAGCATAGTTGGTATAATATACTTAACACATTTTAATATACTTGACACTGTAGTTGTTTGATATACCTGTCATAGTATAGTATAGTATAGTATAGTAGTTAGTAGAAGATTAGTAATAAATTACATAAGCAATAATTAGCGCGAAGAAACAGAAGGCGTAAAGATTTTTTAATAAGGGATAAAGGAACTGGGAAAGGTAGCATAGTGAAGCATAGAGAGCACATAACGATACAAAAAGAGAGAAATAAACAAAAGACGTATCTATAAACACAAACAAAACGATAAAAAGGAAATATTTCAAGTTATTGATTAACAGAAATAAAAGAATATAAAGAAAAAACCCAAATAGATATATATTACAAAGTGATGATGTCCACCACAGCGGGATTTCAATGGGGAGTCAAAATTAATGAAAAATCTACTAGAAATGAAAAAGAAACCAGAGATTTAAAAAATGATTTATCAAAATTTAAAATGACTAATAGAAAAAGAAGATTTCATGAAAAGATCGAAAAACATGACAAGACTGAAAAATTTGAAAAATTCGACAAAAATGAAAGGAAAATTAATATTAATAAAAGAGCTAAAATACCAATAATAAAAGGTGAAAAATTACCTATAAATAGAATGATTGAAAGTTTAGACCATGAATCAACTTCAAATCTTTTAAATGAATTAATAAGAATTCATCCAGAAATTTCGAAAACTATTTATGATATCCAACCAAAAATTTCAATAGAAGAATCAATCAAATTAATTTCTCATAAATTTCAATTAATAAAAAATAATTTACCTTATAAAGGAGATTTAGAAAACGATTACAGTTATTTAAGAATTAAACCCTTTTTGAATGAATTTTTAAATTGTTTAAGTGATTTTATCTTAAATTATTTACCTCCAAATGAGAATAATTTATTAAATTCTTTAAATTTCATCAATTTTTCAACTAATTTAATTATAGATTTACCAAACTTTAATAATAAAGAATTCAAATACATAAAACTTAAATGTTTTGAACAAATTTCAAATACTTGGTTAATCATCTTAAATAATATTTTCAAAAATGGTAAAGTTGACGAGAATGATGAAAATAATTCCGATGATAATAATGATGAAAATTTATACAATTTTATCAAAATCATCAATGACTTCGATTTGAAAACGAAATTAACTAATTATAACGAGATTTCTGAAAATAAATTTGAAAAGATTTTAGATTTCATTAATACCAAATTCGATAAATTCAATTCAAATGGTTTGAATGAATTTATTTCAATTGATTATTCAAATTATTCATTATCTCCATTAACAACTAATTCATCAAATTAATCATTTTTATTTGCATATTATCACATTTAAAGATTTGTTTATAGCCCTTCAAAGCATATCAATCATAACAAGTTAAAGGGTAATAAAGGAAAAAAGGAAAAAAAGAAAAATATTAAAAAATTAAACTTCAAAATCACTAATTTAAGTGATGGAAACATAAATTTTGCACTCTAGTTGATATTAAAAGTTAATTAATCTATTAAATTTACTTAATATACACATTTTCATAATTTTATAAATTATTTATATCCTATTTAAATCTTGATAAGACTGGCTCTAAAGAATCTTCTTCTTCAGGTTCATTATTATTTCTTCTTTGTCTAGCTTCTTTTTCTAATCTTAAATTCTTTTCAATCCTTAATTTTCTTTCGTCAATAACATTTTGAGTTTTCTTTCTTAATAATTTCCTTAATCCAGAGTTCTTACCTTTGATCTTTGGATTAATTTTAACTTTTTCGTCATTCACTTCATTAATAACTTCATTGATTTCTCCAGGTTTCAACCTGATATTCTTGGATCTTTTATCAATACTACCAATGACATTAGGATCTAATGTGATAGTATCTGCTGGTAATTTGTTTAATAATGTTCTAACTTCTTGTTGTTGTCTTTGTTTAGCTGTTTCAAATGGATTGACTTCCAATGCATCATAATTAGCTTCACCACTTCCAGGTACAATGACATTTTCAATAGATTTGGTTGCACCAACGGTTAAGAAATCTTCGAATGGAACAAACTTTAATTTTTCGATTTTATTTGATGGTAATAAGTGATTCATGTAAGGTGAGTTTTGTTTTGATTTGAACATATCTTTCCAAACAGTAACATTTGTATTCCAACCAGTTGAAACCAAACCAGTATCAGAAATATCTAATGATTGAACTGGGGTTGGTGTATAATATTCATCAATTATTTTTAATTTTCTTAAATCCCAAACTTTAAGTGATTTATCGATACTTCCTGCTACCATATATTTACCCTCTCTATCTATGGCCAAATCCCTTACTGGACCTCTTGAGTTTTGTAATTTGACTAAAGGAGTAGGCATCGAAGGTGACCACATAGTAACTGTACCATTTCCATGACCTAAATTAATTACCCCATTCCAAGGATTTTGCTTCATAGCTTGTGTTGGACCCAACTTTGTCCTTATTTCACTGATTAATTGACCAGTGGAGACATCATGATATTTTAAAAACCCAGTATTACCAGCAGTTGCTAATAAGAAATGATATGGTAAAAATTCCAATAATGTGCTATCGATGTGTTGTTTCAATCTATGCAATTCCAAACCAGTTTTATCGTATATGAATGTGTATTTCTTTTGTGCCACAGCAAAATATTGATCATTATGTAAATATTTAACAGCATGGACGGTTTCGTTAAGGTGTAATTCACAATCTAACTTACCGGTTCTCCAATCCATCGATGCAACATGTCCCTTTTTACCCCCGATCAATAATTCTCTACCGTTTCTAGTATAGTCTATTTGATAGGAGCCGTAGTCTGGTAAGTTAAGTTTGAATGCTTTTCTTTGAGTACCATCATCAACAACTTGTTTTATGTCATCTTGTTTGAATTTGAAAGTTCTTTCCATAGGATCATCAGCTTCTAAGAAACCTGCATCTTCTTGTAATAACAAGTCTGTACCAGCTGCTGATCTGACAGCTTCTTTGTATTGCCTGTCGACCTTTTTCAACCCAGCATTGATTTTCTTATCCTTACTGTATAATTTTTTCTTATTATTTTTACTGTTACCTCTTTCATACTTCTCAGTTCCAGGTCTATCATAGGACCCCATTTTCCCAGTTACAGCCATATTTTGCACTTGAAACACAATATTATCTGTTCAATAACCAATATACCTTCAAAAGTCTCTTATAGTTTACTTAAATAGCGACTACTGTATGTTCTAGACTCAATATTTCCAATTATGCTCTTATATCTGCACAATTAATTTTGCATCTCATCTAAAAATTTTTCATCACCTGCCGCACTGATTTGAGAATCGATCGTTGTATTTAATCAGAGCACTTTCATCATTTTTACTCCTTAATTGTATAGTAAGTATTGGTTACTGGATATTTATTAGTGGATATTGCTTTTATACTGATATTGAATATCATATATAGGACAATTGAATATTATTGAGATTTTTTTTGGAAGTTTAGGATGGGTTTGAGAATGAATGTTTTACCTAGACCAGTAGCATTACTTGGTGGTCTTATTGGTGTATCGGTGGGAGGCTTGTATCTTTTTGATGCTAGATCAGGAATTCACGAATACGTATTGTGTCCTTTGATTAGAAATGTGACAGACGCAGAACAAGGTCACACCTTGGGGATCAAGTTAATGAAATATGGTTTAGTACCTAGATTGTTTGATAATAAGAATCCTGAAAATTTAAAAGTCAATGTTTTTGGCACTGAATTGCAAAATCCTATTGGGGTCGCTGCTGGTTTAGATAAAAATGGTGAAGCCATAGAATCATTATTCAATAGTGGCTTCAAATACGTTGAAATTGGTTCCATTACTCCAGAACCTCAACCAGGTAATCCAAAACCAAGATTTTTCAGATTACCAAAAGATGATGCCGTTATCAACAGATACGGTTTCAATTCAATTGGTCACTTTGGCGTTCTTGCAAACTTGAAATTGAGATTAAGCAAATATTTCAACCCTCAAATTCACCACAATTTTGCTTTAAGAGATGGCGGTTTATTGGCTATCAACTTGGGTAAAAACAAATTCGGGGACGAAGTTGAAGATTATGTGAAAGGGGTTCAAAGATTAGGTCCTTATGCTGATGTATTGGTCATTAATGTCTCTTCACCAAATACTCCAGGTTTAAGAGATTTACAAAATGAAAAGAAATTGACTAATTTGTTGAAAACCGTTGTTGATGAAAGAAATAACTTGAAGCCTAATGTTTTTAATAAGAAACCACCTGTATTGGTAAAGATTGCACCAGACTTAACTGAGCCAGAAATCGAATCGATTGCTAATTCTTCCAAAGATAGTAAAATTGATGGTATAATTGTTTCAAATACCACAATCCAAAGACCTAAAACATTATTATCAAACAATGAAATAGTTTCTCAAGCAGGTGGATTATCTGGGAAACCAGTAAAACCATTCTCTTTACAAGCATTAAGAACCTTGAGAAAACACACTAAAGATTCTGATCTTGTTTTGATAGGTTGTGGAGGTATTTCATCAGGTAAAGATGCCTTAGAATTCGGTAAAGCGGGTGCTACTTTCATCCAGTTGTATACTGCGTTTGCTTATAAAGGCCCTGGATTACCAGCTAAAATCAGAGATGAATTATCTTTGGAATTACAAAAAGAAGGTAAATGCTGGCAAGAAATTATTGGTTCCGAAGTATAAAAGAAATAAAAAATTTTTAGAATAGTCATATACACTAGACTTTTTAGATATAATACAAGTAAAGAAACTATATTTACTCTATATTTAATCTATATTAATTCTTAATATACGAATTTGAAAAAATTGCAGCCAAATGTATGAGCATCACACTACCACAAATATATGAGCGCGAAAGTTTTATTTGTGAAAACAAATAATAAACATAGAGTAGGTGTATAAGAACTACAAAAGAATGCTAACGTCCAAGCCAGCTACACCGAATTCATCACAGAGGAGAAGCAGAAGACAACTGCAAAGGTCATCAGGAGTATTTGGGCTTTTGCCGCAATCTCCCAAGATTCATTATCCAATTGATCCAGAAAATTTACCTTTAGAATCAAGTATTAATACTGAAAAGTTTGAACAATTATCGGATTCTATTGAAGAACTAGAAATGAATATGACCAATTTACACAAGACCCATGATTCTATTTCCAGTGGGTTTAATGAATCGTTCGCGAGCTTTCTTTATGGGTTATCAATGACTATGTGGTGTATTGATTTCCCAGGAACTCCTTCTAAAGCTCAATGGGAAAGGATCAACTTATCTAATGAAATAGATGAAAGAATTGAAGATTTGAATGAAAAGATTAGGTTGGCAAAAAAGGAAAATGAAATTCTAAAGATTAAACTAAATAATAAAAATAAATTAAAACCAGCAGTTCTTAAGGATTCTAATAATTCAAATCAAAGATTAGGATACCAAAGATCGACTAAAAAAGCTCCCTTGAGAAGTCAAATTCCAAGCTTTAGATCAGCCGATTTTAAAGCTGCCGATATACTGAATTCTTCAGACTCATTCATCCCTAATCCTAATAATAGAGTTACTAAAGTCATAAATCCTTCAAGATTCCACACAAAAGCTTCCCAAGCAAGATTGGCATCTACAAAGGCAAAAATTGCTGCTCAAAGTAGCTATAGACCAAGAACCAATGAACCAAATCTAAACCAACCTCCTAGATATTTAGATGGCTTATTTAATAAGTCCACTTCATCAAGACCTCCTTTCAGATAATCTCAAAGTTTTAAGACCCATTATATCAATAACGACCATATACCTATAACAAACACAAGAACATTCATAAAGATTGTTCAAAACCATGTACTTTTATATTATACCCAATTGCATTGTACTATTAGCATTAATATATAATTAGTTAACTCTCCTGAACGAGTTTCTTCATCAACTCATACTTGACTTGCTGAACGGATTTTTGCTGCTGGTTGGCGATCACCATGAGATAGTCCTTATTCTCCATGGAGTTCATGATGATCTGTCTTCTCTGCTGTTCAGAATAGCTCATAGACTTATCGTCCTGTTCCATACTGTTGATTCTGATTTAATTCGCACTGGAAAATTTTCAACTGTGGGCCAAATGTCATTATCAGCTGAAGAAAAGAGAAGGATTTTAAAGGAGAGAAGGGCCGCAAAGATGGCAGGTGGTAAGGCCACAGACCGTTTGAACAATATATTGAATCAAGGCTCATCGGTCAAAGCGTCATCTGTGACATCAGTCTTAGATAGCAAATCACCAACCCCAACTCCAGCACCAAATACTGATTCAAACAATATTGAATCAATACCTGATAATTTCGTCAGTAAACCTCAAGTCTCAATTGGCCATGAAAATGATGACCCAGATACTTCAGATATTGAACAATTAATAAGTAATAGAGCATCACCAGCCATTGAAACTCCTCAAGAACCAGACTTGGATGCTATTATTAGCTCAATGTTTGGTAACATGGGTGGAGGTAACAACACAGAGGGTGAAGACCCAATTGCTTCCATGATGATGAATATGATGAAACAACAACAAAAGAGTGAAGGTGAAAACCCTGAAAACTTAGATACAGAATATGAACAAAATCTCTTGAAATATAATACTTATAAACAGAAACAATTGAAATTCAAATTTTTAATCATCAGATACTCATTAATTATTATAAATTTCGTATTTCACTTTGTATCATCTGAAGATTTCAGATCTTCTAATTATTCATACATTAGAGAAGTTCCAATCAATTCGACCTTTTTAATCTACTTTTTGTCCATTGAAGCAGTTGTATTATCATCTTATTATTTAATAACAAATGGAAGAAAAGTAACACAAAATGTTGGTAGTGACAATTTCATCTTAAAAGCCGTTTCAATGGCATCGATGGTTTTGCCGGTCGTCTCAAAATATCAACCTATAATCACTAGAGTTCTCAGCTATTGGGAAATTATAAGTATGTTCATTGGAGATTTATCATTGCTTATAGTTTTGTTCGGTATAACAAGTTATATTAAATAATATTTACAAAAGTTTGTAATGTCTATTTACAGAGAGTTGAAGGAAAATATAAATAATAATCATGACCAATTCTTTTTCATGTCTCTTTGTTTCGCTTTGAGAATACCTTCTGCACTCTTAAATTTCTTCGTTTTGATTAAGTTATAGATCAATAAACCAGTGCTTGCAATTGAAAGTCCAAACCAAGTGATCAAGTATTGCAAATGATTATTTGTAAAATTAACTTTTGGAACTGTACCAATTGGAACACCATTTTTGACAAATTCAAACTCTTGATATTCAATTTGAAAATTGGGATCTTTTATATCATTTTCATCCTCCTTAGAGCCACCAAAGAGTGACCATGAACGTTTGGAACTTTGTTTTTTGTATTCTGGATGATCTTTCAAATCATATGTCAATTGTGCATATATTGGTAAAGCACCGGATTGTTTTGACATAGCTTCGACATCAGGAATGAAAAATAACCTGGTATTGTTTTCATGATTGAATTGTAATACGGATTTCTTTGGCATATTTCTGAAAAAGCCTTCAATTTCTATTTCACCTTGAGGTAAACTCATATGTTCCAAGTAATTACCTTTTCTAGTTTCTGGGATGACTTTATCCTTTGCAATCCAACCTCTTTCAACTAGGATAGGTTCACCACCATCAGATCTCTTGAATGGGCAGATAACCAAGTAACCTAATTCACCATTTCTCATTCTAGGGCCCAAGAACATTTCTTGAGAATAATCAAATTCACCTTTAACTTTGAATCTTCTATATTCAAAGTCCTTGATAGCACTGGGATCTAAATTGGTTGGTAAAGAGTCTAAAGGTTCTTTAGCCAAAAGCTTTTCACACTTGGAAATCAAATTTACCTTCCAATCCAATCTTTTGACTTGCCAGCATCCCAAACCAAACGAAATAACTGGCATGGCTATCATCAAACCAAACATGAATTTTCTAAGTCTAGGACTGTGTCTTTGGTTTTCAGCATCAGTAACATTGGTAGTTGTAGTCTTAATAGGCTTCCAGTCAATTGTAGGCGTCTTAACACCTCTCTTGAATATCACTGGCTTAGATATATTGAATCTCTTCATGGTAACAAGTAAAATATATAGTGAGACTTTTCAATAATTTGATTTAATGAGAGTTGAGAAAACTATCTTATAGAATACTTTATAGAGTATGTTATAGAATTATATATTATTACATAGTTAACAAATTTTTGAATGTAGAAATTAAACCTTCAGGGTTGATACTGGGATGTTCTTTAACATGCACCGGTATATAAGATAACATATTCAATGACCATTGTTTTACCATCGATTTCTGATGTGGTAGTGGAGTAGCCTGTAGAATAATCACCTTCAGGAATGCTTGAGCTGAAGATGTTGGTTGCTGATGTAGCTGCACTTGTGGATGATGCTAAAGTGGTAGGGAAGAAACTTGAGCTTGTTGATGATGGGATAACTGTGCTAACAGGAGCTAAGCTTTGACTAACATCTGAGCTTACACTTGAACTTTCGACAACTTCTTCAATTGCGGAACTTGCTACTTCTTCAATTGTAGAGCTTGCTGCTGCAATGGAGCTTTCAATGGAAGTTACGGCGGATGTAATGACAGCTTCTGCTGATGAAAAGAAACTTGCTGAAGCAGCATCATCGAGACTGCTAGTGATGGTTGCGACAGGTAAACTTGATTCACTCAAACTTGAACTGACAGTTTCAGTGACAGTGACAGCATTTGAATAACTGGATTCAGGCATGCTACTGGTAGCAGCAGGAACGTCCACAATCATAACTGTACTACCAATCACAGTTGAAGTAGTCAATAAACCATCATCATTAGTATAAATATAGTCAGTCTCAAAAATTTGTTCCAAGTAACCAACAGTTGTAGTTAAAGTAATGGTTGGAGTAGTGGTAGTGGTAGTTGTTGTAGTGGAGTCATAATCATCAGCCAAAGCAAAACCAAGTAATAAAAGGAGTGAAAAATAGTTGGAAATCATGGTTTTAACTTCTCAGTAACACTCAATATTTTGGTATAAAAATATTAGTAAAATATGAAAATCTATTGAAATTTTTTTAAATTGATGTTCTCACGATGAGCATCAGGGTCATTGAACCCTTTTATACATTGATAATCTTATTGTAAATCTCTTAAATTCATTTTACGGGTTTCTATGTTTTTTATATTTAACCAGCCATTTAATAATTTTTTAGCAGATTCCGGTATACAATTCGAGAATTATACTAATGGATCTTACTTTAAATCTACTTTTGACAGAAACGTATCCTTGATGAGCATCAACCAGCATTATGAGAATATGGATCTTGAAAAAGTAATACTGATATCTACATTTGGTAGTATGAAAAAATAATCCGTTGAAATTGTGCCGTGATCTCAAAATATAAAATTTCAAAAAGGTAAATTCTTAGGTTAACCAGGTAAATTCAAGCTTTAATTCGCCTTTTAAAAATGACCTGTTCAGAAGCTTATTCTGGAGTGGTTCTTAGTTTTATATCGTCTATTGTATCTTTTAAGTCAGGGAATTCATTAACCAATTTATCACTTAAAATATCTCTTAATTTACCAAAATTTGTCATTTTACCCTTTAATCTAGCATTTGATTTGGCATTGACTTCAATAAACTCTCTGGTATATATATCGGGATTTCTACCATCTTCAATGTAATTTATGACATCAATAGGGATTGAAAATTCTGCTGTTTTAGGATTTGATGTTAGATTTGATAATTGTGTTATTAAATTATTGAATCTATGTATTAACACAGAATATGATTGTTGAGTGCCCACATAATCATATATCCCAGCACCAACATTAATCAAATCATCGATTAATTGTTGAAGTTGCTCAGTAACTTCGATTAATGGTTGATTTTTTTGGCTGGGTTCAATACTGGTGGTAGTCATTATTGATTATAGTATTTATAACACCCTTGAAGTAATCCAATTTCTAGTTGATATATAAAAGCAGTATATAATATCTCTAAAAGCTCCGATCAAACGTTTTTGAGCCTCTAAGTCACAACTTTATCTCTGAACTTGAACCTATTTGGTGATATTAAGTAAATTCGCTTGCAGAAGATTTCAACTGCGAAATTTTTTACAGTCAATTGATGGAGGTTACAATCAAGTACAACCCTAAGAAACTAAACCAAAGGTCGAGGGCCGAAGGAAAGGTGCAAAACATTGAAAACTACAAACTCTCTTTGGCTAATATCAAAGAGTACGACTATAATGAAGCCGAATGGCTTTTGAATGTTAGAAATGTTAGTGAGAGGTTGAATTTCTTAAAAGAATCCTATAAGTTGGTTAATAATTTCAGGAGGAAGAGGGCCAAAGATGATAATTATGACACGAAGCCCCAGAACGAGGTTTCAGAAGAAAGTGAAGGTAGTAGCACAGAGATACTGACACCAAAGCGATCAACAAGGAGAACAGGTACAAATCAGTAGATTTTTATTTTCATATAGAAGGTTGATTTCTACAACACAAAACTCGACAAAAAGTAAGGGATTATTCATAATTCAGTATATAGCATATTATCATAGGTTTTTATACCCTTTGACCATAATAAAAAATCAAATAAAAATGGAAAATTTGGGAAAATTGCATTGGCTGCAACAAAAAAATTGGGATTGAAATTTACTTTCAAATATACGTCAAACGTTCACGAAAAACTTTCCCCCCCCCCTATACTCTACTCATATATTAACTTTTCCACTTTCTTCCAAGGCTCTAGTTCCTTGTACTTCAAGACTTAGTAGATAAGATAAAATTTACCACCTTTACGATTATCATCAACTGTCGTGTCCGTTGGCAAAGCACTTAAATTGAATTCTCACGGAAACCAACGAAAGAATTAAAGATAGAATGAAGGCAGTTATTTCATCAGGGAAAGCATACTTTTGTACCATATTATCGATCTTTGGGGTCATTATCTTATCGGTAATTGGATACTTATTTCAAATAGAACATGAATCCATGGTTGGATCAGTCAAAGATCCTGAAAATGGTAAAGAAGTAGCTAAAACAGTATTTGGAGCAGTTTTAGTTTATTTAGCATTCTTTTTATTCTGTGGTTGTCAAGTCTTACTTATACAAAGACAAAGTAGAATTGCATTAACATAGTAATAGAGATGACATATAGTTTTGAAAATTGACTAGAGAAAAAAGACCATGAGTTTGAGTAAACGCCTGTTTAACAAGTATATAATGAATATATTATAATTTTGCAACTGATTCTTTTCCACCTTTCCAATATGAACCTCCAACCCAATCACAAATATCGAAAACTAAAGATCTTAAATCATTTAATTCTTCATGAGAAACTCCAAGATTTAAAGCACCTTTTAAATGTCCTTTTAATTGAGGGTTTACATCTTGAGGAATTAAGCTTGTGATAATACACATTGATGTCTCTTGTTCATTCAAAATTTTATCAAAACTTAAAATATTTGAATATACATTTTGATAAATAAATAACCATAAATCTGGATAACTTTGGTAGATTTGATTCTTGATTTTTTTATTCAAATTGTTTGAATATATTTTATTCCATAAATCACTACCATTCTTTAAATTATCTAATACCGTCTTGTTATTGATAGAATTCAAATTGATAGGACCATCAATTGTTTCATGAATTTCACATCCTTTATCTTTCGAAGAAGTATCTTCGAATTTTGTACCACTGAAATCCTCTTCAATAATATTTGAAGATGAAATGGAATTCTTTATCAAATTCAGTCTTTGAACATTTTGGTTCTTCAAAGTTGTGGGAGTGACCAATTTCAAGTAATTCAAAGAATTGATAGACTTTGGTAATCCAATCAATGGACTCACCTTAAGAATAACTTCCCTAAATTTCAAAGTAAGCAAATTCTGGTATTCAAAAATGTTTGAAGATTTATCAAATTTGAAACTTAATGGTAAATTGTTATAGTATGTATATGGAATTAAAACATCTGGTAACCCAATTCCAATACTATTCAATTCTTGGTATTTCTCACTGGAGTTTATGGAATCATTACCCAATTGAATTAAGTATTTGTTGGTCAATAAATCAACGTCATTTTTAAATTCTAATAATTGTTGTCTTAAAGTAAAATGATAAATCTTTGGTATTTCTTGTGGTTGGTTCAAAACACTTAAACATGCACAGGCTATTAAAAACCATGTGTTTTGTAAATTTGGATACTTATAAGCTAATCTTACTAACCTTTCTCCTGTTAAAACTGGCATTCTTATTAATATTTTAAATTGTGATAATTGAGATTATTATCTTGTGATTCGCATCCATTAATTTTACTATTCAGATGAAAATTTAAAGTTCAACGGCAGTCGAATTATACCGTATAGCTCCCAAATTTTAGAAATATACTTATTTCAAACCATGAGAAATATCTCCAATTGCCCAGAAGTAATTTCAAGACTGTTTTCTTATCATTATTCCACTTTTTTAAAAATACACACACCCGTACACCCATACTTAAATCATCAAAAAGATATCCGAGAGAGAAATATTAAAATTATGCATTATTCTATCACTCTTAACCTATGCCCGATAAACCAAACTAACCCATTATGTGAAGAACTGAAACTATTGAAACAATATATGATACATCTAGCTAAGACTTCTTGAAAAAAAAAAAAGAGTGTGAAGACTTATGTCTTAATTTTTATGCAAATGCTTTCATGCTTTCATGCTTTCATGCTTATTATATATGCAGATGCTTTTTTATGCTAATTAGAGAGACTTTCTCCTTTTGAGCTTTCTATTCTTGTGCTGAACAAACCTGTATGTTCCTCTTTTGATGAGGATTTCCAATATTTGCTTATTGACAGGATATATGCCTTGGAAAATATCATTTAAGAAGTTGATTTGATAATACCTTTCGAGCTTTTTTGTTCCCTTAATCCAGGTGTTTGAACCTAATTCGAAATTACAATATTTTTCAAAAATGGAGAGGATATCACCTTCAATCTTCTTCGAAAGTGCTAAATCGTCTGTATTCAATAATTCTGCAATCTCCCAACTATTCAACTTGCAATGGTGTCTCCTAAGATTGGAGAGATCAGCATCGACGATTTCGTGGTTTCTACGAATTTTTTCCCCAGAATCACTCAGTAAAAGCCCTTTTCTGATACTCTTGATCAATTTATTCCTATTGTAGGAGATCTTGACTCCAAATTCTGATTTGAGTTCCTTTTCGTGGGGTTTTTCAATGCTTTTAAAATTTACAGTTTTGGCTGCAAAACCCGAATCCGACTTTGAAGTACAGTCTGAATCTTTCCAAGTATGATCTATATCTTCCCAGTAATTGGTCGAATCAAAGAATTCCCCTTTGATACTCCAATCAGGGGTTTCTAAGGTGTCCAATGTATTCAAGGAACCAACTGAAGCCTGTGAAGTCAAAATACGAGATGATTCTTCGACCTCAGATGAGCAAATACTTTCAGTATCAAAGGCATCAATATTTGCCATCTGGACCTTGTCACTTAGGTCAATATTCATCTCAACACCATCGATAATGACATCGTCATTTGCTACTACCTCGTCGATATCAATGAAAGTTTCCAAACTGAGATTTGATAAATTATCTGGGAGTGGAGGACTAGAACAGATATCGAAATACTCGTACTCCAATAATTGAGGATTAACAAATTGCATTATATAGAAGGTGAACGAATAGACTCTAGAAATTAGATCAATACTTAAGATTCACAACTACCAGACTAAATAGTTTCAGGAGAGTTTTAAAAAAAGAGGGTCAATAGAGATATCCTTACCCATTTATAGAATTTTCTTCACCATCCACACCTTAGATTACATGCAGATAATAGGGTAGCGGTCCAATTAATTCTGGTCCAGGCGTAAGTCCCACAAATCCCATACCCTTAACTGAAATTCCGACACATGTCTGAATATCATCATCTAGTCTAAAGCAAGATCAAGATTAATCACATTGTGACAAACTACAGAGATCAAAAAAGATTTTCTTTTTTGATTCACTTAAATGGCTCTACCCAGATACGAACTACGATAACTCCCTAAATACTGACCAAAGATGATAATGAATGGTTGCAACGACATGTTATCAATCTTGGTAGTCAAATTACGAAAATGACATTTTATTTTTTCATGATTCAGAGGAGAACACAACCGACCAGCTGGTACACATCACTAGTAAGGTATTGCCGAATAATTGGTGGTTGTAGTCATACTTTAGTAAGCCATAAAAGTTCCTAGGAAATCTTTTATTTCCAGTCCCTTTTTTTTTATGTATTTGTAGAAAACACAGTTTAAATATTTATAGAGCGAGATATATCAGATGGTGGCACAAATATTTATTACTAAAAACTTGTGGCTTGTGTAGAAATGTATATTTTTTATATGCAACCATCCATTTATAATTGAAGGTGTTGCAAACTTGATAAGATAAATAGAAAAGAGAAAAAAAAAGAAATAGGATAATTATATATATTCTCTATTTTAACGTAATATTGTACTTCTTATGGGTTGTGGTGCTGTATCTATAGGTACAGGCTTCAAGTTCATGTCTTCTAGTGTTTGTTTCTTTCCTGAAGGGGTCTCGCCTAATATTTCATCATATGGACTTAAATGCAGTGGAAGTTTTATTTTGTAGCTCAATTTCTCCTTTGTACTCTTATCATTGAAAAGGTCAATTACATCGTTATGATATAATAATCTTTTCTTACTCTTACCTATCACACTCCCATTCACAAAACACGAGTTTGTACTAAAGTCTAATAACCATACATCCTGGACATCAGGTTCGTCAGAATCAAACATCTTATCCTTATATCTTCCATCGATATTTATCATACAATGAACTTTTGAAATTCTATCTTCAATTATATAGGCATCACAAACTTCATTTCTTCCAATTGAAAATGGTATTTGATCCTGGTATATTATGATTGGTTCTGTCGATATTGACTCTTTAGTTGGCTCTAAAATTATGTATGGTTCTTCTAGTTTTTGTTTTTTGGTCTCTGAATCTTCATCATCTGCATAATGTCTTTTACTAGTCAAACTAGTATTTTTCAAATTATTAATTATATTCATTGGTTGACTTTGAGGTAATGGTTTGATTCTTTTTGGGACTTTGAATTCTTCCTTCTTCAATGGCCTCATCATTATATCTTGATCATCTATTTTACTCATGGACGTAATAGGAATACCATTATCAATTCTTTCTTTATCGATCTTTCTTGATTGTTGACTTTGAGATTGTGATAAACTTATTGATTGACTACTATAATCATCTTGTATCAATCTTACCCATTCATGATTTAATGCTTGTTCTGCTGTTAAACGTCTCTCTGGTTTAACAGTTAAACATTTTGAAATAAAGTCCATACCAACTGAGCTGACTTTATATTGAACTAATGGACTTTTATGATATTCACCACTTTTAATTTTTGAAAACATTTGAGGTTGGGTATTACCATTGAATGGTAAATGTCCTGTTAAAAGGACATAAACTAGACACCCTAATGACCACATATCAACTGAATTATCATATAACATTTGTTGTTGTTGACTTGGTTGTTGGGATGATGGTGGTTGTTGAGATTGTGAATTACCATACTTTCCTGTAATTATTTCTGGTGCAACATATGCTAAAGTTCCACAAAATGTTTTCATAAATGTTGAATTATCACTTATTTTAGCTAAACCAAAATCTGTGATCTTAACCACAACTGGATCATCTTGCATGATTAAGATATTATCGGGTTTTAAATCCCTATGACTTATACCTAATTTATGAACATATTCAATACCTTTTAAAATTTGTTTTGTCACCACTTGGGCTGCAATTTCTTCCAATGGACCATTTGTAGTTACGAAATCCATTAGATCACCACCGGGGACGAATTCCATAACTAAGTAATAGTTATCCATATCTTCATAAAATGATTTTAGTTTAACAATATAAGGATGATCTAACTTTCTCAAGATAGATAATTCTCTTTGAACTTCAACCATTCCACCCCCAGTGTTTAATGCTTTACGTCTATTTATTATTTTGACAGCGTAAGAGTCACCGGTTGATCTTTCGATAACTTTTTTGACAGTTGCAAAGGCACCTTGTCCTATTGTCTCATTATGAATAATGAAATCTTTATAAATACCCTCATCTTTAATTACAGATTGGTTTCTAGAATTAGGGTTGAAAATCTCGTTAAACAACACAACGAATCTTAATTCATCTTTGCTGACACCTTTTCCGATGAAAATCTCATCACCTTGATTAATCATATAGTTGGAACCTTTTACCAATCTATTATTGTTCAATAGAGTTCCATTGGTTGAGTTATCTTGGATCCACAACGACTGGTTTTCTTTATTGAACCATAGTTTGAAATGCTTGTTCGAGTACCTGGTACTATTGGTCAACACAATATCACATTCTGTGTTTCTTCCAATTAACCAACTGGTCTTATTATTTATATTTAAATCGAAAAAATTATATTGGCCTGTGGTACAAATCAACCTACACAAATGATTGGGATCTGCTGCTTGTGTTGAAGGTGACTGTTGGGTGGCCTGGGTCGGTTGTTGAGTCGGTTGTGTCGCCTGTGTGGGCTGCGTTACTTCGATTTGTGATTTCATATCATTTACGCGTCTACTGTTGGGAACTTAAATCTTCTCACTAATCATCACCAATTTGAGATCAGAAGATGTTTAATGACTAATAGTAAATTTAACAACATTTAAGGGGATTTGATATGAGCGACATCATATCTTTATAGAGACTTTAGAGAAGCTATAGTACATTAAATTGTCTGAATTTTTCTAATTAAAAATTTATATTAATTCCATAAATACAGTCTATTAGCACACCAAAATATTAGTATTATACACTTCTTAAAGATTTAGAAACTGAAGCAACAGGAATCAAACCTTCTTCACCATGTTGGAAAACATCTTTGTTCATTTGGTTTTCATATTCTAATTGATTCAATTCTTCTTCTTGATCATTGTAATGGTGGAAAACGATCCAGAAAAGACAACCGGCAACGAAACAAGCGGCAGCTAAACCAGTGAATAACCAAACATATTTTGGATCAACAGCTAAAGGACTCAAAGCAATACCAATAGCTGAACCAATGGCATTAGTGAATAAATATAATGATGTAATAAAACTCTTCATTGAAACTGGAGCTTTAGTATAAGCATATTCTAAACCAGTAATATTGGCAAAGATTTCTGATAAACCAATTAAAACATAAATTGGGGTTTGAATAGCAACGTGAATGTTGTTTGGAGTATTAGTGTATTCTGGACCACAATCCATTGGTCTATCGTAACATGGACCAGCTTTATAAAGGTAATGTTGGTAAACAGCAGCATAAACCATAGCAGAAGTTGCCCACATGAAACCAATAAAGATTCTAGTCATTGATTTAAATGGAGTGAATTTTCTAATAAATGGATAAACCCATCTATCACAAATTGGAACGGCAACAACAATAGCTAATGAGTTGAAGACTTGCATCATATCGTTTGGAATACCATGAGTATCACTATGACCACTTTGAGTTGTAATTGAATTAACCATTTGACCATAGATTAACCAATAAATTGGGTAGAAAGTGAAAACTTTACAAGCAATAACAGCTCTTTTAACTTCTTCAACGAAAAGATCATCCCATGGTAATTCTTTTGATGAGTTATTTGATGGTTTTGCAGCATCCAAGTTGAATTTGTTTTTAACACCAATCCAAATAACTTTGAAACATTTTGAAATAATTTTATCACCAACTGGCATTTTAACATATTCATTTCTACCAAAGAATAAAGCGGCAACACCAACGAAAAAGAAACAGAAAGGTAAAAGGAAAGCAGCCCAGAAACCAATTTTGTGTTCTAATTGAGTAGTTGCAGCAATTGAGAAAGAACCAATATTAATCATAGCATAAAAGATCATGAAAACATTTTGAATAGTTAAAGCAGGATCAACAACGACTCTTTCACCACTTTTTAAAGTTTTAATAAAAGGTTTTTCTTTTGGAATTTGATCAGCAATTAAAGGAGAAACATTTGATTTAACAAAACCAGTTGCAACACCGATAATAATAATGGCAGCAATATAAGTACCAATAGCAGCAGATCTTGAAGTAATTGAAGGAATTGAACCCATGAATAAAACAAAAATACCACAAATGTAAATACCACAAGCGATACAAATAGTTTTAAATTTACCTAAATAAGTATCAGCGATATAAGCACCTAAAATTGGAGTAATATAACAAAAAAATTGGAAAAAATAAGATAAAGCAGTAGCACCTTGAGTACCTAATTGTAATAAACCTTTTGGAGTATCATTTGGACCATTTTGCATATAATTTTGGAAAGGAGTTGATAAACCATAATAAGAGAATCTTTCAGCTAATTCAACAACTGCAACTAACCAAACTCTCATTGGAATATGACCAGAAACATGTCTTAAATTTTTTAAATCTTCAATACTTGCTTCTTCACCATCTGGAGTAAAAGAAGAAGAATTTGAAGAATCATCTAAATCTTTTGGTTTTTCAATTTCAACATCATTTACTTTTTCATCGATATTGTTATCAATTTTTTCATCAAATTTTAAATCTTTTGTGTCTTTAAAATCTTCAACTGAGTTAATAGTATCATTTAAAGTATCTGAAACTTTAGCATCAACTGATGAACTATGAGCTTTAATATCTTCAGACATTATTTTATTTATTAATTAATAATATAATCTTTCAAAAGAGATATGCTTGTCTTTTAAATGTTTTATGGCTTCTGATAATCTTTATCAAAGACCAATTAGATAAGTACGGTATTTCAAAAGATGAAAATTTTCAGAAGTTGCCTTATACAAATTCTTGTACTACAAAAAAAACCCACTCCAAATGTAAAAGTTCATAACCATTTGATTGTCAAGAATTTTAAGTGACATCTGCTTTTACTAGAGTAAGTGTTAACAATCATAGATAACAAAACCCCTTCTGTTAAAAAAGGCAATTTTAGAAGAGTTTATAATATTAAATGCTTTTTGAATCATTGCTTTAGGTATTTAAAATCGGCCTTTCCCTATATTTTCGTTAGAGTTTAGTGGTATTTTAAGATTCATTTTCTTCCTCAAAGCCGTTTGAATGGCTTTGGAGACGCAAGTTTTGCTCTCCTGGCATTTCCCTTTAAATGCGATGAGGTGGAACTTTTTCTATTTTGGTATTGGAGTAGTATTTTTTATGAAGCGGCATCAATGCTTATGTACAGGTGGGGATTATATTAGAAGGAAACTTCAAGTAAACGTATTCAATACTGACAAAATTTCTTTTTAGTCGTAAGATAAAACCTATTTGATTTCCCTTTTTTGGTAAATCATTTGATGGTTTTCCATTTTCTTATTATCTTAGTCCTTCCCTGCAGTTTTATTATAACATCTTTTTCAATAACTTGAAAAGTTTTATGTTGTTTAAAGAGATTATAGCTTCTTTTCTTTATATGGTATTCGCAAATACTTCCTTAAACAGTTAATTCGCATTCGACTACTTTTTAATTGAATACCGTACAATAACTAAAAGATTATCGCACCAAAGTATGTAGAAGAATACCGGAGAATAGAATAGTGTCAAAGACCGGAGAATAGAACAGGTGTTAAAAGAATACCGGAGTATAGATGCTAAAGAACAACAGAATATCTGCATATGTGAAATTTTAGTACTCTAGTTTATATATCTAAGATAAAGAAAGTGATTAATTGATTGGCCAATATCCTGGAAATAAGAAATGCATTTTCTCTAACAATTCCTTCTTAACAGCTTTTGGATTAGTTGAAACTGCAAATTTCATTGATCCTTTCAAATCTTCTCCAATACCTAAATTATTTTCTTCAAATTCCTTTGAAATAATTTCAATTAATTTCTCTGCCATTTTGCATGCGTTGGCACTATTGGCTTTTAAGTTTCCTACAACGGTTTCAACTGTAACTGGCTCTTCATCAACATTCCAAGAATCATAATCAGTTGACATACAAATCATTTGGTATGCCATTTCGGCTTCTCTAGCTAATTTACTTTCTGGTAAACATGACATGTTAATAACGGATCCTCCCCATGTTCTATATAATTGTGATTCAGCTCTAGTTGAGAATTGTGGCCCTTCCATACAGATCAATGTTAAATCTTCTTTAGTTTTAGTATGAAATTCTGGATTTAAATTCTCTTTATCGAATCCTTCCAAGAATCCAGTTTTTGGAATACTTTCACTAATTAATTTGTTCAATTTAAGATCAAATGGTTCTCCAAACATCGCATGGGCCACAAAGCCCTTTTCAAAGAAAGTATGTGGTCTGATTCCTTTGGTTCTGTCGATAACTTGGGTTGGTAAAACAAAATCTCTTGGTTTAATTTCTTCTCTCAATGATCCAACTGCTGAAAATGCAACAATAGCTTTTACCCCAATTTTCTTTAATGCTGCCATATTGGCTCTACTAGGAACATCAGTTGGTAACAAATCATGATGTAATCCATGTCTAGCTAAAAAGGCTACTGGAAATCCATTGGCCATCTCACTAATGGTAATTGGACTTGATGGGAACCCCCATGGTGTAGAAACTGTTAATCTGGCAACTGGCTTTAAATTAGGTAAGTCATATAATCCTGTACCTCCAATGATAGCCAATTCAACTGGCTTATCATAACTATGTGGTAATGATGATAAATCCATCTTTGAAAATTCTTTCTTCATATACCTTCTACCTATTTGTCTAATCAACGAAACTATCTTTTAAGTCTTTTTCTTTCAATATTCTATCCCAGAAAAAAAAAAAAAAAACCAAAAAAATTCACACAATCAATGTATACTCCAAAAAGTACAACTCTATCCTTCTATTTATCTGTTTTCTTTCTAATTGAATATGTTTTATCCTTATTCAATTATTAATTAAATTAATTAATCGTGGTATCTTCCACAGTTTTTTTTATTAATTTTTCGTCTTCGCACAATCGCGACATACGCGACATACGCGACATCGATCTGTGATTTTTTTTTGGAATTCTTCTCAGTGAGATTTAAAAACCCGAGATTATAATTAGTGGTCAGGGATGTTAAGGTTCATAAGATACTATAGTAAGAAGCCAAGCAAGTTCGGCAAGGTGAAGATAACGGATAGTAGGAACAGCAAGGCGTTATTACTGAGCAGCAACAGCTCGAGAAGTGTGACCACCGAAAGACAAAGCGAGAGACAAAGAGATAAATCAAAGGAACAAGTTAATGATAATAAATCAGAAACTATACAAAATTATATACCTTTCAACAAGTTTCCTAAGTTACCCAAAGAGTTCGAGGATAAAACTACAAATGAAATATATGAGAAAATCTATATGAAGCCAATAAAGGCAAATCTCATAAACTTTGAAATACCTAAGGATTATAGCAAAGATTTCATTAAAAGTCAGTTAACCACTAAAGATAAAGCATTATTAGAGCAATTAGATAACTTTATGAATTCAAATGACGATAACGAAATCTTACAGAGTCAACTAAACATGGTCAAATTATACTACGATAAAGATTCCTTCAATTTCAAAGCCGTTCCTGAACACTCATTGAAAAAATCTTTGAGTGGGATGATCAACTTGAATCCTCATATGGATGACATAGATGATGAGTATTTATGGGATTTGATCCCAGAAGATAAACTCTTTGGCAAACCTTTTTTCGAAAAGAAAGATAATTCTGAAAAAGATTTCAAATCCTGGGAAATTTCCATGATCAATAAAAATGAACAATTAATCAACGAAATCAAACTAAATAATGACGAAATCAATCAGTTCCTTAAGGAATTCAATAAAAATAACAGAAGCTTCTTCATAAAGAAAAATGGTAGATACAAATTGAATCGTAAATTGTTGAAAGACTATAAACAGTTGAAATCAAAGGGTAAGCTACCAATTTTCAATGATGGTAATTCCTTGGATTTCGATATCGAATTTGAAATTCAAAATCATGATTTGAAATTAAAGAAATAGAATTTATTTATCAATAAAAGTAAACAACATCAACTCAAACAAACCGAGAGAAAAAAAAAAATACCATTACTGCAACATAAAATATATTTAAGTAAATAGATAGATATGATGATTATTATGAATTATTCCACAATATTTAATACAACGTTTTCATAACCATATTTGGCTTTATTCTCTTCAAAAACTCTTTTTAATTCATCAACATATAATTTATGATAATGATCTAAGACTTCTGGTGGAACTTTAGGTCTTTTGGTTGATGGTTGCCTTTTGAATGAAAGTTTATGTTTTAATTTTGGTTTCTCATCAATTTTTATTTCATTGTCAACTTTTTGGTCTTTAGCTATTAAATTTGGTGGTACATATATGGGTTTTCCCATACAAATGTTTATTGGGTTTCTATATGGTAAAAATCCAAAATCGTAAATGAATATACCTCTTGCACTAAAGAATGGAATTGTGAAGTGGAAATTACGCTTCAACCATTTCTGAAATAGATCACCCAAAGATCCTGCTTTAGGCTTGATTATATTATAAATGTCAGCTTCTCCGAAACCAAAAACTGGAACTAAATTAATATTTCCAAGTTCAATTGCTAGTTTGACAAATCCTTTACGCTTGTTTAATACTAGCTTGATTTCTTTTTGTTTTTTAGAACTTTTATGAATTGTATTCTTATGATGACTTTTATTAACAGAAGGATGGGATGATAACCCTGAATTTAATAAAGATTCCTGTGCTCCGCCAATAACAAGGCAAACTGAATTATCACCATTATTGATTAATGATTTGATATTTGTGGCAGATGCACTGGTTAAACCTAAACTTAATAAGTAGTCTCTATAGAATGGTAAAGTAAATTGAGTGGTTAAAGTCAAGGGAAAGATTTTACCAATATTGGGTAATAAAGGTTTATACTTCGAGGGGTTATGGAATAAAAATTTTAAAAACCTTAAGGGGGGTTCAAAAGGTTCATTTCGAATTATATTGGTTGCAAATAAACCCATAACCCCCATTGAAATTACACCATGTGGGTGGTATCCAAATATATAACGGGGACCATTTGAGATCTTTTGATAATCATTGAGGCTCGTGTTTAACCTTTTACCTAATCCCAAATATTGAAATACTTTATCGACCAAGGTTGTAGAATTCTCATTAATCAAATCCTCTTCATCTTCTTCTTCACGGACTTCCTTGTTGATCACTTCCATGGTGAATGTAGGCTCATATTCGCAGGATTTGTGTACTCTAATAGGGAAGTAATTGATAAACCATTCCCAGATAATTAAATTTTTGACCCATTCCCTAACTCTATAGGTTGCTTTACCATTTGTAGGGGTATGTAAATCAAACCCATACCACCAGATGAAATAAGGTAATATTATGAAAGCCCATGAAATCCACCCTAAGGATAAAAGGAGTAAGAATAATATTATAAATGCTGGAATCGATACCGTATGCCAAATGATACCAATTGTCTCTAATCTACGATTCAATGGGATGTTAATTGGTGCTATATTCAAAAACTTCTTTCTAGTTTTAACTAATAACTCATCCTCTTCCTCATCTTCATCTTCATCCTCCTCTTCTTCATTCTCTTCGTGCTCTTCAACATCCCTACTTGATCTAGTGCTAGATGTATTAGAACTAGGAGTACTTGATTCTGGTGTACTGCCAGGAGCTGCATTCCCCGACTCTTCATATGAATATTCTGATGTGCTTTCAACTGGAGCTGGCGAATTGGCCATTCCAGTCGAGCTGCTACCGCTCTGGGCCCTTTTAGGTCCTCTTCTCTTAATGGCTTGATCCATTTTTATGGGGAAGTATTCGCAAACTTTTCAAGATACTCAGACTGTGAGAATATTAGCGATACAATTCTATTAGTATAAAACAGAAAGACGAGTGTTTTTAGTTTCGAGGGTATTATTGCAGGTCCTGAGTTGGTACAATGAAAAGAGAGAATCCAGAAGAAGGAGGAAATCCAAATTTGACTCCTAGAAAGAAAGCTCACGTTAAGATAGAGGAGCCAATAGTGAAGGATGATAATCAAAAGACGTATTATTTCCTAGAGCCTAATGTGAAGACCGTAGCGTCAACACCATTTATAAAGTTAAATCAGGGTACAGAAAGTTCAGAGAATCTCTCCAGACGGTATGAAATATACCAATTGGTCACTGACCAAATAATGGATAAGATAAATGATATGATTCAAACATCAAATGATGAATTATATAAATATTTGTATCATTTTGTAAAAGTGGATCTCCCTGAGAATGAAATTTCATCAAGTATCATCCAGCCTTATAGGAAACTCCAAGTTGGATACATTTCCTTGAATTCTAATGCCGCCAATAATTACAGAATCTTGGATGAATTTTACAAGATTGTCAATAACGATAAACAAATCAAAATCATAAAGATCAGTTCCAAGAAAGGTGTTAGCAGTATAAAGCTGGTTCTCCGTGAAGTCATGCAACAAATCGACCAGGATGAAATTGATGAGGAATTGGAGGAACAAGTCAAAGTTGAAGAAGGTTATGAAGAAATTGATGATGATTCCCCAAATGAAAATATGAAGTACAATCTAGAAATTCTAAAAACTTGGTATCTTCGTAATCAATTCACAAAAATTATCATTGTATTCGAAGATACAGATTCAATTGAAACCCAAATCATCAATTTATTCTTGAAATTCATTTATCAAATCAATGATTTACCAATTAAAATTATATTTGGCTTGACCTCTAAAAATGTTTCAAATTGGATCAATAATAACATCAATAACGAATTCAAGTTGTTAATTCAGAATTATAAGTTCGAAACAACTTCAAATAAACAAGTTTGTCTCAATATAATCAATGAGATTATCTTGAATTCTCCAATCTTATTGGATGTGAGTTTAATCAAGATCATATTATCGAGATTTTTCAATAGCAATAATTCAATCGACAGTTTGATTAATGAAATAAAATTGAGTTTAATGATTCATTTCTATCAGAATAATTTCGCTAGGTTCTTGATTGATGATGCTCATTTAGAAGATGTTGAATATTTGAAGAAATTACCATCTTTCAAAAGGACTGTAGAGTATAAGCTTTTCAAATTTAAAAATAAGGAAATAGAAAAGGAAGAAGTTGAAAAATGTTTTGAAGATGAGTTCATTTTACAGAAGGTATTGGACTCAAAAAGAGATTATCAAACATTCAAAGCTAATTTTAGAGAAATTGTTGTCATGTTTCAACAACTCGATCCATATATCGATATAATAAAACTTTATAGATTATTAGTTTCAAGGCAATTGTTCAGATCCAACTTTTTAAAGAATATCTTGGATAAGTTCGAAGGTGACAAATCTGAGTTTATAAAAGGTGTTAAGGGGTTGATTAGAATACCAGATTTCCCAGAAATTTATTTTATAAATGGAGGTAGTTTTGAAGAAAAATTACCAAAATTAGTAGAAAATTATGAAAACTTGATGCTTAATTTGATAAGGCCAAATTCACGTAGAGTGATTGAAAACAATTTGATAAGTTCTAAAAGCTATTTGGATAATCATTTGATCAAAAAGTCATCAAGATACGAGCCATTGATTGTCAGGTTATTCAATATATTGAATGAAGCACCACCAACTTTGAATCATTATGATTTTTTCAATGCCTTTAAACAATCATTGAATAAAGTTGATATCTTGAAGGAGTTCGATTTGGGAGAAAAAGATGAAGGAGAATGGGATAAATTGATATTTTCATGGTTCTTACAAATTTGTAATGAATTTTTATTAATTGGATTAATTAAAGAAAAACCTAGAGGAGATCATTTTGAAAAATCCATTTGGAAAGGGTTGTAAATAGAATAAATAGAAGTAATAATAGAAGTAATGAAAAAGAAGAAAAAACGAAAAACGTGAAATTATCTATCTATTATAATTAATAAGGCGATTACTCTTCTTTAGTATCAGCTTGAGCTTTTAAATTTGCTAATTCACCTTCAGCTTTAGTATCAGCAGCAACATTATTTTCAACAGCTTCTTTACTTTCGGTATCCATACCAGTATCTGGTTGGTTTTGAGCGTCAGATTCAGCTTTATTTTTAGATTCTTGTTCGGAGACTTCTTGAACTTGGTAGTCAACTTTATCGTTGGATCCTTCTTTGATACCAGCATCAACTACTTTATCTTTAGTGGAGTCTTCTTCATTAGAACCGGCAGCTTCACCATTGGCAGAATCTTCTTTGGCAGAATCTTCTTTGGCAGCATCTTCTTTAGCAGATTCTTCTTTGGCAGATTCTTCTTTAGCAGATTCTTCTTTAGCAGTATCTTCATTAGTAGATTCTTCTTTAGCAGTATCTTCTTTAGCAGTATCTTCATTAGTAGATTCTTTGGTAGAATCTTCTTTGGAAGCGTCTTGAAGAGCAGCAGCTTCAGGGTTTGATTCAGAAGAAACATCTTTAGAATCATCAGTCAAATCTGATTTATCAGATGAAGTATCATTTTCTTCTTTGTCATTCCAAAATTGATTTAATGAGCTGTAATAATCACTAATTTTTCCAGTGGTTTTATCCAACAACTCATAATTGTTAACCTTGATATGTTCATGAGCTTGAATTGTAAGCACAACCAATAAGATGGCAAAACATGATAAAACACCCAAGACAACAAATCTTTGAGTTCTGAAAAGTCTATTTGCAATAATAGTTGGTCTCATTATCCTTTGTTGAACCAATGCGAATCTGAAATTGGTCTTAAGTACTAAAAAACCTTACGGTGTGCGACCCTTATTTTCTCCTGCCGTGTGGTACTGATTGGCGGTGCTGGCCAAAGAGTCGCGGTGGTAGTTTAGTGAGACTTTTTGCCAGCAAAGCAATTTCAGATAACAACTATGAGAATTATGAGAACACCTAAAGAGAGTTGTGAGTAACAAAATAGTATAGTAATAGATTGTGAGCAAGTAGATTGGTAAGTAGATTGGGACTAAATGAGTTGATTGTAGAATTAATAAGTAGAATATAAATGAGAAGGAGAGTTGATGAGGTTTTTGATAAGAAAAGAACAATAATGGTTTGGAACTCGAGTGGTCTGACCTCAATATGGAAATTCTAGAAGATGAGAATTAGCATGAATATGAAAAAATGAAAGAATGAAAGAATGAAAAAATGAAAGAATGAAAGAATGAAAGAATGAAAGAATGAAAAAATGAAAGTATGAAAATGGTGTGATATTATCAGGAAACATAAGAAAAATTGAGATTAAAACAAAAAAAGGAGAAATAAAGAAAAAAAGGAGAGATAAAGAAAAAATGGAGAATAAAAAAGGAGAATAAAACTTAATATGAGAAAGTGAGAAAGTAAATAAGAACTAAGAAATAGAATAAAAGAAAAACGCAAAGAAATATCAAGATCTTAAAGATCTAGATAGATTATTAACTTTAAAGTTCAAGGGCTCAATTAAACAATGCCTTACAGTATTAATAAAAAAAAACGTTTTAACAAAACGTTTTTTTTTTGTTAATATTACAAGGATTGCTATGGTAGAAAACGTTTTCTACAATGGCCACCGTATTTTTGACAGATTTTTTGACACATTAACAAAAAAATCAAAAATACTCCACAAAAATCAAGTCAAATGATATATGAACCAACCTGGGTAAAATAAGTACAGCATCTCTTGAAATTAGTGATAACAAAAAGATAAGATTAGATTAAGTTATCCATCGGAGAACTTTTATAGTAAAGGTCGCTTTAGTTTGACTATTAAGGATAATTTTAGAGATTTTTTTAGGCTTTTTTTTTCTGGTTTTTAGAACTGAAATTATCATTTATCTGATTGTAGACATTCCTAATCATATCCAAGCCTTGATAATTCTTTATAATATCGTCTTTGTCTAATCGATTTGGCATTTTTCAGATGTTAATCTGACTCGTTAATGCTTAATATATTATTTCATGTACTGTAAATTATACGGCACCGCGACATTTTCTGGTCTGGCATATTTTCCATGGCATATATTGTAAGATTTACTTCATCTCATCGATGTTATTAAGGTTTAAATAACAAAAAAGCATTGAACGTGGTCAAATATGAGCTTTTCTTGTTGTTTCTAAATCTAACTTTAAGAAAATCGCGAAATAGGTAACCTCCTATAAATAAGCCAATACTAATGCTAGTTGGTCTAACTAAAGTATTAGATTATAACTAATATAACAGGTTATCGCGAGAATATTGCAATGTCGCAGAGGTGAATAAAATTATAGTAAGAGTACTTTAAACAAGTGTCGCGGGGGTTAGTAGAAAATTGTCGCGATGTCAATGTCAATGTCAAATGAAATTGAGTTAAACAAAAGTTTAATAGGACAAAAAATCAATGTTAATAAGAGACATTAAAGTAGTTCATAAATCCACGTTTCTTATCTTTTATCTTAATTAAACAATAATTCTTTTTTTTTTTGGGAAAGTTTCCATTGATTTCTTTTTCTATAAAATCAAATAAAAATCTTCTCATACCAAAAACTATTATACTTAAAATATCTCTGGAATAGAACACTGTGAGAATATTACCACTGTGAATACTCCACTGTTAGTCTTTATTATATCATACCTTACTAAAGAAGTATAATACTACTTTTAGTCTTATTTTTTCCATTATGGCTACTAGAGATTTACCAAAAAGTTTTAAACAATTCACCACTGGTTGGATAGATCATGCAAAGCATGAAGTTACCTTGGGTAAGAAATCCCTTGATGAAATTGAAGAAATAGAAAGAGAAGAAAATGAAAATGCTACTCAAGAACCTGGTTCAAAAAAATTTAGTATGAAAAAATTAATCCCTGTATTTGCTTCAGGTGCTGGGTTATTTAGTGATGGTTATGTTAATAATTCTATTGGTACCGTATCAACTTGTTTATCTGAAATTTATGGTGATAAATATACTCAATCAAGTGCTATCTCAAATGTTTCGGCTATCGCCTTCGCCGGTACTGTCTTTGGTCAATTAGCTTTTGGTTATATTTCTGATCATGTTGCTAGAAAGGGTGGTATGATGTTTGCAACCGGTTTATTAATCGTTTTACCTGCTTTAACTGCTGCTGGTGCTTGGGGTGCAAATGGTTCTCCAGAAGGTCTTTTCGCCGCCATCACCGCTTTAAGATTCTTCTTAGGGGTTGGTATTGGTGCTGAATATCCAACTGCTTCTGTCATTAGTGCTGAAGCTGCTCAACAATTACCTGCTGGTCACAGAAATAGATATTTCACCTGGTTTACTAATTTTGCAATCGATTTAGGTTTTGTCATTTCTGCCTTTGTTGCAATGGTTGCCTTATGGATCTTTAGTGATAGACATTTAAATGCCGTTTGGAGATTAACTGTCGGTTTAGGTTCTGTTGCTCCTTTAATCTTATTATTCTTCAGAATGAAAATGGCTGATTCTCCTTCTTTCAAGAAAATGAATTTGAAAAAAGCTAAACATGTCCCATATTTCAAAATTATAAGATTTTATTGGTTCAGATTATTTGTTATTTCTTTAATTTGGTTCATTTATGATTTTTCAGTCTATTCTTTTGGTACTTATTCTTCTTATATTTTATCCCAATTAACTGTAAAAGCTGATGGTTCAACTGATTTATATAAATCTTTTGGTTGGAATGTTGTTTTTAATTTATTCTATATTCCAGGTGCTTTCTTAGGTGCTATCTTTGCTGATTACTTTGGTCCAAGATTAACTTGTGGTGTTGGTTTATTACTTCAAGGTATGGTCGGTTGTGTCATGGCTGGTAAATATGATTCTTTGAAAGGTCATATTGGTGCCTTCGTTGTTGTTTTCGGTATATTTTCAACTTTAGGTGAAGTTTCTGCCGGTGATAATGTTGGTTTAATGGCTTCAAAAACTTCTTCCTCAACTATTAGAGGTGAATATTATGGGGTCGCTGCAGCAATGGGTAAAATTGGTGCTTTCTGTGGTACTTATGCTTTCCCTTATATTATCAGACATTCAGATGGTATTAAAACTCCTGTCTACATTTCATCTGGTTTATGTTTCCTTTCTGCTATCTTAACCTTCTTTTTTGTTCCAAGAATTGGTCAAGATGCAGTTGCAGTTGAAGATGCAGATTTCTTAAACTATTTAGTTTCAACCGGTTACGATATTAACCAATTAGGTGATGTTCAAGTTGATGTTGAAAGTGAAGATCCATCAATCGCTTCAAAGAAAGAAGAAATTAATGTCAATGTTGCAGAAAAATCAGATATCAAAGAGTAAATATAACTCATACTTCGTCTATTGATTAGATATCGGTTACATTTATTCTTGGATCATAATTTTCAAAAAAATTACAGTTAATAAAATAGTTTTGTGGAGACACAAATAACTCATTCCTTTCTTTCTTGTATTTAATATATGTGATATTTTTATTTTTTATTCTTAATTCTTATTTTGGTTCTTATTTTAATTCTTATTTTTAACCTTATTTTTGTTTCCTATTTTATATCTTTACTGGAATGTTTAAAAAAATGAAAAGGATTATTTTATCTATTAATAACTAATATACACTAATATACACTCTATACTCTTTACTTTTATTCAAAAAGCAAACCGTAGTAATCCCCAAAAGTTGGAATAGATATACATGATGCATTTCTGAATTCGAAATTAACATCATCTTCAGTTACGTCATCATCTTCATGATCTATGGGAACATTATTTTCCAAAAATGATCCTAAAATTGATTGTGCTGTCCATAACTTATCATAAACAATGAACGTAGATATTTTGAAATTATAATTTGTATCATATTTCAACATATCACTTACAGTAAAAAAGCTGATGTCGTCAAAGCTTTCATTTTCTACAGTATACCAAGTTTTTTTGAATGTTGCAAGCATTATATCAATGGTATTCCTGGGAAAATTCAATTTCAAATCACCTATTTGATTATTAAGTAGTTTGTAAATTCCATCATTATCAAAACAGATCAACATATTGTTCAAACTTATTTTCAAACATTTGAATGCTACATGACTGTATTTTACCATCCCAACAAGATATTTGAACCTCACAATCAAGAACTTCTTTAGGATATCACTCCAAAAATTTAATCTTTCAACTAATTCGTGATCTTCTGGGGTTGAAAGGATAGTACATTTAATTCTGGTGATTAAACTTAAGTTGATAGTTATAATCAAATTATAAACTAAAGGCAATAATGGCATGATCATTAAAGCAAACATTTGACCATACTCCACCTGATAATTATTCAAAATATCTGGAGTAATTTCACCTAATTGAGAATGTAAACAACCTAAACATATTCTTAAGCAAGCACTTGCCTGACTATAATCACCCACTTCTTCACTTTTATTAAATGAAATATACAGGAATGTAACAAAAAACAATTTTGATATTAAAAATGTTCTTAGCTTTAATATTTTAAAAAAGCCAGGACTCATACTCTGGATACCAATAAAATCCCCTAAAACTTTATCCAAAACCATGTCTAGATTAAAAATATAAGCTTGTAAGTCAACACTAAAGAAACCAGGATTTACTCTTTGAGTGAAATCTAAGATTTTTGACATTTGTTCAATCACAGGTTTGTTAAAGAGAAACCCATCTATTACATCTTTTTCCACCAACGGATCCCTCAAGTTATTGATATTGAAATCAAAGCGTGGCAAATCATTATCAAACTCGTGAGTTAAAGGTCTTAAGATGGTGGTAAAAAGTGAAGAATTCAAAGTGTTTGACTCGTAAATATGGAACCAAATTTTCTTCCTTAAATTATTCATTTTATCGTCTTGGGATTCCATCAAGAGATTTGAAATGTTTCTGTGAATACCTATTGAGTAAGCAACTTCCAATATATAACCTCTTAAGGTTTGATCACCGATGAAACCAAATTGTCTCTCTGGAGCAAAGGACCTATAGAATTGCAATAACAATAAAGCTTGTAAAAGCGGCAATGTAGGTTGATTAAATAAACCATGGATTTGAAGGCATTCTTTTACAATATCCATTGTTTCCAAGGGAATTGGATCGTTATCTACTTTTTTATCGTTGAGTAATAAAAATACATAAGTAATTCTATTAATAAGCATGGCAGTTGCTAAAATAGCATAATCTTGTTTACACTTGATATTAATTTTTTTAACTTTTTCATTAACAGGATTTGAAATATTAAATAAATCTTTTAGTTGATCATAATAATCGAATTCATCAACAACAGGTATAAAGCCCAGGATTTTTTCAAAGAAAATCTTTTGATAATAGATTAAGTTTCTTTCAGTGGGTAGTAAATATTTTAATCTTTTGAAAAAATTTTCATGTTTTGGATATTTTAAATTATAAATAACACCTAAATCTTTACCGTATTCGTTGATGGAAGCTCTTAGGTTTTTAATATTTACAGTACCTCTATCTAAGACGGCGTAGTCAATTGGGGTTTTGATATGGGGGAAATACTTAGGTTCAATGTAAGTTTTGGAAAGGTTAACCCCTATGTTATACCTTGAGACGATGAAATGACAATAATTTGCATCTCTCATTTGAGTCAACCAATAATGCCATATTAGAGTCATTGCGGGATCTTTTGCATGAATGGGCATATATGGGAAGATATGACTAGTAGCAATGGCAGATGGTCTTTTGTGAACAATTTTATTATCATATGATGAGTTACCTAAATTGCTAGAACCCAGAAACTGGTTTAAAACACCATTTGCATCAGCTTTTAAGAGGATTTCCCCTTCAATATTGGAAACTCTCGAGGTATCATCGGCATATTGACAAGAGTCTTGAATCTTGAGCTTGATACATGAAGAACAAGGCTTTTCACGGTCACATTTATTTTTCTTAATTCTGCAATTCAAACATACTAATATTTTTCTATTCCTTTTCTTCGGAGGTTCTGACATAGTAAAACAAAGATCCACAAAGCCACTTTAAACAATAATAAAGAAGATGCAAAAGAAAATAATGCAAAAACACAAAAAAAAATTAGATATTCTATACCAATTAGCAATTTGTTATAGAAAAATCTCCACTTACTCTCTCCTACAACCCACCACTAGATTCTCCAACTGTTTTATACCTTATATTCTAAATCTCAAAAGTTTATGTAGAGTTGCGAAAATTTGGTTCGAGTTTCTTTTAAGATATTTTGCAGTCATTTGTATTGCATGTAAACATTTGGACCTAAGGTTATTTAAGGTTTGATAGGCTTATACTATAAGTTAGGTTAGCGATACAGGCTAGTGGATCCTATAGGGTAAGGGCAACCGATGTTAGATCATTATATTTGCGTTCTATAGCTTCTTTTGCATATGTACGTATTATTATTTTTGGTGATGCATCTAGTATTCGGCCTGCATGTCTAGTGATGATTTGTTAAAGCAAGAAATTTGTTTAAGCAAGAAACTTGTTTAAAGATCATATTAACTTTTATATAATTCCTATCATTTATTCATTAATTTGGCTTGTGTTTTTTGGTTTTTGGCTTTAGTGGTTGTTTGCTCTAACAAAAGAAAATGAGATTTCTCCATAGTATTTTAATTGCTTCTTATATACTCATCGCACTGGGTTATTCATTTAGTGTAATCTCTTAATTTTATATAGATCCTATTGTCCTGAGACGGTCTTGTTAGGACAATATCATTCATAACCATATTATTAATTACACTTTGTTCCACTGCATTAAGGGTGATTAGTAAATACGTATCTTCAATTATTAAATTCTTAATAAGTTTATTAACCAATTCAATTATATTATGTATGTTCGAATTAAGTTCATCTTTATTTAACATTGGATTATCAAATGATAAGTACTTAATAATTATTCGTTTCAAACACTTATTCAAGATTTTTAAATCATCATCTGCCTCTGAAATTTTCATATTTACCTGTTCAAGCTTGATATCATTATTAAAAGTTACTACCCCTTCCAAATCCGTTTGTGTCCTTAATTTTTCACTTTGACTCTCTTTAAATTCAAGAATATCATCAATATTATCATTCAATTGTTGATACTCTAATTTAAACGCCTTTATGTTTAAGATTGTCTCAATTTCATGTTGATTCAAATTCTGAAAGATCTTCGTCGTGTTGATCTGCTGCTGTATCAAGGACTGCACAATTATAGATGCACTGCTGATTGCTATCACATCATTCTTATCCTGATAATATGGTATCTTATTTAGTCTATTATAATTGGCAATGACTTTCTTTTCTTGACTTGCATCCTCTTCAATCTCCGATTTCAATAACTTTATAGCAAAATCTGCTTGGTCAATTAACGATTCCATCATTTTTTGTCCCTCTTCAAGTCTTCGTACATATGTATCCTCGACTTCCTTGTTAAATGTGGGTTTATCATTGATAAGCTTTCGTATCACGTCTCTCTTCATTATGTATTTACTCTATATCTTTGTTTTTTATCTTCTCGCACTCTGAAATTTTTCACTCTATAAATCATACCTTAATATAATTCATCATGTCAAACGTTTCACAATTACAATTACAAAACCTCGACGAGACTTCCAGAAAGGAAATATTGGCCTTCATTGAATCAGAAAACTCCAAATCAAAGGTCCAAATGTCCATCCACAACTTCACTGATATGTGTTTTAAAAAATGCAATGAAAAATCTTCAATGTCAATGAACTTATCAAACGATGATGAAGCTTGTTTGAAGAACTGTTTGAATAGATTTTTAGATACAAATATCAAAATAGTTCAAGCCTTACAAAACCAACAATAATGAATCCTTCATTAATCTGTATATAAATATATATTAAATTTACGTCTAATCATTAAAATTTTACTTTCTATTAACCTACTAGATCGTCTCCAATGGTTGATTTAACTCCTTTCCTATGTATTCTAGTTTATCTACAGGTGTTTCCAATGAATAATTTTTCTTCATAATCTCCCATGCTCCAATAAAATCAAATCTATATGAATATATAAGCTCTTTACCTTCTGTATCTTCCTTTTCAAATAACTCCAATATATTTGTTTGTATCTCAAGTACCTTCGAAACTACTGACTTGGATAAGTACGGATTTATCAATAATTGATTCAAAATGAAGTTAACTCTATTGAAACTAACCAAAACCTCAATACTCATTAACTTGATGATTCTTTGCAAATAGTCCAATTGTAGATCAAGTATATCACTGGACTCTCCAAAACGATTAAATACCTTATCAATGGACATGATGTTTCGATTAATCAACTCCACCAAGTCCACTTTGAGTTCAAGTAAAACTCTATAAGAAATTTCCAATATTTCATGAGGGTCTTCTGTCATAATGCTACTTGGCAAATAAGTTAAACAACCATAAAGACTTTCAAGAAACATATCCTTCAAGCCAGTGTTATTGATATCGATAGTGTGAAGTAGTTGTAAGAGCAATTTGCATGCCAAAATCTTATTTTTCAATTGATGGTCGTTGAATAAATTAAGAAGAAACGATGTGATAATGTGCCAGTTCTGATGTTTCTCATAAACTTGTATAAGGAACCAGATCAGCGAAATGTATTCATACTTCATTTCTGAATCTTGTTGAACTCGAAGTTTTGTATTGGATTTCTTTACTTGTAATGGTATTTCTCTAATGAGTTCGTAAATATAATTATTAGGCACTGACTCTAAAACCTTCATTATAGCTGCTTGCTTCTCCTTACTGCTCCATTCCGTTTCACCATAAGCAAAGAAGCTTAGGTTCTTGAAGGAATCGAAGTTGGGATTCTCCTTGTACGCTTGGACCAACCTCTCTACTTTAGTATCCATATGATGTACTCGCGATTGAAAAAAAAATCATTATTATCGATGAAGTCAATTAGATCGTTTTCGAAGGTAGCCAGATTCCCAAAGCTGTTGGTGATCTCAGAAGAAGTTAAGCAAGCATTGAATGATAAAAGACCGATTGTTTCTTTAGAATCCACAATTCTTACTCATGGGTTCCCGTATCCTGAAAACTTATCATTAGGTATGGAATTTGAGAACATCGTCAGAGATAACGGAGGTGTTCCTGCAACTATTGCATTCATTGATGGAGTCCCACATGTTGGTTTGAATGAAACCCAGTTATCCTACTTGACTGAAAATTATAAAAAAGCTGTTAAGGTTAGTAGAAGAGATATAGGGCATGTCATGGCTAATAAACTCAATGGTGCAACTACTATCGCATCTACTAGTATGTTATCTTGTATGGCAGGGATTAAAATCTTTGGTACTGGTGGCTTAGGAGGGGTTCACAGGGAAGGTCAATTTACTATGGATGTTTCTAATGATTTGGTAGAATTAGGTAGGAACCCTATCACAGTTGTGTGTGCAGGGCCCAAATCAATCTTAGATATAGGCTTAACTATGGAATTTTTAGAAACTCAAGGGGTTTATGTATCAACCTATAATGATGATAAATCTAGTGATGTTCAAATTCCTGGATTCTATGCTAGAAGATCAGGTATCAAATCACCAAATTCATTTACAGACTTCAAGAGTATTGCAAATGTAATTCATCAACAAGAATCAATGGGTTTGGATTCAGGTAATTTAATTTGTATTCCTCCTCCTAAACATGATGCTCTTGATCTGGACTTTATCAACAATATTATAGAAGAGGCTAACTTAGAAGCCAAAGAAAAAGGAATCAAAGGTAAAGACGTTACACCATTTTTATTATTGAAAATTGGTGAAATGACTAAAGGTGAATCCTTGAAAGCAAATAAAAATTTTGTTAAAAATAACATTAGATGTGCAACTGAGATTGCTAAAGAGGTTTCACTCTTAGAAGTACGTAATTAATATATTAACCTATGTTAATTGAGATTTAATACTAATATTTAGGGAGGAAATAGTTTAACACCAATTGTGGAAAGTAATACCAAGTTGGAAACCAGTCACATCAGCGATAAAGAAGTAGAAACTCTTGTAGTGGGATCAATTGCATTGGATACAATCAGTAAACTTGAGCAATATCATATGAACGATTCAAACCCAGGTTCCACTAGGACATCTCTTGGAGGTGTTGGACATAATGTAGCATTAGCTAGTCATTACACCGGAGGAAAGACTAAATTTTTATCAGTGATAGGTAATGACTACACCGGTGAGTTTCTTAAAAACCTGATTAAAATGAAAAATACATTATTTGAGAAACCTGGCCATACTGCAAGTTATACTTCGATTCATGATTCTAAAGGAGAATTAATCATTGCAAGTGCTGATATGAAGATAGTAGAAACCAACTTTGCCAAAGAAATAATTAATGAAATAAAGAATTGTGAACCCAAGAATATAGTTTTGGATTGTAATTTATCTGTTGACACAATACAAGAAATTATTGACTTTGTAGGACAAGATATCAAAATTATTATAGAGCCAACATCCATAGTTAAAGCCAGAACTATTGGCCAGTTAAACTTGAGTATCCAGAAGTCAATTCAATTAGTTACACCAACCATTCAAGAGCTCGAATCAATTTATGATGAACTTGAAACCAATGAGATGTTTAATGATGAGTGGTTTGAAATAATAGATGATTTGGAGTTGCATAAAATAAGAGATCAGTTGAGGGGAGGTATGATAAAGAGGCTCTATGATGAAGGGATAATTCAAAAATCATTCAAATTATTACCTTATATCAATAATTTAGTGATCAAACTAGGCGATAAAGGTGTTTTAGCTATTGGTATAAAGAGATCAAAATTCTTTGATATCGAAGATAAAACTATAGACCCACCATTTTATATAAAACACTTCCCGATCCCAAAAGAAAATGAAAACCTCGATATAGTCAATGTAACCGGGGCAGGTGATACCTTATTGGGATATCTAATCTCGAATTTGGCCAAACCCCATAATGTACTCATTAATAACGCTCAAATTCTGAGTGGATTATCAATTAGTTCTCAGGATGCGATTAGTCCAAAAATTCAACAAGTATAAAAGATGTTCAGAAATTTTAGATTGAGTAAAAGCTTAACAGGTTTTGGTATTGGAGCGGGAGTTGTTGGGGCAGCTGCCGCCATTAACTTGTATCATCCTATATATTTAGAAAATATAAATAGTGTCATTGTCGATAAATCTTTGAATCCATTCCCATTGAAGCTTGAAAATTTTAAGTTATTAGGATATGGTATGAGACAGGTTACGTTCTTGAAATTCAATGTTTATGGAATTGGTATCTACTTTGATGAAAGAGATAGCTCGAAAATCAAGGGGTTGTTGAAACAATACGGTACAGATGATTTAAACAATGAAAAATCAGTTGAAATAATTTCTAAAATCACCGACTTGACTGATTTCAAGATTAGAATTTCGCCAGTGAGAAATACCGATTTTACCCATTTGAAAGATGGGTTCATCAAGCTGATTTTATCTTCGCCTTTGAAAAAAAACTATGGTGACCAAGTCAATGAAGGTTTAGATGAGATCAGAGATGTTTTCAAAGGATTCAGAGGTTCAGTACCTAAAAATCATGTTCTCTTATTAACTGTCAACAAGGGTAAGTTAAGTTTTACCTATGAAAATACCAAATCTGGTGAAATCAAATATATGGGTCAAGTCAATGAACCGGTTGTAAGTAAATTATTGTTATTGTGTTATTTATCCACCACAAAACCATTAAGTGAAAGTTTAAGAAAAAGTTGTAATGAAGGTTGGAATAACTTATAGTTTAACTATAAATTCTCCTCAGTTTAATTAATATTCTTAGCTTATCCTACATATATACTTGTAAATAAAAATGTTTTTGTACTTAAATCTTATTTTATTATAACCTTAACTTTATGTGGGTGTACGGGTGTACATTATACGAATCCCTCATATGATCCACGCTTGCGATCCCCCAGCTTTAAAAGTCGCGACACGTAACCTACAAAACGCGACTCATCCCATAAGACATCATTAAGGCGATGGTGTTTAAAAGACCAGCATATAACAAGAATAGGATAACCAGCCAAATAATAGAGACTTTATAAAGATATAAGGATAAAGATAAAAAGGAAAGATTAAGGTATAAAGGTACATTCGTCTATAACACAATAAAACTACATAATAATAGCTTCTTTTTCAACGTTTGAAGAAATTGATTTATGAGGTAAAACTTTAGCACCGTTAACGTAGATTTCGTTTTTGACTTCAACGTCATCACCTAAAACGGTGACACCTTCAGTTCTAGCCCATTTACCAACTCTTGAGTTCCAACCAACAATAGTTGATTTAACCCAAGCGTGATCTTTAACTTCTGAGTTAGCTAATAAAACAGATCTTTGAATTCTTGCACCTTCACCAACTTTAACGTTTGGACCAATAGTAACATTTGGACCAATTAAAGCAGATGGGTGGATGGTAGCAGTTGGGTCAATTAAGACATTACCACCGTGAACAAAAGATTCTTTACATAATTTTTCTGGAGAATTTTTAGTTAAAGAACTTAAGTATAAACAGGTACCAGATAAGAAATCTTTTGGTTGACCAACATCCATCCAGTAACCTTCTAAATCGAAAGAGTATAATTGTTTTCTTTCGACTAAGATTGGGAAAGTTTCCTTTTCAATTGAAGTTGGTTTCATATCAATTAAATCAATAACTGATGGGTTTAAGATATATAAACCAGCATTAATTCTGTTACCAACGAATTCAACTGGTTTTTCGACGAATCTGTCGATTAAGTTTGGAGTATCTCTATCATGAACGATAACACCGTATTTTGAAGGTTCATCAACTTTAGTAGCAACAATAGTACCTTCACCACCGTGTTTTTTATGGAAATCAGCTAATTCAGCAAAAGGATATTCACAAATAACATCGGAGTTTAAGACAAAGAAAGGAGAATCATCTTTCTTTAAAACATCTTCAGCTAATTTTAATGGACCAGCAGTACCTAATGGTTCTTCTTCAACTGAGAAAGTGATTGAGACACCGTATTCTTTTTCATATTTTTTCAAAGTTGAAACCATGACTTCAGGTCTATAGTTAACAGCTAAGACAATATCAGTGACACCAGCTTTAGCTAAAGCTTCAATTTGATGTAAAATCATTGGTCTGTTACCAAATTCAACTAATGGTTTTGGTAAAGTTAAAGTTAATGGTCTTAATCTGGTACCATAACCACCGACTAAAATTAAACCTTTCATATTATTATTATTATTATATTAGAATTAAATTAAATTAAATTGAAATAAATTTCTTGAGAAAAAAAAAATCAAGTCTTTTATCGTACAAGAAAATTGAATCACAAAAAAAAAAATGTTATATTAGAAAATAAACTAAATTAATTTCAAAGATCAGAAGTAATGGAAATTTCAACGATTATTTATAAAAAAAACTTTGTCGATAAAATTGTCGTCTCATAAACAAACATATTTTTTTTTTCAAAATAATATCGACATGCGACATCTCAGATTATGAACCTTCTGAAACAATCGTACTGGTTCTTTAGTTAAGGTACTTAGAGGTTGTTCCGTCATTCTCAGCCTTTTTTCATATGTGTCCTAATGATCATCAACTTTAATGATCACCATAGTTTTTTATCTATTTGAAAACACTCGTATCTCTATAAATATCTTTCGAGCTCTTTTATTTATGTTGTTCTATTACACAGTATCACTTTTATATATAGAAGTAGTTTTTTCCTTTATACGTCATTATTACTATTAGCTGGTTTGAAAGCAATGTCGTCGCGTGTCGTATTAAAGTGTCGTGCTGGCATTATTATTTTTATAATTTTTTTTTTTTTTGGATATTTAATTCAGGTACCGACATCCACATCCACATCTATTTCGAGGTGAGTCGCGACACATGTCCTTTTCTCTCATATTCTTTTCTTTCATATCCTTTTCTTTCATATCCTTTTCTTTCATTTCCTTTTCATTCTTATGTATACTGAACTAAAGGGATAAAAAAAGAAAGATGCGACACACCAGCATTACCAACAGAGGTTAGAGGGTTATATTATGCGACTTACTTCTTATTTCCAGCCATACGACATGTTCCTCAACACTTTACACCACTTTCATATTGGCAACATGTACCCCTAAGGTGGTGCTACAATTAGCGCGAGGACCATCATGGGGGACCATGCTGGTCCCCATGATGGTTGGGAGTGTGGGATGAAGAGGTTGCACAACGACATTCACGCACACGAAATAAAAATGAGATATTATTATTATTATTACACATGGAGTGAAAATAGAATATAATAGCGTGTTTAAAGACATAATAGGATGAAGTCAAAGAATAAAGACAAAGTTAAAGGTATAGCCTAATATTGTATATACTCGATACAAAGCTAATAACAGTCAAATATCTCCTAGGGCGGAAAATGGCTTGAAACTGGTGATTCTGTTTTAGTTGAAATTTCAACTTGAAAACTGAAATTGCTGCAAATATACAGGAGCTCAACTGTTACAGATCTTTAACCTGTTATACAGTGTTTCTAACTTACATATCCCAGAGACTTACATACATCTTAGATACTTTATATATTTTAAGAAATGGTATTTATTGGTATTTGGGTGGTTAATGGTTTCTGACTGGTTTTCTCATGAAAATGTAAACCACTAACAAGAAACTGATAAAAAAACTCAAACAAACCAATTTAAAGTATCCTCTTAAATCGCTTGTTTTATCTAACATTGTCCCATAAACTATAGAAAACATTGTAGAACTTAATGCTGGTGCAATCATGAATAACCCCCATGTAGACCCTAAAATGTCAACTCCCCAAATCTCTGATATAATAGTTGGATAAATCGTGAAAACCCCCCCGTATATAGTACCATTTAAAATAGTTATCAAATCCACATACCTATAACTTATCGATAAATATTGACTCAATGACCCAATAGCTAAAATGCTTATCAATAATATCATTTTGTCAATATAATCGGATGAAAATCCAACTACCAATCTTGATATCGTAGAAAATATCGATAACAATCCAATCTGCTTATTCAAACTATCATTTTTCAATATGGAATTCAAATTATTCTGAAAGGTCTCCAATGGTCCTATATTCAAAAAGAATGAAATCAAGAGTAACCACATAACGGTCGATTTCAAGAATTTTATGAACTTTTTTTGGTGATTTGGTGGTTCTATCGAACTAATAGGTATCAATTCAGTATTCTCATCAATATGGATTTTTGGTTCAAGGATAATGGATGTGGCAATAAAATTCAATATCCCTATGATCAAATACAATATACTGAAGAATTTGAAAACTCTATATAAATCTAATCCATGTTTATATCTGAAATATTCTAATTTTAGAATCTGTGATCCAATTAATGATGATAACCCATAACATGCAACTGGTAAGGATATAGATAATCCCTTACGTTTAGGATATATCTTTGAACATGTTAATAAACTCAGGAAGTATAAAGATGACGTTCCCAATCCAATCAACCCAAATGTAATACAAAAAAATACAATTTGTGCATGTTGACTGAATTGGTCACTCTTGGAATATATTATATAATTGACAAAATATGATGGTACTAATAAAATTACAGACAATATAGCCAATAAATTAGTACCGTATACATCTGATAAGTACCCTAATATAGGCAAACACAAATACATTCCTAATTGTGAAAGTGATGAGATCAAATTGACATCCAACACTTTAAAATTCAAGTACTTGATCAAATTCTGGGATATCAATGGGAACAACAATATAGACCCTGATAATAAACATGATAAAAGTGCAATAAGAAATGAAATGAACTTCAAATTCTCTTGATCTATGTATTGGATCATAAAATTCCTGACTTTATGTGATAACCTATTTATCATTCTTGTGACTTTTTTTTGAGTAATGCAACTATGTGATGATATTAAACCTTTATTTGACAATTCTTTTATTGTTGAATCTCTTCATTCACTCTTACTCTCTTATGTAATGATTATATTGATGTTCTTTCTTTATCCAACAAATGTATTCAATGTAAGAGTCATCTATAACAGTGCGAAATCTTCTTTGAGCCCAATTTGTATTTTCTATTCATCACAATGCTGCTGGTTGAAGACGATAACGAAGTCACTCCCTTGGTACCAAAATCATATTCGTCTACCAATGTGTCAGACTCCTTGTACCAAAAGTTGATCAATAATCCTGGGTCAATTACTGCTATCAGAAGAATGTCTACCGAGAGAGATTTTCCTATAGTCTTTTCGAGACCACAGAGATTGATTGGTAAGTTCAATAAAATATGTGACTGGGAAGCAGCATATAAGGATACTGCAAATATCAAAAATAAGGAAGTCAAGAAATTTTATGAGAATCAGAATTACTTGATTGAAAAATTCACAAAAATTGACCATTATTTAGATGACGAGAACCTTCACTACAATATTTTGAACAATTATCACGAAGAAGACTCAAGACAGGCTAAAAGTCCAATTGATATCGACTTGGAAGCCGAAGAAAAGGAATCTCAAGAAGTTATGTTTATCATATTGGTCAACTTCTTCATTAATTTCCTCTTGTTGGTAGGGAAGTTAGTCATTGCTCTTTTATCTAATTCAATAACTTTAGTTGCTTCCTTAGTAGATTCAGTTTTAGATTTCTTATCAACATTTATTATTTATGTTTCAAATAAGCTATCAAGTAACCCAAATAATTTCAAATACCCCATTGGTAAATCAAGATTAAACCCATTGAGTGTGTTGATTTTAGCTGTTGTTATAATTGTTTCTTTTATGCAAATAATTCAAGAAAGTTTTAAAAAATTATTGGATCCAACCCCAATTTTAATCGATAAATTGTCAGTGTTGATTATGACTTTAACTATTCTACTCAAATTTGGATGTTATATCTATTGTCTCCGTAATAACTCCACTGCAATTAATGCATTAGCTCAAGATGCAAAATTCGATGTTATTTTTAACTTATTTTCGATTATAATTCCAATGGTGGGATTATTTTTAGGAAAACCATGGATTGATCCTTTGGGTGCTATATTTTTATCTTTTTATATCATCTTTGAATGGTGTAAAATATCGATTGAACATATTAATAATTTAACTGGTGCAAAAGCCAGTGAAGAGGATTTCAAAGTTATTTTATATTTATGTTCAAGATTTTCCAATTCAATCAAACAAATCACCTCATTAAAAGCTTATCATGTGGGTGACAACTTGAATGTTGAAATAGATTTAGTATTTTTTGACTTACCTTTCAAAGATGTTCATGATGTTGCAGAATCTTTACAATATTTATTAGAAACCTTGCCCAATGTTGAAAGAGCTTTTGTTCACATTGACTATATGAAGAATAATTTTAGTGGTCACTTCAATTAGAGATTTCAATTAGTGTATAGGGTTCAATTATTCCGAACATTTATATATTCAAATTATAGACATAATACTGTTAGCCATGTAGAAGTCATCAACAATATACCCAAATGCTAAGTGCCTGGTTTAAGATGGAAAATAAACCTCTATATATTGGCTGGAATCTCAAGTGCAAGTTAGGATACTCTGTAAGCTACTTTTAATATCTTCTGATAGAGATTGATGACTGTCGTAAATTTTGCAACCTAATCTAAAGTTCTGAGCGCTATCAACGACTTTTGTTATAAACCTTGGATGATGCAATCTGCTTTGCATAATCGCCGTGCCAGCTTAAAATGTACATAAATTGTCAATCATAGTATTTTGTAACGTTATGGATTTGTGGAACTAGGATTGTTCGATGGTAGAAACCTTTTATGTCTCTCAATCTAGCCAAAAGCTATGGAATTACAGTAGTTTATAATAAGTTCGCCATTTACCTGGAAATTCTTGAATAATTCACCTAGATTTTCGTCAGGATTGGGTTGGAATGAATTCAGGATATAGATATATACAAATTTCAATTTCAATTTCTTGCATAGAAACTTAATGATGGTTGAAACGGCCTGATTCGAATTTATTTTGAACACACTGGGGTTGATTGATGGTGTAGACCCAATGGCTCTGAATCTAAGACTAACCTTCAGAACAGTATCTTCCAAGGTTTCAACAGGTTCCATTGCAACAGTGTTTTCAATATTATCCCCAACTTTAACAATGTCACCAGATACAGCCGTTCCAGGATCCAAATTTTGCACAGATTTCGAATCCAGCCTTGAAGGATCCACAGTAGCATGCTGGGAAACACCTTCTTCAACTCCAGATGCCAATTGGTCGTTTAGCTCGTCATCTCTATCATCACTACTATCACTTTCACTCTGTAAAGACATCGATACTAGATTCGCACTCATCTAAGTGAAACTCTCGCCCGTCATATATATCAAGGGTTGTTGAACATATTAACAGCGCTTAAGAAATTTAATATCGTTGTCAGAGGTAATCAAGTTGAATAATTGTCTTTCAAATAAGTATTTTAATCAATCGTAGACAATTTGAATTATCAATCAAGTTTTTTAGAGATTTCGTTAGGGTTATAAAACAGTTTGTGTCAAATTGGAAAATTTAACAATTATGAGTGATACTGAGAGTACAGAGTCTGTTGCTACGCTTGAGAATACAGAACCAATTCCATTTGATCAATTATTGGTCAATTTGAAGGAAGCTACAAAAGATACAATAGAGACTAAGGATTACTTGAGTTATAGTACCTTATTGGATGTCTACTTGTCGGATATTGATAATTATAATTACGATCAACGTGAAGTTTTATTGGGTGAACTTTTAGAAATCCTTAAAGAAAATCAAGCATTAACTCATGAAATAGGGTGGGATATTCCAAGTTTAGTCATTGGCTACTTTGATTCCGATTTTACTTTCAATGGCCCTTTACGAACAAGTCCATGTTGTTATAAAGTTTTGAAAATTTTCGAAACTTTGGCTAACTATGGTAATCCAAAAGAATTGTTCTTAAAGAGTTGTGAACTATTGAATACCGTTAGTATTCATGAAATTACTGTCACTGATGACTATCATCTCAAAGAAAAATTCCTAGACTTGAGATTATATGCCTTATTGGAATTAGTCTCCTCAAGTTTCAAGAAAATCGAAACCCTATATCCTTCGAGATTCTTATCAATGTTCACTTCGGCGATCATCAACTTTATTTATTTAAATTTTAACAATTTTGAAAGTCATAATTTGGATTTCTTATTGAGAAGAGTATATTCATTTGCAAGAAATTATGATTCCTTACCTACTCCTCCAAAAGAGAAATTGGATATTACTGAGGAGGAATTCATCAAAATCAAAAGCGACGAAGAATACTTACAGAGAAAATTATTGGTTAGTTTCATATCTGAATCAATCTACCATATAGGTCAAAACTGGTCACCAAATATTTCGGTTTTGATTTTCCAAAGAATAAGTAATAAAGAATTAGACCATTCTCAAGATTTGACTGTTCTTGATAGATTCCACGAATTATGTCTTAGTTATGATGTTGACTTCAATGAAGTTACTCGAAATTTTTTAGTTTCCACAAACCAATTATTCCATAAATTCAATTTCAATGTTAGCTCTGAAGATGAACAAGAATTGACTTCTTCAATTTTTGAAGCCATTTTAACTGATTTCCAAACTAAGTTATCCTCTTCATTAACTGACAAGAAAGAAATCAAGATAAATACTCTTGGTTTGTTGCTATATCAAAGTAATCACTTAAAGAATGTTTATCCAAAGAGTAAATTCACATTGAAAGATAGTATATTAACTACCATCAGATTGATTGTTCCAATGATTATTGAACCCAAGTATAATAATAAAGCTTTACATGATTTATGTGTGACTTTAAACTGGATCACATTGCAAAATCTGATCACAGAAAAGAAGATTACTGGAACTCAATTAGAATTAAGTTCAGTCCCAAAAATTTTATTGAACATCTTTTCAAGTTGTCTTTTGTTTATTATAACAAAGAATTTTGACAATTATTACAAAGACTTCAGGTTTGTTGTTTTAACTTTATTGACTAAATTCTTAACTTTGTGTCCTGAGCAAATTGTTTACAATTTCATTAGAGATTCAATTCTGAATTGTCCTTATTTCAATGTTAAGGCAGCTTTAGTTGGTGTTTTGAAAGAACTTTTAACAAAGGATAAGACAACAAATGAGGAAAAACCTTCCGATGGTGATGAATTGGCAGACAAATTAAGTAAAGTCGAATTAGATGGTAAACCTCCATTGCCATCCCGTGAGACCAAAAAGGCAGCTAAGTTTTTAACCTTAACTAACGAAAGGTTCATCGATATCTTATCACTTATCAAGCAAATTTATGGAGACTGTTTCAAATTGGTTGATGAGATTGATAGCGATACTGAAATTGAAACTGATTACAAAAATTCATACAAAATCAACTACCAATTTTTGTCACCATTATCAGCTTTATTGAATCTTTTAGTTGTTTTGAAGAATGACCCTTGTTTTATTGAAAATAAAACCAAGGTAGATGATTTGGTAAAGGCTTTGAGAGAAATTTTGAAAGATATCAAAAATCAATACAAAGATTCACCAAATGATGTCAATGTTGCAGATATGTTGTTATTGACTTTGGACAGAATTTAATTAAGGTCAAGAATATTTCTTGGTCTTTTTTTTTATACTCTAACATTGTTAAATAAGAATAGTAAATAGTATTTATAAATGAATTGACGCTCTAATTGTTTTTTACATTATTTAATCTACAAACTTTACATAAATCATTACCTCTTACCTTTGGCACTCTTTTTAGAGTTGTTTCTATCATCAATAATTGGTCCCCAATAAACAAAAAAACCTTCTTTAGTTGAACTAATCCCTTCTTCAAGTTCTAATTCATTGTCATCGATAAAAGGATCTAAATAATCATACTTACCAACTTTTCTGTTCATTCTTGTTTCATGCTGCCTTATCAATTGCTCTTCTGTTAATTCTTTCTTCTTATCTTTCTCTTTATCTTTATCTTTTTCTCTTTCCCTTTCCTTCTCCTTCTCTTTCTCCTTTTCCTTCTCTTTTTCTTTATCTTTCTCTTCATCTTCTTTATCATCTTTATCTTTGTCATCATCAACATCATCCTCTTCAAGATCGTCATCACTGGACTCATCCAAAACTTCTAAAACAGACTTAGCATTAGGATGTATCGCAGACCAACCGTACTTGTCTTCTGCTAACTTCAAAACATTCACAACCACTTCAGATTTGCCTGCTTGTGGGTTTTTAGGATCTAATAGTGGTATATTTAAAGCGATGATTGGCAATTCCTTCGCCTCTTCTTTTTTACCTAATTCCAATTCTCTCATTGGTTCCTTTTCTTTTGATTCCTTTTCTTTTGATTCTTTGTCTTTTTGTTCTTTATCTTTTTGTTCTTTGTCTTTATCTTTATTCACACCTTCATCTTCTTTCATCTCCTCTATATTTGAAGTGTCAGCTATACTAGATTCGTTTGCATTATTCACATCAATCACTTCTGGGGGTGGTAAATTGATTACTTCTTGAGGTTTTGGTAGTGGTGGTTCAGGAATTGGAGTTTTTGACTTTTTGTTGGAGGAAGCCTTTTTTGGTTCAGCTTTTCTTTTTGGGGCCCTTTTCTTGGGTGCCTTTGCATCGGGTTTACCACTGGGGCCAATATTTGGAGAATCCTTCAATTGTTGAGCAGTAGCAGGTATCTTAGCGTCTGGTTGTAAAAACTGAGATGGTTCAGGAGTGGATGATGGGGACTTATCCACATTCATTATGGAGCTGATTGATGCTTTATTGGGAGACTCTACATGAAAGTCAGTCTTGAAGTCAGTCTGAAACCTCTTTATGTGCTTACTGACCAAGTCAGGTAAGACTTTTTTCACTTTTGGTGCAATATTAACAGGCGACGACTCAGTTTTCATTGGACTGGGAGAAATCTTCTGATTCACTGGCTTTGATATTTGAGGTATGGGTAGATTACTGGGTTCATCAATGATTACAGGAGCATCAGGATTGCCAACTTTAAAATTGGGTTGGAATTGTGAGACTAAACTCTTAATACTAGTTCTCTCTTTCAATGGATTGAGTATGGATGTGGACGCAGATGCAGATGCATCTGTGAAGGTATTTGTACCTTCATTGGGGTTAGTGTTACCACTAGGGTCTCCATCGTTACCTCCTGACGTTAATAGTGACGATATTGAAACTCCTCTATTCGACATAATCAATATTTATTTCGTGAGAATTTTATCGACCTTTAATTTTTCAGATCTAATGAGAATGATTGTAGTCTTAAGTAAAGAACTAAAGATCAGAACTAAAGATCTAAACTGACAAGACTTGAAAGATAGGAATATGCAGAATTAAGGTACCTGAAGAAAAGGATTGTTCTGATTTTATGTACATTATAGTATTAGGCTCTATCTAATTGGGTAGTAGTACTATATAAACCTAATTTACTGAGAGTTAAGCTTGTATCACAACCATAACCTTCTAAAGAGTTCATCAGTAAGTCACCATTCCAATAGTCTGCATATATCTTACACATTGGTAAACCAAGACCTAGCTGATACTCGTATGGTCTGGTTATCAATCTCTCTAATGTTGACAGCTTATCTTTGGTCGATAACCTATTGGAACTAATATCACCAACAGTGGTTTGATTCAATAAAGTTTCTTGGTCTATAATGGATGATCCTTGACTTGTGACTTTTAAGTTGGAGTATAACTGAAGACCAGGTATTCTATGGAAATTTGCTAAAGATTTTCTTGCAAATTCAGGATTCTTACCAAAAGACCATATATTTGCCAATTTATCATGATTCATTCCACCACCTTCATCACTAATTCTGAAAATTATTTGTTTGGGTGAATTAATAATGGTGATCTTAATTGGTGGTAATTTCTTTGAAGTTTTAGATCCATGGGTTTTAATAGTTGCTTCATAACTATTTCTTAAAATTTCTCCAAATAAATAATGCAAATGGGGTTTCATGAAAGGAAATGCAACATTTATATCACCCTCTATTTCTAAATCTGGCATGTTCTCCTTTTTAGGATAAATATCAGTCATTGAATCTTTAATTAAATCACTAACCAAATTCAAATGATCTACTGCTTTACAATTATCAAACATTTCTCCAATATAGTCAGGTGGTTTTACTTCTTGAGGTTTTGAGTTATAATTTTCTGATAATGATAAGTGTTCTTCGATGATGACTCTTCTACTGATTCTGGATCTGATCATGGAACTCATGAATTTATCTAACTCTTCTTGAGGGAAATTCTCCAAGATCGATACTTCTAAGGCACCCATCATTAAATGGGATAAATTGAATACATGGTCATCAAGCATGGTCGATAATTGGGCACAGAATTTTTCATTTTCTTGCATGCTGGTAATTTTTGGCATTTTCCTGAATGCATTGAACAGATGGTAATAACTTTCGTATATCTGACTGAAATGGAAATTGTTCACAATACCAAAAGGCAAGATTTGGAGGTCTCTTATTCTTATAGCTAACCTGATGGGTAGTTCTAATCTAACAAAATTTGCACTTTGTAAGATTTTCTCTTTGGTTAATTTTTTACCATAACCTGCTAATTGTCTTAATGATACTGGATGAGGACTCATTTTTAGGTATTTCATCAATACTTCATTTTGGTAGAAATGTTGGGGATTCAAGATATTTGAGTAGCTGGGATATGGTCCTAAATTCTTCAAGTATTTGGCTATTTCATGTTTGTTGCTATTGGAAAGAAAATCTTCATCTATATATGATATTGGTGTTATACCTGAATTATATCTTACCAGAACTCTCATAAAAGTTCCTACATTTCTTCTTATCATTTTCTTTTTCGATGTTTGAATAATATAACCTCTTCAGACTTTGAATCTTATTCTATCTTTATACCTATTCTTTATATTCTTTGTATTCTTTATAATCTTCTTATACTCTTACACTGTTATACTCTTTCTTCTATCTCGCATTTATCTCTCACACGATATTTCAAACAAAATGAGGAATTTTGGTTTTTTGTGTCACTTCGGTACATCTCAATTAATTTTTCTCTAATTGTTTCGAAAACCTGCATATAACCAATTACCAGCATTTTGATTACATTTTAAACGAAATTACCTTAAAGGAGAAATATAATTGATTTAAGGGTTAATGAAGTAAATGAAAGATTTTGCCTTTTTTTTTTGATATTTGATTAGATTATAGTTTGAAAAGAGGAAGGCTTTTTTCTAAAAAGAATGAATGTTACTGAGAGAGGATACTATACAAGTACCTACTTAGATAATGTTAATAATAGACATAGAACTCGAAGTGGAAGACCAAAAAGAATCTTATCAGATGAGACAAGATCAAAGATTGACCCAAGTCATCAAGGTACGCTAGATACTCCAGGAGCTCAATTTTCTCCCTTTAAAGGTGAACAAATAGATAATGATGGTCTTTCAAGTTATGAATATTTAGATTCACCTGTTGCACAAGGATTTGTAGAGTCTCCAGAAACTCAATACACTGCTAATAATGATGAAATCGATTTCGACCCTGATCAATTACATGAAGAAATCACACCAGCCCAATTAAATATCTTACAAAAACAATATAAACCTAAAGGTAGAAGGAGACATAGACATGATAGCTACTATGATGACTATGACTCCTATAACGAAAGATATAATCATGATTATGACAGCTATTATGATAATGCAAGTTCCAGAGATGATGCCTATTCCTCCATGTATGACAACTACTACAACCGTGAACATCAACTAAGGATACCAAGAGGTGAAAGAATGAGACCAAAACCAAAACGAAGACCCCAACCTAGAAGACAAGGCGACGACTACTACATAAAACAAAAGAAAAGATACGATGAAGCTGAATTTTACAAACCAACCAATTATACTCACAAAACCTTCAAAGATGTCTTCGATGACAAAGACGAAGACTCTGGAAAATACAACCCCATTGAATTGGTTTTTGATGATCCTGAAAAAATCAAAGAACAAGAACAAAACCAAAAATTGAAAAAGGCATTTAAACAAATTCAAGTAAAACTTGGAAAAGATGATTACAAAAACTATGATTACTATCAACAGCCTAAAACCCCTAAAAATGATGTTGCAAATGAAATTTTTGTAACTGGAGGCGAGGCCAGTGACGATGACTCCGATTACGAAAAGATACAAGATATTAACAACGAAGGTTTAATTGACGATATTTATGAAAATCCTGCCAACGAAAATAAAAAGAAAAAGATAAACTTCAAGAAGATGTGGAAGAGTAAGACAAAACATTTGAAAAAAGAATTAGGGAAAGATTATATAAAGAACATGGAAAAACAATGGGAATTTGAACAAGAAATGAAAAAGAGAAAGGAAAAAGGAAAAGAAAAAAAACTAGAAGCAATTGATGGAAATGAAAAAATTGAAGAAATTGTCGATGACGGCTCTGTTAATGAACCAATAATAACAGAACCTGATGATGAAATTGAAAGTCAAAAATTTTATGCTGGTCCAAGGCCAGAATTCCATCCAGCTTGGAATTATTTATTATCTTGGTTAACTTATGATCAAGCCAAAAGCGTACCACCAAAACCTAAATCTTCCGGTCAACAAATGAAAGTCATTGAGCCGTCCATACAAGAATCAGAAATTACAATTCCACAAGATGTTAAAACTATAGTACCATCTACTAAAAAGCAACCTCCTAAGAAAGCACAAAAGAAGAATACCAAAAAGATAAAATTGACCAAAGATCAACTAAAGAACTTTAATAAGAATATTAACAAAGTCAAAAATATGTGGAATTTACCAGCATCGAATTTATTTGCAGCCAATCAGCAATTAAACTCGCCAAATATATCACGAAAATCTATGAACAGGAGCGGTTTAACAATTGATGAGCCTCTTCCTCAATCATTGTCTGATTTCAACATACCTGATGGTGAATCTCAAGAGTTTATCATCGAGATTGATTCAGATGAAGACATAGAAAATTTCGATGAAGAGCTTTACTATAATCCGAATACGGGTCAATTAGAACGTGAACCACCTACGTCATACTCTTCAATGGATCATCCTCCAAATGCAATGAGTTTTTCTTCAAAAGTCACATCCATGAGGTCACGAGGTAATGGTCTTTTTATTGATACTTCAGGTGGAGCTAAGAGTATAATTTCAAATATTAATTCATTAATCAAGTCGATAAGAATAATGAAAATAATATTTGCACCAATCGACATTATTTCAGAAAGCTTTCCCAATTTGCAAACTGTTGTGATATTGATAGAATTGGTCATTTTCATGTGGATTTTATATGAATTAAGTCTACTTATAGATGCACTTTGTATGATGGTGAAAGCCGTATGTGCACCTATGATCGCAATGGGTAGATTCATGAACAGAATAATGTAAATAATCTAATGATAAGTTTTCAGTCTCTATTTGTTCTTCATTAGTCATTTTACCTCTATATGTGCATAGTGAAAGACCTCTCTCGTACGTAAAAAAAAAAAACGTATAGAGATGCAGAAAAAAAAGAACAGCCCGATGCGGGACTCGAACCCGCAGCCTTTTGATTAAAAGTCAAACGCTCTAAGCCGATTGAGCTAACCAGGCTATTCGTTATAAGTAAATAGTCAAGATTTTATATATCGTATACTGGCTTATTATTGATTTTCGTTTAATATCGATATAAATGATTGAATTTATGCAAGACCATTCCAGAATTCACAACAACAAATATTGATTAATAATTAAAAGAGTAAAAGTCACTTGTATGTGAATCACTAATATAAACATTAAAATCTTATAATTTTTAAACTGGAAATCTTATATTTGCAGCATTAAGGTAATGAGAAATCTCAATGAGAAATTTTTCAATGTTAACAAGATATAGTATCAGAAGCATACCCAGAACGAGGTATTTGGCTTCCCAAAGGTTTAATTCGACTAAAGCGAATAACTCTAAGGATGTTAAAGAGTCACAAGAAAAGTTATCACCTGAAGAATTGCAAAGACAAAAGGAAGAAGCAGCAAAGTTAGCTATGCAATCGATAAAAGATATTGGAAATATGTTTTCCACAGGTTCATCGGACAAGGAAGTGGAAACCATTGATACAAGGCCAATTTATGAAAATCCAAAACTATTTGACTCGCTAAATTTATTGCATCAAGGACAGGTCATACAGGATTTACAAGACAAATATGATAAAAAATGGCACAAATTATCTTTAGAAGATAAAAAGCTAGGCTACTACATTTCATACGGTAATTGGGGTAGCAGAGAAAAATTTAGTAATTGGGATTCTTTGGAAGAACCATTAGATTTACCGTTTGAGCGTTCAAGTAATGTAGAAACGAGAGATGTAAAAAAGTTACCCTTTAGAGATTTAAGATTAACACCTATCAGAAAAGATCAATATAACGTTAAAAGAATGGATGGTGTAACGAAATTTTTTGTCTATTTGACTTTAATCATTTCTTTTGCAGCCTTATATAGGGATAAGTTCATTGGAGAAGACGGTAAACCCAAAGAATACGTGATTATAGATAAGTATGAGGAAGAAAGGCAAAAACGATTACAACAAGAAGAAGAAGAGAAAAGGAAAGAGTTAGAGAAAAGAAATCGTAAATGGTATTATTTATGGTTAAAATGATATTGTAAATACTATACACATTCTGTAAATATACAAAAATAAAGACAAAAGACAAATTAAGCATTTTCAGCGTCATCCTCATCTTCATCATCTTCATCATCCTCTTCATCGTCATCATCATCATCATTCCAACTATTTTCTACAGTTTCTCTGACTCTCTTGATGTACTGCGATCTGTGATCTTTATATAAGTTGGCGGCTTCAACATTGGCAGGCGAGCTGATGTTAGGGTCATTTAATAACGATTGAATTGAAGTTAAGATACTTGAAACATCGTAAGTTGGGGACCATCTATTTTGTAATATATCCAAACACAATTCACCACTAGCATAAACATTTGGATGAAACATTTCACTTATGAACTTGACGGATGGTGGTTTGTTAGGATATTGTTCGTCGAATTGCAAAATAAGTTTGAAGGTACCGTCCTCGAATGGAGTATCAGCTGGACCTATAATGACAGCATTCCAAGTCATAACATTATCAGGTAATGGTGATGCTGAAACTCCCGATGGAGCATCTTGTTGCATACGTTTGAAATCACGCATAAGTCTTCTTTTAGCTGGAGTTGACATGATTAAACTCTATTAAATGTGTGAAAATCCAATGCTAAAAAATGTGTGAGTTTCTTTTCGAAAATCTGTAAAAAGTGGCTGAAAATTGTCAAACAAAAAACTTGAATGCTAATACTTTAAATTATAGTTTCACGCTAATTCAAAGTTGGGTTAATCTTGTTACAATATTGGGACTCTTATGAAGTTCTATTTACACAATCTATATCTCACTTAGTAATCCTTACTACCTCGAATTTCATGGAACTTCGCACTCTTAATGAATTTAGTAGTAGTGGCAAAGAGAGTGATATAATCATTTATTTAAACTCGACAAAAGGCAATCACGAATCAACAAAATGCATTCAAATGCAGAACAAATTCAACTAATAACTACAAATGTATCGCATCTATAAACTTTCTAATTTTTATAAACTTGGTCAACTAATTTATGGATTTCATCAAGAATTGGTCCGGAAGATTTCATTAAATTATCAAATTTATCTTCTAAAGCATCAAATTTTTCGGCAATTTTTGAATTAGTTGATGATTCTTTTTGTGATTCTTGTTTTACTTCTTTGACTTCTTCACCCCAGAAATCAGTTAAGTTGTGACCTGCACCATTGAATGCTAAAATATTTGGAGTATCGGTTGGAATATCACTTAAAGCATCTTTTGAACCATATGCAATTAAATTCTTCTTTAATTGAGCTGGGGTAACTGAATCGGCTGCAGTAAAGAATTCTGAATCGGCTGAAGGTTGTAATGAAATGAAGTATGACAATAATCCACAAATATGTGGAGAAGCCATTGAAGTACCCGATAATGTTGCAGTTGCGGTATTAGATCCAATATAAGTGGATAAAATATTTAAACCTGGAGCAAAAATATCAACACATTTACCATAATTTGAGAAATATGCTCTTGCATCTGAAATAGTTGATGCTCCAACAGTAATTGCATTTTCTGCTGCTGCTGGTGATGTATTACAAGCATCTTGATTTTCATTACCTGCGGCAACTGCAAAATTTAATCCAGCTTTAACTGCAGCATTAACTGCTAAATCTAATGCTGGTGATTTACCACCACCTAATGACATATTAGCGGCTGAACCTTTGAAACCTTTTTTACCAGCTTTAACAGCTGCTTGATGAGATTTGGCGGCAAATTCAACCCCTTTAACAACATCAGACATAGTACCAGAACCATTAGATCTTAAAACTTTAACGGCAACAACTTCAGCTTTCTTGGCAACACCATAAGCTTCAGAAGCGATGGTACCAGCACAATGAGTACCATGACCATTACCATCAATGTCAGCATCACCTGAAGGAATGGTTGAACCCCAAGTTGCTCTACCACCAAATTGTTCATGATCAACGTTAACCCCGGTATCAATAACATAAGCAGTAACACCTTCACCACCTTCAGTATCATATAAATATTGATTAAATGAATTTAAACTTAAAGGTTGTCTATGACTAACTCTTGCTAAACCCCAAGGAGCATCTTTTTGAGTATCAAATTCTGAAGCATAAACCATTGAATCTTGTTCAACGAATTTAACGGAAGGATGACGTCTAATTAAATCAATAGTTTCATCCATGAAATAACCGGAATAACCAACCAAGTTATTAATTTTGAATGCATCAGTAATACCACCAGTAGTCTTAACTTCTCTAGTAGTTAATAAAAATTCATTGTTTTCATCTAAACCTTTGACCAGGTCTGAATGTTGCAAAGCGACCCATTCTTTATGGAAGTTTACTTCATTTTCAGCAACATCATCATTGAAAACAACGATATATTTATTAGCAATCAAGTCTCTTTCCTTTGTGGCTCTCATTAAAGGAGCAGATTGTTCGATTGATAACAATTTAATTTCTAACTTGTCTAAAATCTTAGAGCTTGATTCTTTTAATGAAGCAACTTCATTGGATAAAGATTCAGTAACTTTACCCTTAGCGTCATCAAAAACGTCAATAACATCATTGACTGATGGAATGACTAAACCTTGAACACCTAATGTGGCCAAAATTGAAAGTGCAACGGATTTGGATAATAACATAATATATTTTTTCTAATGATTGATTAATTTACTTATTAATTAAACTTTTATCTATTAAAATTGTTATAAAACTTTTAAAAACTTCTTCTAAAAACTTGTATCAACTATTTAACCTTTTAGACCTTTTCCTTCAACGGAGAATATATATTTTTTTATTTCTTTTGGTTTTTTATAACTAGCTTTGTTCGATTTTCTTCTTTTAATAACCTTTTCTATTTAATTGCTCAATGTGTTGGGCAATTACTCTGGGAAGAAAAGATAGTCAAAAAAAGGATTAAAAGGGATGATAAGGATTTTTTTTTTTTGGCGATAAGAGGTTTGTGGTAATGACGAGCAAGTCGTGTCGCGAACCAGACCAGCCAGAAAAGGATAATTATCTTGTGAATGGCTGCAAAATAAATAACAGTAAGAATAGTAAGAGATACCCGGGAACCTTAGTAGATAAATTGTACTGTGTGTGTGTGTGTGTGTGTGTGTGTGTGTGTGTGTGTGTGCGTATGTGTATATATTAAGTACTTGCTTTAAGCCAGTTTTCTAATGCTGTGGAATCCGGATTTTTTATGGTATTGAGACCCTTAATGACAAACTCAAACGGATAATCATGTTTGAAAGAGTTAGCTAATATAAGTCTATCATTCATTGATTCGTTAATGCAAAACCAAAATTTATTCGGCTTGGTCAGTCTGTTCTTGTTTATTGGCAATGAAGGTGTAGTAATATGAACAAATAATTCGTTATTGATGAAATTCATAATTTCTTTAACCCCATTGAAATCCTTGTTGTTTCTTTTACAATATTTATTTTGACAATTCGAATAATCACACCCTTTATTCAATTGCAACATGTATCGTCTTTCTATCCGCATTTGTAATTTAATGTTATTGGGATCGTAAACTGAATTATATAATGGTCCAAAACATAAATCACATAAATTCATATCATTTAGTCTATTCTCTATCAAATTTGTACAGTTTTCATTACTGCATTTGTTGAAGTTGAGCATAAAGTTCTCATTGGATATTTTATTATCCATTTGATGTATTTGTAAATGTTTCCTTAAATCTTTTCTTTTAAAAAGTTTCGAACACTTGAAACATTCATCGGTCTTGTTCCCACACTCATTCTCATGATTGGTGAGTCCTTCAAAGTTATCCAAGTACGTAGCTTTACCCTGTGGTATTACCAAATGACAAAATTTACATTCATGTAGTTTTAATGGACATTTTGGTTTATGATTAACAATGAAGTCAACATAACTATCATAAACTTCCTCATCCCCACAATTACACGTAAAATTCTGATGGTTCAATTTTTCATGCTTGAATTTAAATATTGGTTGATTAGATGACTCCAAACAAATATTACAATGCCAATGATCTGGTGGAATCTTCTTAAGAAAAATCTCACCACATTCACATCGAATGTTATTCTTCAAACAAAATGCTTCGTGTAAGCCAAATTTATTGCTATCAATGAATTTCAAACAATTTCCACATTGAACTGAATTTGGATGGTCTTGTATGTTTGTTTCGTTTTCTGGGAGGATTGGTTCAACAGGTTCAAACTCTGAAATATTTAAAGTTACTTCACTTTGATATTCCCAGGTAAATGGTACGATATATAACCATTTTAAGAGTTCATCTTGATCGAAACCTTGGTCTATGTCATACTTACATCTACTCTTGATTTCTTCGATTGCACTATATGGAATAACAATCAGTTTTTCGGATTTGTCATCTTGGTTCATGGTGCAATATTTGAAGTTCTCAAGATTAATCAATTTTTCGAAGCCTGCTAGTAAGTCCATGTTGACGAAATCGTTGCTAGTGATTTTCAATTCAAGGGAGGAATCAATTTTTAGCAAATCTATTTTATAAAGCTGAATATTTGGGTCGACATTGAAAGGTATAATAGCCTTTGTAATTGAACTGTCAATTTCAAGTTGTATTGAATTATCAAAATTGAAATTTAATTGTTGGTTTGCCATGATATCATTTAACGGGATTATATCTAGAATTACATCAGTGTCAATGATACTTATGGTTTGTTCATTACAGTCTTCTATTAAGAGATGGAACCCATCTATGATCAATTCATCATTTTTATTTAATACTGTATAGTAATTAGATAAGTTTGATTCGAGGTAGTATTTCCAATTATAAATTTCATGATAGAATTGCAAAGGCTTCAACTTGAGGAAGGTACCTTTGGGAACAATATGGGGGCCGGAGATATCAATATGATCGCCAAAGTCAACTTTTAGTTTATTTTTTATGAAATTTGGTATTATTACAGTATTCTCATCAGCAGAAAATTGTTTCACGCCCACAAAAGCCAGATGGGAACTTGAAGTTAATTTGAAGATCAATGGATGGGGGAGACTCTCGCCATAGCTCTCTATGCTCTGTGATAGAATACTGGGAGGTAGGATTACTTTATCTGAATTTTCAGGTAATTCACCTTGTATTATCTCTAGATTCATTAGTGGCAAGTTTTCGCACTACGTTATACTGCGCTATCAAAATCTGAAGTGATGTGAAGACCATATTGTTGAGAAGGGATTTTAATTCAATAGTATATTGTTACAGAAAATGTTGGTTGACAATCATGAGGAATTAAATCTAAGGTATGCAAACTCTAGTTAAAAAAGAACAAAAAATAATATGGAGAATAGCCCAAATAATATGGAGAATGGCCTAACTGAAATTAGTGATGAATTACGAGTGATAGCAAAAGGGTTTTATGATTAAGTGAATCTAAGTTTTAGTAGATCCATGATGCAGAGACTCCATAAGCTAAACTAAGAGGACCTTTATTTACAAATTAGTCTATCCTATACTTTATAATTCAAACAGGTAATTAACCATGCGGTAGTACAAAAGACAAAAAATCTTGTACTAAAAAATAGTTTAAAATATTTTTTTAACATGTCAGTGATATAACGCTTTCAGCGTTACAATACACAAGTATTACAGGTCTATCAACTAAAAGAGAATTCAGGTAGAAGTTGTAGGTGTTGGTTGGAATTCTGAAATTGGTTTTTCTCATTGGTTTTTCTCATTGGTGGAGATATTACCGCTTTCCTTTATAATCCCAAACCATACTTAATCTCATGAAATTATTTCCACACTTAAATTACTCAGATTTCACTCACCCTGAAAAAATATTGTGCAATGCAAAGCTCTAAGCCATCTGCCTTTGAACGTGTTGAAACTCATTTCAGTGTCAAACAGAAAATATTTTATTTTCTGAGATTGTTCTGTCTTGCAGATTGCATGGTTTGAAATCTTAGCTTTTGCGAGGCATGGGTAAGAGTGCATTGAAGGACTTTTTTTTCTATATAACCTAAAAAGTATTGGGGTACTAATTTTCACTTTGGTTGCACATATTCCTTTATATTTCTTAAACATATTAAATTTTTTTGTTTGCTGATTCATATTATTCAACATTACAAAATAAAAAACTTTGGAGAAGTCAAATATCCGTCTGCACTATTGTTAAAAGACAATACGAAAAACAATCCTGCGATTCAAGTTAAAGTTTAAGTGCTCGAAGATTAAGTTATTCAACTGCTAAGAGAATATTGAGGATTTCTATTCACATAAAACACCTTCACTCCTTCCATAAACTTAACATTATACAAGTCTATTGTACAAGCCTATCATATCAAGTGTAACTTGGAGTAACGAATTGAAGTTTAATCTTGTGAAATTTTAATGATATCGAGAACAATTAAACAATATTTCAATCTTTTGAAACCTACAAATAGGTTTCAAAACATCTTGGGTGTCCTAATAGTAATCGTCATACTATTTAATGCTTCCATTTTCCTTTATTCATTTTCTCCTCTGTCTTTTTCATCCACTGACACTTCAACTTTCATACTACCTTCAATAGCACTGACCCCTAAAACCAATCTGGACTTCGAAGATGACGAATTGATAGACATTATGGATACCAGCATAAAGCAGACCCATGAGACTAAAATCTTAAAACAAGCCATTCAACAAATCAAAAAAGAAAATGAAGAAAAGGTTATTGAATCCTTGAAAAATACAATAAAGGCACAGTATCAAGATAAATTTATGCAAGAAATGAAAGACGAAATCAGTACAGAATTAACCAAAAATGTATTCAAACAAGATCAAATTTCAAGCTCTTTAATGAAAGATTTGAAGAAATCATATCTCGAAAATAACGAAATTTCGCTTAAAAGTTTCATAACTCACGATATTTTTAATGCCATTAAAGCAAAACCTGAATATAAAGACAAAATTGACGATTCAGTTATTGACTTTGTCACTGACAATATTGGCTCATTCCCAATGAGGGATATGTTTCTCAGATATGTCTTTAGTGATATAATTATTGGAAATGATGCAAAGATTAAAATTTTGGAATTTGAAGAGAAGGGTCTGAATTTTGAACCTGTTTCTATAAGAGATCCTAAAATATTCACAAAGGAAGACCTTATTAATCAAAAGGTTAAATTGGATGATTCGAAATTTGAATCTTTGCAGACTATTCATGACAAGCTAGTTAAGTTATTAAACAATTATAAAACTGTGGAGCAGGATGTCTTTTCAGGTGAAGGTATCGTTATAAATTCTAGTAAAGATCTAATTGGGTCGACCTTGGTATTAATTCTCCAAATTAGGGACTTAGCAAGTGATTTACCTATTGAAATTGTTTTTGACCACGCTCAAGATACTAAAAATTATATTTGTAACAACCTTGTCAAAGAATATAATGCTAAATGTATTTCAATTGAGGAAACGATCCCTGGTATAGCTACCCAATTACCAAAAGACAACCGTTTTTTTAATAAAATGTTAGGAATATTTGTATCATCTTTTGACACTGTCATTAGTCTTGATTCCGATACTTTACCAACTAAAAAGTTTGATGACTTATTATATTCAAAAGAATTCTTATCAACAAAATGTCTTCTCTGGCCTGATATTTGGCAAAGAGCAACTTCACCTTATTATTATGACTTGGCAAGGTTTGAGATTGGACAACCTGCTAGAAGGGATGGTATTTCCAATGAAGATGATTTCATTGATTATTTGAAAGAGGGTAAATTCAACTATCATGATTTAGAAGGTTTACCTCCTACTCAAACTTCCGAGACAGGACAAATGATAGTAACAAAATCAAAACATTATAGAAGTTTAATCTTATCGCTTTATTATAATTACTATGGTCCTGATTGTTTTTATAGATTAATATACCAAGGTAATGCAGGAGAAGGTGATAAAGATACATTGATTCCAGCTTTGAAAGTTTTTGAAGAGAACTTTTATCAGGTTGAAAGAATTCCAGAATTATTAGGTTACTTCCTGGGCCCTAATCAAGATGGAAAATTCGTGGAGACTGCGTTGGTTCAATACTCCCCAACTGAGACATACTACTTCATGAAAGATTGGAGGAAATGGTTGAGTGATAACAAGAAAGATACGAGACTATCACCATATCAAAACAATCAATTCACAAAGGATTTGTATAATGAATTCCTTAAGACTTATGATAAGTCTCACTTACCTACACCATTATTCTTACATATACATAAGCCAAAAATCAATCCATTCAAAAACCATAAAAATGAAATGGCAATTTTGGATAAGAGAAACTTGGGTAATCCAAAAGACTATACCTCAATATTGGGTGAAAATACCGACTGGGAACTTAAATTCCACTCTATATCAAAACATATTGCCTGTAACTTGATAAAAGATCGAGATTTCTGGAAAACTAATGTCGAAGCTGATCAAAAAGAGGTTTGTAAGAAGATATCAGACTATGTAAGCTATCTAGAAAAGACTTCGCCTAATCCAAAAATGATATATAGCCCCAAATAAACACTACAGATTCACTTCCTCTACGCGAACACACTATAACCCCAAATGTGATTTTCACATTAAATATCTTGATCTTTATTTCAAATCTGAAGACTTGAATAAATAATAATGACAAAGCCAAATATGGGGCACTTCAGAAATTTTGAAAAGGTTTAGCCCAACCATTGGCCAGATATGGCCTCAATTGATACCGATATCGTTTTTAGTACCTTCACGGAAATATTATCTCGTTTTCGTCTACAGGGTCTTATCTATTGTTAGCAATCGCGAAGAGATTGAAAAATTTGAATATTAAACTGACGAAAAATTTCGAGATTAGAATAGTTGAAGAATTAAAATGACTAAAGATCTGAGTGTGTTTGAACTATTAGAATCTTTTGATGTCGAGTATGCACCAACTGCCATTAAGAAATGGAAATCTCAAAGGACTGGTCTTCAAATCGTTTATATAAATCAACCATCGCCAATTATAAATGGATATTTTGCAGTTGCAACTGAGATTCCAGACGATTCAGGTTGTCCCCACACATTAGAGCATTTGATATTTATGGGATCTGAAAAGTACCCTTACAAAGGTCTTTTGGACAGTTTAGGAAATAGGTTCCTTTCTTTTACCAATGCTTGGACCTCAACTGACCAGACTGTTTATACATTGACCACCGCTGGTTGGGAAGGCTTCAAAACGCTATTACCAATATATTTGGATCACTTGTTCAATCCTACAATTACCGATGAAGCATGTTTGACTGAAGTCTATCACATCGACAGCAAGGGTGACGAGAAGGGTGTTGTCTTCTGTGAAATGCAAGGTATAGAATCTCAATCTTGGTTCATAATATTTTTGAAGATGCAACAGCTTTTGTATAGAAAAAATTCTGGTTATTCAAGTGAAACTGGAGGTTTGATGAGTGAATTAAGACATTTGACCAATGATCAAATTAGAGACTTCCATAAATCCTCATATAGACCTGACAACTTATCAGTTATAATCACAGGTTCAGTGGATGAATCCGAATTATTAGATATCATGAACAAATTTGATTCTGAATTGATAGACTTGCCCGAAATTCCAAATAAAAGACCGTTTGTTGACTCAGAAGAGGATTTACCTTTGAACGAAGTCATTGTTCAAGAAGTTGAATTCCCCGAAAAGGACGAATCAATGGGTGAAATCTTAATTTGTTGGATTGGTCCAATATTTGATGATAATATTACTTGTGAAGCCTTAGAATTAGTCGGTGCCTATTTTGCAGACTCTGCTATTAGTGTTTTGAACAAGAATTTAATTGAAATTGAAAATCCTTTGGCCACAGAAATCGAATATAGTACCAACGATTATTTGAGAGTAGTTACAAACTTTTCAATCAGTGGTATTCCAACTGAAAAATTGAGAGATGTTGACGATAAAGTTAAACAATTGATTAAAGATCAAACCGAACCTGGAAACTTCAATATTGATTATATGAGACAGTTAATTGAACGTCAAAAATTGAAATTAGTCTCAAAAAGTGAAAAGCTGCCTTCATACTTCCATGTCTGTGCCATTAATGATTTCATTTATGGTAACCCTGAAAAGAAGAACTTAACTGACTGGTGTCAGGATTTAGAAATCTACAATGTCTTAACTGCTTGGGAAACTAAAGACTGGTGTAAATTTATCGACGAACAATTAATACAAGTTAAATCAGCTACTATTTTAGGTAAACCATCATCTAAATTGAATAAGATGATGAAAAAAGAAGCAAAAGAACGTAAGAAAGATATTCTTGCTAAATATGGAGAAGAAGGTTTGAAAGAGTTGGGAAATACTTTACAAAGTGCTCAAGACAAGAATGACACTCCAATTCCTGATAGCTTATTGACTCAATTTGGTAAGCCAGATCCTTCCAAGATTGAATTTATCAAGACTAAGGCTTATAAGTCAGGATCTAATAATTTGAAAGTCGGATATGTACAGGACGGTGATTATTTCAATAATCTTTTAGCTAAAGATGCTACTGAAAGTAACCCGTTGTTCTATCATTTCGAAGATTTTAAATCAGAATTTATCACGATTAATTTAGTAATGTCAACAAATAAGGTGGATCCGAGGTTATTGAGGTATCTTTCTGTGTTAGAAGAAATATTCAATATGTCACTTCAATTGCCTGACAAGTACATCCCTTATGATGAAGCTTTAAGTTTATTGAGCAATGATTTGATTGATTTTCAATTAGATAATGGTTTCGATAATCAATTTGTTGAGTTCATCACAATAAAAGTGAAATGTAAATATTCCAAATATGATAAAGCAATTGACTGGTTAATTAAGGTTATGACAATGAGTTTGATAGAAGAAAATCGTTTGAAAATTATTTGTGAAAAAATTATAAATTCATTGCCAGAGAAAAAAAGAAATGACGAATTCATGTTATATTCTAAACAATTCAGAGTTTTATTTAATGAAAATTCTGTCAGGAAGGCACAAGATTCAATCCATAATGAGGAATTTTATAAGAATGTTTTGAAAGAGATTAACGATGGAAATTTTGAAATCATCAAAAAGGATTTGGAATCTTTTAAAACTCAACTATTCCAATTAAGTAACATAAAAGTTTTTATCAATGGTAATTGTAGTAGTTTGAAGACACCAGTTTCCAGTTGGTCCAGTTTTATAAACGCCTTTGAGCCAGCTACAGAAATAATTCCAATTGAATCATTTTCAAGGTCCTATCAGTTCAGATCAGAGATTGGTTTGAAATGCTCCAAAGATGCGTATGTAATATCGTTACCAACAGGAGATTCTACATATTTAACTTCATCAACTTTAATGCCAACAGACTATTTAAATGAAGATGTATTCAAGATTGCGCTTGCAACAGAATACTTGACAGCAATGGAGGGTCCATTTTGGAGAGGTGTTAGGGGTACAGGGTTAGCATATGGGGTGAATATCTCCAGGAATGCTGAAACTGGGTTCTTAACTTATACTATCCACAGGGGAAGCAATGCAGAACAAGCATGGTTAGTTTGTAAAAAGATTGTTGAAGATTTCTGCGATGGAAGTACTAAAATAGATCAAATTAACATGGAAAATAGTATATCTGCAATCATCAGTAGCCTTGCAGAGAGTGAATCGAATGTTTATGACGCATCAATGGTGAATATTTCAGATAACGTTTTCAGAAACAGGGGACCAGGCTATAAGGAATTATTAATTAGTAAATTGATGTCTATCAATGAATCTGACTTGAGAGAAGTGTTTAATAAGTATTTCAAACCATTGTTTGATGCAAGCCGTTCGGTATTGTTTGCCAGTGTACCAACACCCAAGGTTGACGGTTTCCAAAAGTTTTTAGTAGGACAGGGTTATAAAGTTGAAATAGAAGATGTTAATGTAGAACAAAGTAATGACGAAGATGAGCTGGAAGAAGAGACTGAAAGCGAAGGTGACAGTGACGATACTGAAGATGAAAGCGAAAGTGATGAGGAGAGTGACAATGAGTAAGACAGTTTGAATGAGGGAAAGTGATCACTAAGGGGAGCGAGTGGTTCAAATAATTAGATAGATCTGTAATACATATAGAGACGTTTTATGATTCTTGGACAATAAAAAGTGAAAAATATATTTTCCAACTTGTAGGAGTATTTTTGAAATGAAACGAAACCAAATCTCTAGGGAGTGAGTTTATGTAGGGCAAAAAAATACGTAAGATCTGATAAATATCCACGATCTGATAAGTACAGAAAACGGAATTTATAGATTTGTCAAGCCATGATAACAAAAAGGATATCAATTAATAGACAAATTGACCTATGAGAAGAAGTCGAGGGAAACGATTCCCATTGACGGCAAACGAGATCCTACTTCTAAAGTTTTTTTTCCCACACATCCATATAATAAATTCGCTTTCTGTCCCTGTGACCTGACAGTTCTGAAGTCTTAGATGGAAAAATTGATCCAGTAATGCGTATCAGATTTGGAAATTATCATAACTGAGAATTGTCGCGTTGATGCGACATTTAGCGGATTTGATAAGAAAGGAATCAATTGCAACTTAATTTTATAAGGGGAATAGTTAAATTAGAAGTAGGGAAAAAGATTCAAAGGAAATAGAAAGATGACAGTTAGCAAAGAGACATATAAAGAAATTGCTTCCAAGAAGTTGGAAGAAAGAAACACAAAATTTATCAAGGAATGGCTCATTCCAGTAGACAAATTACCTAATGAGACTGTCAAAGATGTCACCAAATTTATCGAAAAAGGTGGTTATTTATCAGACTTAGAATTGGAGATCACTGAAGCCAATGCTTCAACTATCCTTCAAAATATCAAAACAAAGAAATGGAGAGCCTTGCAAGTTGCCGAAGCGTTTGGAAAAAGAGCGACCATTGCACATCAATTAACAAACTGCTTATCAGAGATTTTCTTTGAAGAAGGGTTGGAGACTGCAAAAAAATTGGACGAGTATCAAGACCTGACAGGTGAATTGGTTGGTCCTTTACATGGTTTGCCCGTTTCCTTGAAGGATAACTTCAACATTAAGGGTCATGCTACCACCATTGGTATGGTTAATTATAGTTTCAACCCACCTAAGATGGACCAGGATTCTGTCTTGGTTGAAATGTTAAGGAATTTAGGTGCTGTTTTCTATATAAAAACCAATGTTCCTGTTGCAATGATGATGCCAGAAACCAATAATCATATTTATGGAAATACAACAAATCCAATGAACAGATTATTATCTGCCGGTGGCTCATCTGGTGGTGAATGTGCTTTGTTGAAATTAAAAGGGGCTCCTCTAGGCTTAGGATCTGATATCGGTGGAAGTCTTCGTATCCCAGCATCATTCACTAATTTGTATTGTTTGAGACCTAGTTTTGGGAGATTTCCCACTTATGGTGCAAGATCGGGATTACCAGGTTTGGAATCTGTCAATAGTGTCAATGGTCCAATCACAACTTCTTTAACATCAATGGAAGTTTACTGTAAGGCTATTGTTGATGCAGAACCTTGGGAACAAGATGCAAAGTGTGTTGCATTACCATGGAAAGAGATTGAATTGCCCACAAAATTGAATTTTGCAGTCTTGGTTGATGATGGTTATGTTAGACCAACACCACCAATTAGAAGAGGTATGAATATTGTGATCAATAAATTGAAAGAGGCCGGTCATGACATTATTGAATGGGATGCAGAAGATCATCTTAGAGCTTCACAAATCATTAGTGCATTCTTTTTGAGTGATGGAGGAAAGCATATTAAAGAGGTCACAGAACCCACTGGCGAACCGTTCTTTGAATACATGAAACCTTATGGACCGGCCGAAGACTTGGGAGTTGCTAATTTATGGAAATTGCATGCCGAACGTACATCCTTAATGAAGAAGTTCTTAGATAGATGGAATGCAACTGCTGAGAAGACTAAAAATGGTAAACCAATTGATGCAATTATTATGCCTGCATCACCATTTGCAGGAAGTCCAAACCATAAGTTCCGTGACTATGTTGGTTACACATCTCCAATTAATATGATCGACTACAGTTCTGGTACTATTCCAGTCACCAGAGCAGATAAAGATTTGGATCCAAAGGACGAAGTTTGCACTAATTACAGCAACAGTGATAAAATGATCTGGGAAGATTACGACCCAGAAGAATCACACGGTGGAGCTGTTTCAGTCCAATTAGTAGGAAAGAGATTTCAAGAAGAAAAAGTCATCAAGATGATGAAACTTGTTTCAGAATTAATTGGCAACTCAGATATTTGAGTTCTTTCTCTCGTATAGACTAATACACCTGAATACTGAAAAAATGTCGCTTCTCTTGATAACGGATTCGAATTCGATAAGAAGGAGAAACCAGCCTGCCCACTATCTATTGTTCCACTTTTTGACGGAGATGGAATATCGGTGGGGTGTCTTTTTGCCCATTTTTGGAACGTTATCTATGATAAGAGCACGGAATATCAATGGTAGATTACTTTATCAGTGCGAACCCATCGAGACTATATATAGAAGACATTATATATCTATGTACATAGTACTTATTGTTTAACATCATTCTAGTTTTGCAACTTGATCAACAGTACTGAAATCATTTGTTCTGACAAGGTTATTTATCACAGTACATGATATGTCGGTGTTAAAGAAAATTAGGTTATTATTATGGGGTGAAGCTCCAAGTAACCCAGTTGAAGCGAAGCTACTTCTAAAGATGGATATTTTCATTTTGTCTTTTGTATGTTTGGTCTACTGGATCAACTACGTTGATCGTTTAGCTTTCCAGAGTTCTTACTTATCAAACCTTAAGGAGGATATAGGTTTACATGGTAACCAATTTAATGTCATTAATAGTATTTTCACTGTCGGTTACGTTATTGGTTTGATCCCACACAACTTGATTCTTTTAAAGGTTAGACCAAGTTTCTGGATGAGTTTCTGTTGCTTTGCTTGGGGGTTATTGACCTTGGGTATGTATAAGGTGACCGCATTCTACCAGATTGTAGTTATCAGATTTTTCATTGGAATCTTCGAGTCTGTGACATTCACGGGTGTTCATTTACTTTTATCTATGTGGTACAAGGAAGAGGAAATAACGAAAAGAAGTGCCATTTTCACTTCTTCTGGCCTTTTGGGTAATATTTTTTCTTCTACAATGCAAGCTGCCATTCACGACAGTTTAGATGGTAAAAATGGATTGCAAGGTTGGAGATGGTTATACATTATCAATTTCTGTATGACAGTCCCTATTGCTCTTTATGGGTTCTTCTTTTTCCCTGATACACCACATACTTCAAAAGCAAAATACTTCACTGAAGAAGAATTGGAGTTAGCTAGAACTAGGTTAAAGCCTCCAACTCATACATCTATAGATTTATCTGTATTCAAAAGAGTTTTAGGTAAATGGAGATGGTGGTTATTTTCATTCTTATGGGTATTAGGTGGTGAGAATGAGAGTTTTGCAACCAACTCATTGTTTGGTTTATATTTGGCTTACTTTGGTTATAGTATCGATCAGAAGAATCATTATCCAATGGGTGTTTATGCCGTTGGTATTTTCTTTACGTTCACGTTTGCTTTATACGTTGATAACACTGGAGCTAGATACCATTATAGAATTGCAATTTTAATTGGTATAGTAATGTTGATTTCTGCTATTATGTTATTAGCTAACCCATTGAATGATAATGTTGTGTTTGCTGCTCACTACCTTTCTGGTATATCTTACCTGGGTCAAGCAACATTCTTTGCTTGGGCTAATGTGGTTTGTGCTGATGATTTAGTTGAACGTTCAATTGTATTGGCTAGTATGAATATGTTTTCAAATGCTGTTAACGCATGGTGGTCAATTTTATTCTACCCTGCAGATTCTGCTCCAAAGTTTAGACGTGGTGCTATAGCTATGATTTGTACTGTTGTAGCCAGTGTTATAGTTGCATGTGTCATAAGATATGTTCAATTACGTGAAGAAAAAAATAAGTTAGATCAAACTATAGAACCAGTCGAAGAAAAATCTATAGAATCAGCGACAAAAGGGGGTGTTGTTGATACAAAAACTATTGAGGTGGAGAGTAGTTAGAAATTTTTGGGATTTTAGGATTTTAATAAATTAATATACATTAATACTACAGCAAATGTTATTGCAAACCTGCCTCTTTGAACATCTTAAAGCTGTTGATTACATCATCTTTCATGCTTTTGGCTAGTTTGACTAAATGTTCATCTTGGTGATTGAATACTATACAATTTGCAAACATGAGTAGAATATCTCTTTCCAAATCTTCGAGCAGTTTGTATTTTGGGTCGTCCGTCTTCTGTTTTATGTCTTTCATCATGCTTTTCAAATCTTTGGGTTGGTAGACAACATCGTAATATTCTGGTGCCTCTTTTTTATTGACTGGTTGCAAGAATACGGATGAAAACCTGTGTGACTGTATACTATTCAATAGATTAACAGCAACACTTTGGAACTTCTTGTGTGAAGCTCCTGGAGTTGCAGCAGGTGAAGCAGAACGTTTTCTAGTATTCCTCTTTGGTGTTGCATTTCCGTCGTCTTTTTCTATTTCTTCATCTTTCCTTTTTATTTCTTCTTCTTTGGTCTTCTTTGGTTTCTTTTCCTTCTCTTCTTTAGAAACTTTGACTTCTTCGTCTATGGATTCGTTTTCTTCTTTCTCTTCCTCTTCTTGGTCGTCTTTCACGTCGCTTTCTGCTACTGCAGCTGCTTCTTCTTGCTCTTTCTTCAACTTCTCTTCAGCCTTCTCCTTTCTCGTTTTTGGTTTTTCCGGTGTCTCGGTCTTCATGCCTCTTCTCTGGGCTCTGGTAAGCACTTTATCTTCAGCTTCCGGTTTATCTTCATTGGCTTCCAGTTCGGCATCCCCAGATTCACTCATCTTTTCAACTGAATTGGTTTCTTCATCTTTTACATCATTATCCACATCGATATCCTTTTCTTCTTCAGACGCTTCTTTTTCTTCTTCAGACGCTCCTTTTTCTTCTTTAGACGCTTCCTCTTCTTCAGTGTCCTTGGTATCGGGAATATCTTCAGCCAGTTCTTCAACATCCGACTCATGTTTAGCCTCAGCATCCTTCTCATCTGTTTGGCCATCAACTTGCATAACATCATTGGCCTGTTCATTTTCAGTATCATCACGTAATTTCTTGATATTTACATGTAGTTTGGCCAAGTCATTAACATTTTTGAATAAGAAATCTGAATATCTTCTGCTGGATTCTATGATTATTTCTTTCATGAGTCTAGGATAATCAGGAAAATCGCCACCAATAAGGACCTTATCGTCTTGTATAGACATAATCTCAAAGAATTTGGACTGGTTTATGAATTGTATCAATCTCTCTTTAGTGTCTATTGTGTCAATCAAAGATGGTCTACCGAAAGTATTTTTATAAATCTTTATAGAATTTTTCAAATGGTCCAAAAATAAGGTAATATCCATTTTAAGGCTCGAGGCTTCGTTGAGTTTGAATAGCTTGTTGATTGTAGATGCTACCAACAAGTTCAGTAATCCATGTCTCATACATTCAGCTTCTGAACCTGCCATGTTGAAGATACTGAAGGTTTCTGCGAAAGTTTGAGATTGAAGTATTACCAAAGTTAATCAAGGGGCCCTCATATAAAAGTTTTGTCTGTGACAACTAAATAGTAGGAGAAAGATACAGAAATGAGTTGTTGTAATATATATGTATATCTACTTATATTTAAATATGTACAGAAAATTTTCATGAAAAAAAACATACAAAAGTAACTTATTAACGTTTTTGCATGTTTTGCATTAATAAAGCATTTTGTTCTTGGAATCTTTGGCCAACTCTTTCACTGTGTTTTAAGAATTTTTCAGAACATTTCATGATACAACTGTTTTCTTTAGAAGTTAATGAAGCGGAGGTGAAATCATTGACACAATCTTCAAAACATCTTGAGACTAAGTTTGAGTATAATCTCATGAAATCTTTCATTTGTTTTTGTTCAACAATTTGTTGAAAGTCTTGTTGTTCTTTGACGTTTAATTGATCCATTTTGTATTGGTTTGTACTATTAGTTTGATATCGTTTAACTTATATCTTCTTGATTAATTAGTTGCTCTAATGTTAATCAATGAAAATTTTTCATGAGAGCGAGCACTTCTCAAATTGTATATACAAGAATCTATAAATTGATTTTATACTATTTAACAAACACAGGATCCTGGGATACGTGGGAAGGCAACAATGTCTCTCACATTGTCTATGTCAGTTAAGTACAAGATAAGTCTTTCGAATCCCATTCCAAATCCTCCGTGGGGCACACTACCGTTTAATCTTAAATTTAAATACCATTGCATATCCTCTAATTTCATACCTCTTTCAGTCATTTCTTTAACTAATGAATCATAACTATGGTTTCTCAATGAGCCACCTATCAACTCACCTATGACTGGGAAAATCAAGTCGAAACATGCCACTGTTGGTTTGGTTTCGTCGTATGTTTTGGAGTTTGGCATATAGAATGGCTTCTGATCCTTTGGATAATCAACTATGAATACAGGTGATTCAAAATATTCCCCTGCTAACCACTTTTCGTGTTCACTTTTAAGTGAGTCCCCCCATTGAACCGTATTATCATGTTCTTTATTGAGGATATCAATCGCTTCAGTATACGAAATAACTGGCCAATCTTTAGATATTAATGAACACCATCTATGTTCCATTTCTTGTCTTTCTTCTTTGCTGAACCTTGAGTTCAAGATATCTTCTTTGTTAGCTATAACTTCTTTGGTTACAGCTTGGATCATTTTTTGACAAAAGGTTGTCAACTGTGACAAATCATCCACATAAGAGATTTCAGCTTCTAACATCCAGAATTCACTTAAATGCCTATTTGTATTGGAATCTTCTGCACGGAAACAAGGGCTCTGAGTCCATACTCTATTCAATGAAGGGCTTAACGCTTCTAAATGTAATTGACTAGAAACTGTTAAAAATGCAGGTTTTCCAAAAAACAGTTCCTTTTCAACTTTACCATCTACTTCAATGAGTTTTAAATGCAATGGATCAACCATGAATTGTTCACCGGCACCTTCTGTGTCAGCACTGGTGATCAAGGGAGGGGACACTTTTACAAAGTTTTCATCATTAAAGAACTTTGAAAAGCTCAACTCCAACTGGGATCTAAAACGAAGAAGAGATGATAAGGTTGATGTTCTATGTCTAAGTTCAGGAAAGTTTCTTAAATACTGTAAAGTCATTTCTTTCTTTTGGATTGGATATTGGTCTGGAACATCTCCAATAATATCTAATTTGTGATGACTTCCTTCATAAGCGATCTCATACTTCTGAGTCCCTCTTGATTCTATGAACTTACCAGTTACGTCCAAACTTTGGCCCACTTTGAACTTGCCCAAGAGTTCTGCATCTTTGCAAACGATGGATAATGTACTATGTGTTGAACCATCTGAAATATCAATAAAACCTAGCTTTTTGAATTTCCTGATAGTTTTGACATGCCCACTGACTTGAATATCCTTGTTCACAGACGGCGGGTCCTGAAGGATCTGCTTTATCGTAGGACGAAGGGTGGATAGTCTTCTGATATTTCCCACAGACTTTAATATATTCATCTATAGAAAAGATTTCGCATCAATAGTCCTTCACATAATATTGGTTCCGCATCTAAAGTGAGTCAAATTAAAGATAAAACTTAAATGCATTCACACCATTCCCACAGTGGGCTGTATGTAAGTCACGCTGTAGATGATTTGGACTCAATTGTAGCCAAAGCTTATGACATGGGGTTTAAAACCTTTTGTCTTACTGAACATATGCCTAGAACATCAGAAGAATATTTATATCCAGAAGAAACTGCAAAATCCTACACTTTGAGTTCATTAGTGAAGAATTTTGACGACTATTACGTCCATGCAAAGGAAATTCAGAAGAAGTATGAAGCTAAAGGTATGGCTGTCTTGGTTGGATTTGAAGTGGAGGGAACTGACGATGAACATCTTAAATTGGCTAAAGAGATCAAACCTAAATTTGACATGTGTGTTGGTTCGGTTCATTTTTTGCATCATTTACCTATAGATTTTTCTGTAGAAGCTTGGGAGAAGGCTAGAGATTCAACTAAAGACAAGACTTCAAGAAACTTGTATATGGATTACTTTGAATTGCAACATAAAGTTATCGACATCATGAGTCCTCCAGTTATCGGACATTTTGACCTAATTCGTCTTTTTCAACCTAAAGATGAAATTGATTCTACCACTAATACAAAAATAGTCGACCTAGACTTGAAGCAATGGCCAGAGGTATATGATCAAATTGTTAAGAATATTAAGTTGGTAAACTCTTATGGTGGTTTATTTGAGTTGAATTCTGCTGCTATCCGTAAAGGATGGGATTCACCATACCCGAAAAGAGATTTGGTCAAATTGATTTTAGAGTTGGGAGGTAAGTTTTGTCTTTCAGATGACTCACATGGCTTGAAACAGATTGGTCTCAATTATGAAAAGGTTTGGAAGTATATGAAGGAAACCGGAATAAACAAGATTTATCATTTAAGTAGAAATGGTGTTGTAGAAGATTCGGTAAAAGACTTGGATGATTCAAAATTTTGGCTGCAATATCAATAGACAATTGTTTTATAGAAATTAATAAAATATTATTTATTTGTTTATATAATTTACATGACTAATAAGATCTTCCAAACATACAATAAGTTACTGCTTTCTTTTCACATCTAACACATTTGGCACCTTCTTTCAAATCTGGTTGTTCAAATGGAATACATAATGATTTAGCACCCATTGATGGAGCCTTTTCATCAACTTCTTCATCTTCACCATTATCTTTCTTTCCTGATGAATCCTTGATATCATCTTCACAATCTGCGTCACCACACCATGGTGCAACAATAACGTTCTTTTTGTTCAAAGTTGGAACGAAATCTTTCCATTCTTCGACAATAACTCTATGATTATCAAAATCTTTACGAGCATTTTCTAATAATTCTTTTTGCATGGTTTCTAATAATTTTGGAATTTCAGTTTCTAAGTCTGCTAATTTAACGACTGATTTAGCACTGTTATCACGTCTAACAACTGTAACTTGTTCTTGTTTTAAATCTTTTGGACCAAATTCAATTCTCAATGGGACACCCTTTAATTCCCAATCAGAGAATTTCCAACCTGGTGAATAATTATCTCTATAATCTCCGTATGCTCTGACATCTGCTTTTAATAATTTAGATTCAACTTCCTGTGCACCTATTGTGATAGCTTTAGCCTCTTCTTCGGTAGTCTTAGAAGTGATACCAACTGGAATAACAACAACTTGGGTTTGTGCAACTCTTGGAGGTAAGACCAACCCTTTGTTATCTGAATGGGTCATAACCATAACACCAATAACTCTAGTAGATAAACCCCATGAATTTTGGAAAGCAAAGATTCTTTCTTTACCTGGACCATCTGGATTTTCAACTGAGATATCAAACATCTTTGAGAAATTAGTACCTAAGTGGTGAGAAGTGGCACCTTGGATACCTCTACCAGTTGCAGCAATAAAACCTTCACAAGTAGTAGTATAATCACCACCGGCGAATTTTTCATTTTCAGTCTTTTTACCTTTAACAACAGGAACAGCTAATAATTCTTCATAAATACCAGCATATAAATCTAAAATTTGTTCAACTTCTGTGGCAGCTTCCTCTTTAGTCAAGTGAACAGTATGACCTTCTTGCCATAAAAATTCTCTTGTTCTTAAAAATGGTTGAGGATGTTTGAATTCCCATCTAACAACTGAGTTCCATTGATTCAATTTTAATGGTAAATCTCTGTGTGATCTAATCCATTTTGAATAATAAGGATACATAACAGTTTCTGAAGTAGGTCTAATGGCAACTGGTTCTTCTAAATCAGAAGAACCGGCTTTAGTAACCCAAGCGACTTCAGGAGCGAAACCTTCAATATGATCTTTTTCCTTTTCTAAGACTCTTGATGAAACAAACATTGGGAAGTAGGAGTTTTTGACTCCTAATTTTCTAATTCTTTCATTGAACCAATCTTGAATGGTTTCCCAAACTGCATAAGAGTTAGGTCTTAAGATATAACACCCTGAGACATCATAATAATCTAACATTTCACCTTTGGTAACAACTTGTGAATACCAAGATGAGAAATCTTTAGCTTTATCAATGGTGATACCGATTAATTTAGAGTCTTCTAATTTAGCAGCTTGCTTTTCTTCCTTTAATAAATCTTTTCTTGATTTTTCATTTGACTTTGGTTTTGAAGAGGCTTGAGCTGGTGATTCAGAAGCGACAGCCTCGAAATCGACTGGGATCAATTCTATATCGATAGATTTCAAAAATTCGACAACTTTTGTAGCTGGTAATGAAGCTTTTGAAGATTCGGTTGATAATTCCAAAATGAGATCACTTGAAGCTTTAGTGATTTTTTCATCAATGACAAATTTGATCTTTGAGGCAGAATCTTTTGTCAAATTGGCAATACTGAATTCTTTGGCAGTTGTAGTGAAAAATTCTTGAACTAAATCATCCTTGGCCATTCTTGGTTCTTTAACTTCAGCATTTTTAGCGATCAAGTTTGATGGAGTTTGAGTTGATTGTAATGCAAATACAATTACAGGAACTGGTGTAGCAGTTTTTGCAGTCTTTGGTTTAAAAATTAAAGTTTTAGTTGGAACAGTTCCTTCATCACTTACTGTAGCCAATGATAACGCAGCTAATGATTGTTCTAATGCCATATTCACTCTATAATTAAATCTCTCTAAATAAGGCTAGCTCTAATTTAAGCTCTATATTAAATACACTTCTTGATAAAATTTTCGCCAGTGACTCAAATTTACTCGAGTTCGCATTTTTTCATAAATTTGAGACTGGGTTGGAAAATTTTCAGATAAGACTCATATTATATTATAATAGATATTATTCATATATATTTATAATATAAGGAAAAATTGATAAAATTTATAGAAATGTCAGTTTATGTTAATGAAACCAAGGGGGTTGATGAACTTGAAATAACAGGTTCAGAAACACAACCATTTAAAACCCCAGCTTTTGCATTATTTGTTAAACCTGAAGCTAAAGTATTCATTTACAAACAAGTTGAAGAATCAGAAGAATTTAAATATCAAGAAATTTCAAGTTCAGCATTGAAAAAGGCTAAGAAAGGTGCAGAAGGTTTAAAGAAAAAACAAGAAAAGGCCATTAAAGCTGCAGAAGAAGCTAAATTAAAAGATGCTAATAAAAAATTATCAGAATTAGAAGTTATTGAAATTAAAGAAGATAAATCATTACCAGAAGCTAAAAAGATCAAATTAAGATCAATTCAAGATCATATCGATAGCAGAATTTTAGTCCAAGGTTGGGTCCATCGTTTAAGAGTTCAAAAAGGTTTAGCTTTTGTAACTTTAAGAGATGGTACTGGTTTCTTACAATGTATTTTCACTGGTGATTTAGGTAAAGCTCAACAAACTAAAGATTTAACTATTGAAACCACTTTAATCATTAAAGGTGTCGTCAAAAAATTACCAGAAGGTAAATCAGCTCCAGGTGGTGTTGAATTACAAGCTGATTACTATGAAATCGTTGGTTTAGCTCCAAGTGGTGAAGATGCTTTCACCAACAAAGTCCAAGAAACTGCTGATCCATCATTATTATTGGATCAACGTCATTTAGCCTTAAGAGGTGAAACTTTATCTGCTGTTATGAAAGTTAGAGCTGTTTTATTATCTTCATTCAGAAAATTTTTCGCTGATGAAGGTTTAACTGAAGTCACCCCACCATGTATGGTTCAAAATCAAGTTGAAGGTGGTTCAACCTTATTTAAATTGGGATACTATGGTGAGGAAGCTTATTTAACCCAATCTTCTCAATTATATTTAGAAACTTGTTTACCAGCTTTAGGTGATGTCTATTGTGTTCAAGAATCTTTCAGAGCTGAAAAATCACACACTAGAAGACATTTATCAGAATATACTCACGTTGAATCAGAATTAGCATTTATAGATTTTGATGATTTATTAGCACATTTAGAACGTTTGATTACCCAATCTGTTAAATATGTTTTAGAAGACCCAGTTGCTGGTCCATTAATTAAACAATTAAACCCAGACTTTGTTCCTCCAACCATGCCATTCAAAAGAATGGAATATATTGAAGCTTTAGATTGGTTAAACGAACATGGAATTCCAAATGAAGATGGTGAAAAATTCAAATTCGGTGATGATATAGCTGAAGCAGCTGAAAGAAAAATGACTGATACTATCAATCAACCAATTTTATTAACAAGATTCCCAGCTGAAATTAAATCTTTCTATATGCCAAGATGTAAAGATGACCCAAGAGTTACAGAATCTGTTGATGTATTAATGCCAAATGTTGGTGAAATTACTGGTGGTTCAATGAGAACTTATAATTATGATGACTTAATGGCTGCTTTAGACAGAGAAGGTCTTGATAAAGATTCTTACTATTGGTTCACTGATCAAAGAAAATACGGTACTTGTCCACATGGTGGTTACGGTTTAGGTACCGAAAGAATCTTAGCCTGGTTATGTGACAGATTTACCGTTAGAGATTGTTCATTATATCCAAGATTCACTGGTAGATGTAAACCATAATTGTAGTATATACATAAAATTTAATCCTATTTATGTATTTGTCTTAAAATACTCTTTTTTTTCGTCTTTTTCGCCGCTTTCTTAGTTTATTTCTTTCTTCCCTTCTTTCATTTCCTGACACTTTGTATCCACAACATACCTCCTAAACTTAGATACTTCATTCTTCAGTTCGCCTAATCTGTCAAAATTAGAACTCCATATATTCTTAATCTATGAATAAATGGTCGTGCGTTGGACGATGACTCAAAGAAGTAATTGGGTATTAACCGCGTTGATGAATCTGAAAAATTTCCAATACTTAAATAGATTGAAATCCTTCTATATTAGAAACAAAAATACAACATGGAAAAGCCAACAGAAAATAGATTATGGGGAGGTAGATTCACAGGAGCATCAGATCCCCTTATGGATTTATATAATGCATCATTACCATATGATAAGAAAATGTATGAAGCAGACTTGGTAGGTACTAAAGTCTACACTGCAGGTTTAAACAAATTAGGTTTAATTAATGATGAAGAATTGAAAGCTATCCATGAAGGTTTAGAAGTTATCAAAGGTGAATGGGAACAAGATAAATTTGTTGAAAAACCAGGTGACGAAGATATTCACACTGCAAATGAAAGAAGATTAGGTGAAATTATTGGTAAACATATCGCAGGTAAAGTTCACACTGGTAGATCAAGAAATGATCAAGTTGCAACTGATATGAGAATTTACTGTAGAGATAACTTAACAAAATTGAGTGAATTCTTAGCTTCTCTTATCAGTACTATTGTCAAAAGAGCTAAAAATGAAATTGATGTCTTAATGCCAGGTTATACTCATTTACAAAGAGCTCAACCAATTAGATGGTCACATTTATTATCAAGTTATGCTACCTATTTTACTGAAGATTATAAAAGATTGCAACAAATTATAGAAAGAATTAACTCTTCTCCTTTGGGTGTTGGTGCTTTAGCTGGTCATCCATATGGAATCGATAGAGATTTCTTAGCAAAAGGTTTAGGATTTAACTCAGTTATCGGTAACTCTTTAGCTGCTGTTAGTGATAGAGATTTTGTCATTGAAATTTTATTTTGGTCTACTTTATTCATGAACCATATTTCAAAATTCTCAGAAGATTTAATTATTTACTCAACTGCAGAATTTGGATTTATTAAATTAGCTGATGCTTATTCAACTGGTTCGTCCTTAATGCCTCAAAAGAAGAATCCTGACTCTTTAGAATTATTAAGAGGTAAATCAGGAAGAGTTTTTGGTGGATTATCAGGATTCTTAATGGCCAATAAAGGTGTCCCATCTTCTTATGATAAAGATTTACAAGAAGATAAAGAACCATTGTTCGACAGTTTAACTACTGTTGAACACTCCATTTTAATTGCTACTGGTGTCATTTCAACATTAAGAATTGATAAAGAAGCTATGGAAAATGCGCTTACAATGGATATGTTAGCAACTGATTTAGCTGATTACTTAGTTAGAAAAGGTGTTCCATTCAGAGAAACCCATCACATTTCAGGTGAATGTGTCAGAGTAGCTGAAGAATCTAAATTATCAGGTATCGATCAATTAACTATGAAACAATTCAAGGAAATTGATGAAAGATTTAATGAGGATGTCAAAGAAGTCTTCGATTTTGAAGTAAGTGTAGAAAGAAGAAGCGCAATAGGTGGTACAGCAAAAAGTGCAGTAATCCAACAATTAGAAAACTTAGAGAAACAATTATAATAATATAATTAATAAAAGACCTATATATTTATTCCCTATACCTTCCTCTTTAACCTCTATAAATTTTTAATATAACCAACCCTATAAATTTTCAAAACCATGCTTGATTCTGTCGACAGCTTTATGAACTATACCTTTATTCTTGGAGTACTTAGAAAGGAGTTTTACGCTAGTCTCGGGAAACTTGAAATCATTAGGCAAACTAACAGAAGTCGGCTCTTTATTCAATTTATCATTCTTTACTCTAAGAAAGTCCTCCAACAAAATTGAGGTCGAGCTTTCTTTCTTTTCTTCTTCTTCTTCTTCTTCCTCACCACTATCTTCTTTCACTGAACTGGGGTTCATTGTATACAGTTCCCTATACATATCTTCGAAATTATGATCAGGAAATTCTGAAATTTTGGAATTCGATCTAGGACTCAGTGTTGACGATGATAATCTCCTCTGATATTCACTTGACTTTCTTGAAATGGTATCCAAGTCTATTTGAAAGCTATTGAAATAGTCACTGCCAACATGTTGTGAGCTAAACTTACCTGATCTACATGGCGTTTTAGGAGACTCTGGCGGAGTTGAGGCTTGTGTTAGATTGAAACTTAAATTACTTTCATCACTGCTGGACACTCTTCTATGATCCATTGATTTACATCGTTGGTGAGATCTCTTATAATTACTAGCTTTATTGTTGATGTGTTCGAAATTCATACCTGATGAATAGTCCATTTTACTTAGTTAAAGCTCTATAACTAGTTTGTTATATCGAGAGTTCAAAAGAAGAAAAAAGAACAGAGAGAATTTGTCAAATTTTTATACCTTGCATTTAATGAATTGTCACATCTATCAGCCTTGGTATCATTAAAGCTTGCCTGCTTTTAACTACATCTAGGCGAAACATTGGCATGATATTAAATACTATGCCCGTTCATGCAAGTCGATGCTTGACTTATAGACTTGATGAACAGATTCAAATGAAACTCAAAAGCTTATTTGTAAGGAAAAAAGAAACAACATTTCATGATCGACTATCAATATGCAAAGAATGTAGCCTAAGTGGAAACTTATAGTAACTTTAGCCACGGGAAGGAATAAGGGATCAAAAATTTAAAGCAAAATATCTAATTTCTGAATTGTTAAAAAATACGACCAAGCTAAATGGACTATCTGCCTAGAATCATTGATTGTAATATACGAATCTTTATTGTTGCCTCCAAAACCCACCAAAGTGTATTACTCATCCTTTGGTACAGAAAAGTCATCATACCTTCGTTTTAGCATCAAGCTGATTCAAAAGATTTTTAAAATATCTTTTGGGAGTATATCCCCTTTAACTAGTGGACAACTGGAAATTTTGGCTGATTTGCTAAATCAGGAAACCAGGATTAACTCATCTATATGCATCTAAATGCTTAAGTCATGTACATTGTTTCTTTTGTAAATCCCTAGACCCTTTGATTTCTCCATCTTTACAGTCTTATTCATCTCACTCCAGTATTTTAAAACTCTTTGATAATCAATTGCTCCACATCTGTTGACAATAAGAACATTGTTCTACCTGACGTGAACCCTTCTGTTATCTCTTCTTTTTTTGCAGCTAAGTGTCGCAGCCGACATTTGATATTTGCAACTTGTCTCAGGTGTTAAAAAAATGATTTATCATATAGTGGTAAAATTGAGTTAGAGTTTTGAATTGCATCTGGAACACGAAAAGAAAATAGGTTGCTATGCTTGATATTGAGTTTAATGATAAGACTAATGAAGGTGAAATTTTGAAGCTGGTGAAATCTGCAATTTTCAAAGTCTCAGTCCAATTAGAGAGCTTAGATATGAAGAATGAAGTCCCAAACTATGAACAAATCCTTAAGGTCTACATTGATGTTTTGAAGCTTTTGAGCAATTTTCCTTATATTAAAGTTGAAATGAGTTTATTGGGTCCTTTATTGTCCTTGATCGACAATGATGATTTCCCCATGGCGAAGGAATTGATATGTATCTTATCACCATTCATCTGTCATAATTTACTAAATCCAAACTTGTACCAGCAAACTATAATGGATTTATCCGACGATAGAACTAAATCTAAGTTGATTAAACTTTTAACTATCGGGCGATCCATAACTGAAAAAGCCTTGGAGGCAACTAGTTCTGAAACAAGTTGGAACACGAACCACTTTGATCTGGCTCATCCACTTGAAATTAACAAGTTAAGCTTTTTAATTTGGGAAATAAGTGATTTGAATTTTGACTCTGTCTTCGAACAGTGCTTTTCTTTTTTGAGTCAAATATCACAAGATTTCCAGCAAGCTCTTGAAGTGTTAAAATCAAAAGATGAATTAAAAATTATCGAATTAATTATGGACTATGAACTTCATGATTTGATTTCTATGTTGTTAATCAATTCGACTGATTTAGAAGCTATGAATAAGCGGCCCAGAAATTATGATATTGTTCAAGATGTAACTCTCGATATTATAAACTATAACTTGATTGAATTTTTCTCAGTTGAGTTCTATCCATTAGTCAAGTCAAAATCATTTTTATTTGAAATATTCGGTTCAAAAGATTTAATGAAATTCCCAACCGTTTCTACTTCGAATAAAAATTTGGTTAAGGCAATTGGACTCTTGTTGGAAATCTTAGATTTCAATCTATCCAAAGCTCCTAATAAAAAGGTTCTTTACATATACATCAATTGGTCCTTAAATCAAATAATTTCATATTCTGAACTTCCATATGGGAAATTGGATATTTATAAGTATTTCAATTCCCAGAAACCAAAGATTTCTTTTGTTTCATTTTTGAAAAAGATCAACATGTCCTTAATAAAATTAGGTACAACTATTGATCCCGAAATTGATGATAATGATAGTTTACCTCCTTTACCAAAGTCGACTTATTTATTGGATCAATTCAGATTATTCAATTTCAATGACCCTGACTTGGTTTTGAATCGACAAGATGAAATTTTGGAAAATTGTATCCATAAAAGCTTGAGATTAATTTCTATGTACTTCCAAGACGACTTCATGAATGAATTAAACGATGACGAAAATTTGGTAGATATGGCTTTAAAAGAAGCTGGTGATGAATTATCTAACAAAATCTCCTTAAACAGAGCTATCAAGTTGATGGGACTTTTGATAGCCAACCTAATGAATTTCGGCAGTAACAGTAGTTGGTTCTATACCATTAAAATTTTGAAGAATTTATTAACCTTCAATAAACTTTATCCTATGACATTAGTACAGTTCTATAAGAGCTTATGTCAAAAGGACCTCAGGTATGTTGCAACCACGTGTAAATTATTTAAAGCTATCGAGTTCGATCTGCTGGTAGATTCCATGATTGATGAATTCTTTGAAACTTTTAATAATGATAAAATTGTCATTTTAGACCCTGAAAGTCTTCAGGAAATTACAACCCAAGGCTAAAACCTCCAATTTTTGGTACTCCCATTAAACTAGCAGTTCATCACTCGTTGAATTTCAATTCTCTACAAATATTCAAAGTTTATAGTATGTAATCAATTATCGCATTCTTTTGAGTATATCAAAAAAATCTCATCTCATCTCAAATTCAGAAAATATATTTTATTAAGAGTAGAGATGGTTTTAAAATCAACTGGTGTTGGTAACGTATCCGTTTACCAGGTCTCTGGTTCCAATGTCTCCAGATCCTTACCTGACTGGATAGCCAAGAAGCGTAAAAGAGCATTAAAGAAAGATATTGATTATCAAAATCGTATTGAATTAATTCAAGATTTCGAATTTAGTGAATCATCTAATAAAATAAAGGTTACTCCTGATGGTCAATATGCCATGGCAACCGGTGTATATAAGCCTCAGATTCATGTTTATGACTTTGCTAATTTATCTTTGAAATTCGAAAGACACACAGATGCTGAAAACGTTGATTTTCTCGTTTTATCTGACGATTGGACTAAATCTGTACACTTACAGAACGATAGATCAATTGAATTTCAAACTAAAGGTGGTCTTCATTACAGAACAAGAGTCCCTAAGTTTGGTAGAAGTTTGAATTATAATCCTTATAACTGTGATTTGTTAGTCGCCAGTTCTTGTAATGAATTATACAGATTAAATCTTGATCAAGGTAGATTCTTAAATCCATTCGTTTTAGATACCGAGAAAGGTTGTAATGTCATAGATATAAATCCTATACATGGTTTAATAAGTTGTGGTTTAGAAGATGGAGTTGTTGAGTTTTGGGATCCAAGAGCCAGAACAAGAGTTGGAAAATTAGCAATAAACGAAACAATTGGTGAAGATGTCGAAATAACAGCAATAGCAAGTCAAAAAAATGGTATTAACTTTGCCTGTGGTACATCAAGTGGTAAATCTTTGATTTATGATTTGAGATCTTCAACTCCAAGTGTTGTTAAGGATCAAGGTTATGGATTTGATATTAAGAAAATTATATTTCTTGATAATGAAAATGAATCTAATAAAATCTTAACAAGTGATAAAAGAATTGCCAAAATCTGGGATTTGAATGGTAAACCTTATGCATCTATGGAACCAAATGTAGATATTAATGATATTGAGTACATTCCAAATTCTGGAATGTTTTTCATGGCAAATGAAGGTATTCCAATGCACACATATTATATACCAAATCTTGGACCTGCTCCAAAATGGTGCTCATTCTTGGATAATGTCACTGAAGAATTGGAAGAAAAACCTTCCGATTCAATCTATTCCAACTATAAATTTATTACTAGGGATGAGGTTTCTAAATTGAACTTAACCCATTTAATTGGTTCAAATGTTTTGAGATCTTATATGCATGGTTTCTTCATCAATAATGAATTATATGATAAAGTCAACCTTATCGCAAATCCAAATTCATACCGTGATCAAAGAGAAAGAGAAATTAGACAAAGAATCGAGAAAGAAAGAGAATCAAGAATCAGATCAACTGGAACAATATCTAACACTAAAGTTAAAGTTAATAAGAACTTGGCTAGTAAATTACAAAATAAAGGTGTCGATGCTGAAGAAGTTGTTAATGATGACAGATTTAAAGAATTGTTCGAAAATCCTGAATTTACGATTGATGAACAAGCTCATGACTATAAACAACTTAATCCTGTAGAGTCCAAACCAAGAGGAAAGACGGCTGCTGAAGAATCTGATGAAGAAAGACTCAACAGTGATAAGAGTGAATCAGAGGGTGAATCTGAAGATGACGACGAAAGTGAGGAGAGTGAGGACGAAGCTGTAAAGAAACAAAGAGAAGAAAGGGTCAAAAAAGAAATGGAAAAATTACGTAGAAAGAAAGAGCTCAGAGCACAAGAGGATAAATTCTTGAATGAAATGAAAGTAGTGGAATCTCAAGCAAAACCAGAATCATTTGGTTCACAAGTTCAGAAAATCAATAAAATCTCAAAGGCAAACCAACATTCTAGAGACAATACTAGATTGCAACGTCATGCTAAGGGTGAAATTGAATTAACCTTTACCCCATCAAACAAAAAAGAAAAAACTGTCAAATTCCAAGATAACGATGAGGCAAGTGATAATGAAGAAAAAGAACAATTGTTTGGAAGAAAGAAACAAAGATTTTCTGGTCGTAGAAGTGCATCAAGGAATCAATTCCGTGGTATGTAAAATACTTAATTTAATGAATTTCATATATATATATATATATATAATCTATGGTGCTTTCTCTCATAATTTTTTTAATCCAACTATTACTTTTACATTCTAAAAATACAATTTTACTGACTTTGATTACAGTGTCAGTTTTAGCCATTTAACTTGGTTCTTTGTGAAATCACAAATCAAATCCATGTCACTTTTTTTGAAATGGCCAAACTTTAGTTTTTTCATACATAACCCATCATTTATACCTTCCCATTGCTCTAATTCAAAGTCAATTTTCCAGTCTGGCATTTCATAAACGCCGTACTTATAACCATTGAAGGTTCTGTATTTCAATTTATTCTTCACGGGATCATAAAGACTTTCTCTGTCCATTAAGTCTAATGGATCAAATTTTGGAAAATTACAATGAACGGTAAATAATGTACTAGAATGTTTATCAAAATATTTTGCTTTGGTATCTTCTATAAATTTCATTTGTTGTTGAATGGTCATTTTCTGTTCTTTTATTGGTTTATTTATCAATTGTTCCACTGCCTTCTTATCTACTACAGGATCTTTTTGTCCCATAGCTACTCCTCTGAAACTTGAATCGTCAAAATAACCAAATGTAGAAATATATGATGCAACTTGATAAGCAGAATCTTTACATACAGTTGCAGCCGTGGCAAATGTATCTTTATCACCTTCTCCCAATTCACCCAATGAAAATAATTTATAATAGATCCCGGGTCCAAATAAATTATAGTAAGTTGAAAGGAGAACGGTGCATTTGTGGGTCTTTTTATTTATCAATAATTGACCAGATTCGGTTGAAATATCAGGAACGGTTCCTTCTAAATCATGAAATGGTAAATCATGATCTTCTTGTGCAATATAAGCTTCGGTATCTTCAAGTTGAGCTTTCTTTAAGTCATACACAGTTTCAATATCCCCAGCAGGTTCAAAATCATCGAAAACTTCGAATCTGTTATATCTTCTTCTCTTGTTCTCATCAACCTTGATTTTGGCAATATCATAAAATTTGGGTGAAATACTTCTTCCCCAATAATCTGGCCAAGTGATCATCCCATGTTCAGTGTATAAGGAGCTTCCAAATAAATATTCAGGGTTCTGAACTAGAATGTTATCGGCATCAAGCAACAATACGTTTTGGAACTTAGAAACCAAGATTGCAAATGATTTTAATTGATAGCCGCCAATCTTCTTATCCCATCTAGACATGATTTTGGGACCTAACTTCTCTGACAAAACGATACATTCACCACCTAACTGTGGTAATGTAGAATTACAAAAATGGATATCATTTTCATAGGATTCTGTGTCAGGTAAAAGAACTTCAACAGGTAAAGTACTTCCAGTTCTACGAAGTGAAAGAATCGAAAGATATGATAACCAAGTGAACTTACCACCCCCAACAAGCGAAACACCAAATTCGTTTGTTCCATCTTTGTAAGGGACCTTTTCGATCGAGTTAATTCCATCCATCATAACTTGATGTTTTTCAGTTAATTCCATTTCGAATGAGGCAGGAATCCTGGCCCTTTGAAGAAGATTATATTTTGTATTAGAACCTTTCAAATGGGATCTATCTTGATACTGTACACCCTTATCCAATTCTTCATCGGTAACATTAATAGCAGCTGCTTTGTAAACTTCGAAGATTTGATCTAGTAATTCTGAGTCCTCTACCACTGTAGTAGGTTGTTGTTTACTATCGTTATCAGTTTGTTGATTGACTTTTGTGGTGGCAGGTACAACCTTCTGTAACGTGAATCTATTTACGTGTTTGTAAGAAGATAAGTTGATGTACACCACTAGAATAAAGAATGTCGATACTAATAAAAATCTTTTGAAATTAGATCTACCTTTCATATCTACTTTCATTCCTATAAGATTATTGATTAAAGTTTCGTTAGAGAAAAAAACGGCTTAATTCTGGGGTTTAAATAAAAACAGGCTTTTGGAAATTGATATAAAAACAAGAATGGCTGTAACACAATCTTATTTACATTTCCTTTAGGAAGGAAAAGCGTCCTCGAGTTTAAATGGTTGTTGTCCATTTACTAAACTTTAATTCCAGTTACGACAAGAACAAACAGGGGTTATATGTCTAAAATTAGTAAAGACAGTTGTTTACTGGATATAGTGTCAACACGTTTGTATAAAGGTCTTGTTAAAACGGTTCCCAGTTCAAACGCTATTGGTCCATTGACCAAATCTATTGTAATATTTTTAGATACGAGTTATCTCAATCGGTAAACAAATATTGATACCACCTTGTTGCAAATACCGGTTCCAAGGACAATGTACAGTCACTATTCTTATTACTTGACATATAAGATGGCCTAAAAAGAAAATCGGAATTATTATTTTACATATACTCAAGGGGCTGTTACTTTTACCAAGCTTTATTTAGCATTAATGTTTTTATTCTCTGTTTTTTTTAGCAGCCTTTTCTTTTAGTAGCCTTCAATTAAGAATCTTTTTTTAAAAAATTATTTATTTATCATTTGAATATTTAACTACTATCTTTTTTAAGATGTAATCATTATAGATTAGATGATTTTGACCTTGATCAAGCCACTCTTCGGCTTTTCCTTGTTTCTAATTTTCAAGGCTTTTGTTGATAATCAGATAAACTTATCTCCTATATTTATCTATTTTTATACATAACCGTTATTGATTTTCACAGGATTGACTACTTTATTCTTTTCCCATATCTCTTTTTGGTGCCACTTAAGTCCTTTTCGATATCTTATTTTCTTTCTATGCATTCCTCATTTTCTGAGGTACTCCTTTCTTTCTCTGGCTCTTCTCTTTCTAGGGGTTCCCTTGGTGTCCCTCTCTTTGGTGGCTTTCTCCAGAGTTTAGAGTGTGAATTAATTTTAATCGTCTAGTGCAAACAATCTATCGGTCTTCCATAAAAGGCATTTCGTCCTTGAAATCAGAGTGTTCTTTAACCAATATCTAATTTCAGAAGACAATTACGCTACTTGCAACTTTATTAGATACCGTAAAATTATCTTCTTCTGCGACATGTCTAAATGTCCTGTACTTTTACAAGTTATCATTACGACATATTTATATCCTGAATTCTTTATCCAGACACCCGTACACCCAAATATAATAAATTAGTAATTCTCTCAAATTGAACCATATTATAACTTGTTTGCCGTCGAATTTATTAACACTTCCATTTCTACATCAAATCTTTGTGGATCTATACCTGTAACGATAATATACATCAGTCGCTAGAAACTAAAGCAAAAACATGTCAATTAAGGTATTTCTTGGTCCTACACCAAATGGATATAAAATTCCAATTTTTTTAGAGCTCTTAAAGTCTAGATACTCAATCAAATATGAGTTTGAATCAATTGATATTTCAAAAAATACTCAAAAGGAAGATTGGTACTTGAAAATGAATCCAAATGGTAGAATCCCTACATTAGTTGACTCATCAACTAATACCACCATTAGTGAAAGTGGTGCTATCTTGATGTATTTGGCTGCTACTTATGACAAGGATTATGCTTTTAGTTATAAACCAGGAACTCCTGAGTATTATAAGGATTTGGAAATTTCAATGTTCCAAATGGCGGGTGTTGGTCCAATGCAAGGTCAAGCTAATCATTTCATTAAGTTTGCAAAGGAAGATGTCCCTTATGGTAAAAAGAGATATTACGATGAAACTAAAAGATTATATGGTGTCGTTGAAGAATATTTGAAAAGAAATGAAGGTAGCAATTATTTGGTTGGTGATCATGTATCAATCTCTGATGTTCTTATTATTGGATGGGCAATTGCACTTCCAGCGATTGGTATTGAATTCGATGAATTCCCTTTAGTTAAAAAATGGATTAAGCATATGATCACAACTCCTGAAGTCAAGGCTGGTTTCAGCGTTCCATCCTTCCCTTTCTTCTGGCCAAAAGATATCTAATGTATGGACCCTTGTTAATCCCTTCCTTCATCTCTTTTTTCTTCCGACTCTTCTTGCATAAGTATGGAATGTGGAAATGTGTCAAGGAACTTCTAGATAAGGAAGTACCATCACATTTCTTTCAGATAAGGGGAAAAATGTCAACGGAAGAAAAAAATTGAAAGAGGAAAACAGAGGTAGAAGAAACAGTTATATAACATTATTTTCATTAATTATTCATTACCCTACCAATCCAATGCATTTGCTCTTGCTAGTCTTGAGAGTATCTAAATTCTCTCTGCTAACTATACCATAACATGGTATATTATTTTGTTTTTTTTATCTGGTTTATCTTGTCATTGTAAGTTTTGTAGTACTTGTATAAGTTACTGACTCTTAAATCTTGTTGAATAAGCTTCTATGGTTTATTGTGCCTCTAAAATTTTGTTTATCAAGACTTTCTTTATAGGATAACATGAAAGGTACTGAAATCGATAATGACAAATATGTCAATATTAAAAACTTGGGAATGGAGTTAGATCTTAAATGATTCATATATATTATATTCAATGGCGTTGTAGTCGTTAGTTATTAGTTTAACTATGGGATTTGGCTCCTTTTATAAAGTCAAATAAATAATCAGATCATACGGCTATATACAGGATTCCATATTAACACAGTAAAAACTCGAACGAGATGCAATTTGTAACAGTGGAACGATTGTTCGACCCACCCACCAAACGACGATAAACAAACAATAGTTAACTCCTATGATTAATTCCCATAGGATAGAGTAAAACTATAGTTAGAGAGGTTTAACAGAAAGAGTAGAAAGAGTAGAATAAATTTATGAAGGTATTTAGTGTATAGTAGAAGTAATAACACATTACTTAACGCAATGAACCACAATTTCAGTATGAACCATTGTAGTTCACCCTTATGGTGGTAATTTTTATAGTGGTAGCTCTTATAGTATTAAAATTTTATGGTGGTTAGCCTTGGTTACCCTCGTTAAAGAAATCCAGTATCAGAAGATATAATTCAATTATAGTTTTAGTTGTAAACGATAAACGATGGCCTTAAACACCAGAAGCCAATAAGACAAAAAGCTAAAACAAAAGAAAAAAAAAAAGAAAAGCGACAAGGGAAATTAGCAAATAATAGACCACCTCAACAATATATAGGGAATTGACTACAAAGCCCTCAACAGCGACCCTTAGCAAATAAATTGTTCATCTCTTTCACTAAGCAAGAACATTTAGTTAAATCCGAATTGTATAGAGCTCTTTCGTGCATTTTTGAATAGTTTTAAGCAACATTTACTTGAAAAGGAAAGTATAAGATAAGATAAAAGAAAAAAAAAATCTAATGATACTTGATTAAAAAATGTAGTCAAATTCTCATTAAAAACAATATATAAGCCTAGAATAGCAAAACCCAACAACCAAACTGATGTGTAGCAAAGTAAAGGATTAACTTATAGAAGCAAAGTACCCAGCTTGGTTGGGTAACCAACGAATTAAAATAAGAATTCTAAAAAAATATTCGAAATTTTTACTCTCCAAGTCTCGAACCAAAGGCTCGAACACATATAGGAGAATGTTGGGAAAATAATAAGGGTAATCCCCTACAAGGGTCAAATTCTATTAGGGCAATTTTATGAGAAAAATTAAAGCAGAGAAATTTGAGACATCATCAACCAAAGGAAAGGGCCCATAAATTACAAAACCGAAAGGAAAAGAAAAGAAGATATGCTTGAAAATAAATTTTAAGAAAAGCCACTGAATTTCTTAGTACATCATACTTTCTTTGATCTTAGACCACTTTTTATCATAAAACCTCATGATTCAATGTAAAGCTCCTTAAGCATATAAACTTACTCTGAGAATGAAGAATAAAAAAATAAAAAAAAAGTGTAAAAAATACCGGTATAGTGCGCTGTTGCCCGAAAGTGATATTTCAATCATAGAAACATCTCTTCAAATACCAACAAAAGAAACACAACTAAGACGTTCGATTAAAGTAAGAATAAATCTACTTTTAACTCTTATATTGCTTGTTCCCAGTTAGAAGCCTCTTCAAAGCACTAAAAAATAATAGTTCACAAGTTAAGAAAAGGGAGATCTCGGTGAATGCTGCTTCGAAATAATAGGCGCTAATTCATATGCATAATTTTAACTCAAGTCGTGGGCCGCCCACCTCTAATTAAAAATTAAGGAAAGAATAATAGAGGTCGTAATCAATCCAAAGCAAATAAGCGTCTCGAAACGAATTATACATGAATAAAGAATTAGATTGAACAGAAGACAGCAATCATTGGCGGCATAATCCCACTGTAATTTGCGAGATAAACAACAACATCTCCCCCAAAAGAATTAAATCGTAAATGTGGAACCAAAATATTTCATTTAATTCTTGTTGCTTTAACCAATTTTAGGATAAGCTTTTCCTGAATCTCAGTATAATTAGAGCTGTACTTCAATAAGACATAAAGGCTAATAGGGAAAAAAAATTCTTTTCCTTCTTTTTGTTTAGATGTTCTATTACTAATTAAGAAATCTTAAATCGTAGATTAAAATAGAAATTTACTCCCCGTCGTAGCTTGGTACTCCAAGCATAGCTACGAAGAGAAAGCAAGTTAGTATATTTATCTTAAAATTATGCAAAACATAGCATCGATATGCATTGCATTATTGATAATCTCTTTATATATGTTATATTATTTGTTTTGAAATTATTGTTCTCTGATAAGTTTTTCATCCTGATGTATTTGGGTTTGCGTTATGGTTTGTTGCAAGCCTCAAATAGGAAAAGCCTTCCATAAAGGATTATCGATAAATGTAAGAAGAAATCTTATTTTTTCTACTGAAGTTCCATGTATGTCCTATTCTAGATTCTTTTTAACCACCCAAGCAACTGAGCTCTGTGAATATATGCACTATCATTTATAATTCACCTTGATACCGCATCCGTATGACATGTTAGAATTTTCCCTCATTTATCTAAATGCAATATTTGCTTTACAAGAACCTACTATATCACTTTCGTCTTTAGTTTATTCAACTATTGGTACCATTATTCCCCCTGACTTGTTTGAAATTTTCACCAATATCATCATTCCTAACCATTTCCTAAATCAGATTTGAAATTTCATGCATTCTGCAGATCGTCTAAATGCTAACTAATTCATAATTTTTTTTAAGCCTAATACTGGACGGGCCAATTAAATATAGAACTAAAACAAATAAAAGATACTGCAAGAGGGTGTATTTTTGCAGATTAAACTAATTTCTTTTATTTTATACCCCAAAATAGTAGTTTTATTGATGTAGATTTTTTTCGATATTTAAATTATACCTCTTCCTCCTATTTTTTTTTTTTCCTGCTTTTACCTTTTATTCAAGCTAAGACATCCAAACAGCAATTCCATAGTGTTTTTGTCTTTATACTTTTTTTTTATTTATACCCAAGTTTCATATAATTCATTCGCTAGATGAAATTTCTTATCAACTTTTGGGCTTTACTATTCATAACTTTAATAGTAACTGCAGTCAATGTCGATGAAGATACTGTTACTGTAGGTGAAGGTACCACTGAATGGGGGCCAACAACTGTCAGCGACGGTGTTGATTGGATCTTCTATCAGGATGGTAACATCAACTTTGCTGGTTCCTTAACTGATGATGGTAATATGTATATCATTGGTGACTCAAGTTTAACTGGTTTTTCTTTCACTGTTAGTGATATTCTGGGTACAACTACAATTAATGGATTGCTTGAAATTGACTCAAGAGGTACCACTTATTACCCTTACTACAGAATCGTTTCAAACACTTTTATCAATACTGGTGCTGTCTACTGGATTGGTAACTTGTTCTACGGTGCTCCATACTTTGAAATTGGTTCCGCTAATTTTCAAAACTCTGGTTTACTTAGATTTGAAGATGAAGTCCAATCAAGTGGTTTGGTTTATTTAGGTCAATATGGAAGCACTATCACAAATGATGGTACAATCTGTTTACAGAAGTTGGCTTATAGACAAAATTTAGATGTCTTGGGTAGTGGTTGTTTTGATATTGGTACTGAAGCAAATGTCTTTGTCGGTTCAACTGAAAACTCCTTTGATGATCAAAATATCTACTTTTCAGACAGTAATGGTTCTTTTGCCATTGATTCTTCTGGTTCAACTAAACTGTTTGATATTTACAACTGGGGTAGTAACAATCTTGTTGGTTTCACTAGTGACATTGAATCTTTCTCTTATGATGAAGGTTCTGGTGTCTTGACTGTGGTCGCCGGTGGTCAAACTTATAGTCTAACTATCGGTACTGGTTATGATGAAAGTTTGATTTCTATTGTCAATGGTGATTATGGTCCTTCAAGTGGTACCTATGCAAATGCTGCTTTGAAATATAATGGGGATGCCGCCAGATCTGAGTTGCCCCCTAATTGTAGTGGTTGTTTACCAATCCCAAGAGTCCCTGACTTATCTTCATCTTCAAGTGTTGAAAGTTCATCTTCTATCCAATCAAGCTCCAGTGCTATTGAAAGTTCAAGCTCCATTGAAAGTTCAAGTTCCATTGAAAGTTCAAGTTCCATTGAAAGTTCAAGCTCCATTGAAAGTTCAAGCTCCATTGAAAGTTCAAGCTCCATTGAAAGTTCAAGCTCCATTGAAAGTTCAAGCTCCATTGAAAGTTCAAGCTCCATTGAAAGTTCAAGTTCCATCGAAAGTTCAAGTTCCATTGAAAGTTCAAGCTCCATTGAAAGTTCAAGCTCCATTGAAAGTTCAAGCTCCATTGAAAGTTCAAGCTCCATTGAAAGTTCAAGTTCCATTGAAAGTTCAAGTACAGCTGAAAGTTCAAGTACAGCTGAAAGTTCAAGTACTGTCGAAAGCTCAAGTACAGCTGAAAGTTCAAGTACAGCTGAAAGTTCAAGTACAGCTGAAAGTTCAAGTACAGCTGAAAGTTCAAGTACAGCTGAAAGTTCAAGTACAGCTGAAAGCTCTTCAGAATCACCATCAAGCTCAACTGAGGTTATTACCAGTTCATCAGAAATCGCATCAAGCTCATCAGAAATTTTATCTATTTCATCTGAAGTTCTGACTGAAATTCCTCCTGAAGTTCCACCTGAATCATCAGAAACGTCAAGTGCAGTAGAAAGCTCATCTGAGGTTACCTCGAGTGCCGTCGAAAGCAGTTCCACTACCGCAATAGACACTAGCTCTTCTGAAGTTATCACGAGCACAATTATAATTGAGAGTTCTTCCGAAGAGAGCCCTGTTCAATCCACCACAGAATCTTCCGAAACAGATTGTCCTGAATGCACAGAATTTTCAACAACCGATACTTTAACCGAATCAGATGATGATGTTGAAACTGAAACTGAAGTCATTATCATTACTACTGATTCTGAAGGTGAATTAACAACCTCAACGGAAATTATTGGATGTCCTGAATGCACGGAATATACCACTACATTCACTACTACAGATCTAAATGGTAATATTCATGCTGAAACTGGTATTGTTATTATCACAACTGATGCAGAAGGTGACTTAAGTACAACAACAGACATTATTGGTGACTGTCCAGAATGCACTGAATACACCACCACATTCACTACAACTGATGCAGAAGGTAATCCTGAGACTGAGACTGGTATCGTTATTATCACAACTGATGCAGAAGGTGACTTAAGTACAACAACAGACATTATTGGTGACTGTCCAGAATGCACTGAATACACCACCACATTCACTACAACTGATGCAGAAGGTAATCCTGAGACTGAGACTGGTATCGTTATTATCACAACTGATGCAGAAGGTGACTTAAGTACAACAACAGACATTATTGGTGACTGTCCAGAATGCACTGAATACACCACCACATTCACTACAACTGATGCAGAAGGTAATCCTGAGACTGAGACTGGTATCGTTATTATCACAACTGATGCAGAAGGTGACTTAAGTACAACAACAGACATTATTGGCGACTGTCCAGAATGTACCGATTACACAAGTGGATTTACATCCACAGATGCAAATGGTGCAACAGTAACAGGTAATGAAGAAATTATCATTACAACAAATGAAAACGGTGAATTAACAACTGAAACTTCAATTATTTTCGAAACAACATTACCTTGTACAAATTGCGTAGTTACGAATATTGCGACTACAGTTGTTACAATCACCTCATGTTCCAACAATCAATGCACTGAGCAGCCAGTCACAACTGGATTAACTACTGTGACAGAGTTGGACACTACATATACCACTTACTGCCCATTACTGAAAACCGATGTTGGTGTAGAAGCTGGACCTCCAACCGAGACTGGTGTCTTTGGTGCAGCTACTACCACCACACCAATTTCTCCTACTGTAAGCACACAAACTACAGGTACTCCAGTAATAACTCCCGTAACAGGTACCCCAGCAACGGGTACTCCAACAGGTACTCCATTAACAGGTACCCCAGCAATTGGTATCCCAGGTAACACTGCTGTAACTGTTGGTGGTACTACATTAGCTGGTGAACAAACAACTGGCCCAAGCACAAGTATTCCTACCACAGTAGTTAATAGTGCAACACTGGAATCCCAAAGCACTGGTTCTCCTTCTTCAATTCCAACTTATGAAGGTTCAGCTTCCTCGACTAAGCCTTTCTCCTTTATCGCTGGATTTATTTTATTGTTCATTTTATTGTAATTTTATTAACATTGTAAAACGTATTTCGGTTCAATTAATAGACATTTATTTTATATATTTTTATTTCTAAACTATTTAAAATTAATTATTAAATATCTAGACCTATTATTCGTATTTACTTCTTCAATCTTGCTGGACTTTTGCATAACTAGGGGGCTTAAGTCTCCTATAAATTGATTGAAACAACCATATTGGGAACAAACTTAACAATAAAATAAACATAGCTTGCCAATAAAATCCGAAGGAAGTCACATAGTCCATGTCAAAATAGTCTTGTAAGAGTGGAATGGAAAAGACATAAATAGCAAATGTTGAAATCAAAGTTAAGATCATTATCTTATTCCATTGGTTAATTTGAAGACAGACCATGATTAGTTCATTGAAAACTAATGTGGAAAAAGATAACGTTACCATCAGGTTGAACAATTCAGTATTCAAAGATTTAAATTTTTGACTCAATAATTGAATGATACAACCTTGATAAAATGATATGATAACCCAAATGAAGAAGCTCTTGTAACTTAATGATTTTCCAAGAGTTAACTCCTTATATAATTCTGGATAAAGCTTGGTTAGGTTTTCATTAATATCACAATCCAAAGTCAAGGAAAAGACTGGCATCATGGTGTATATAGTGGCATATCCTACCATCAAGAAACCTTGATATAAAGCTAACGGTTCAAAATCCGAAGAAATTGAATAAACTGCTTGACAAACTGATATGATCAAACCTCTATGAATAATGAATTGACCTAATTTTGCTGACCTTTTATAGGAATTTCTGCCATGCCATAATAAAAGTTTGCACAAATAATAGAATTGGTCAACGCTAAAATCTGCCGATAAGGAAGCTTGTTTACCTTCTTTACCCACAATACCAACACCCACGTCAGCAACTTGAATCATACTGACATCATTACCACCATCACCAATGCAACAAATCCTCTTACCAGTGATCTCTTTAATGATTTTTGCTATATCTGCTTTTTGTTGTGGTGAACACCTGCAAGCAATGACCGTTGGTAATTGAAGCGACAAAGTAAAAAATTCTTCCTTGTAATATTTCATATAAGTTAATAAACTTTCACCGTCGATTAATAACACAGAATTTAAATTGATTTTCAACATTTCCAAATGGTTTAAAGCCAAATCTGGATGGTTTATGTTGGTAATTTGGTGAATAAATTGCCCTCTGGTGATTAATTTACAACTTATTGATACACATTTTGCAGTTTCAACCTTGTCACCGGTCAACATCCAAATCTTGATACCTGCATTCCTCAATAACTCTATTGACGACTTAACATTTTTTTGTAATTTATCTTCCACCCCTGTCAAACCTAGCAATTCTAAATTCTTCTCTAAATAATTATTTATGACTTTTTGCATTGATATTTCACGATCATACATAGAAACACTGGCCTCTTTGAAATGCTTCTCGAACTCCATCAATAAGTTTTCGTTCAACTTTTTCTTACCTATAACCAAAGTCCTTAAACCTTCTCTTGCCATATTGCTTGTTTCTTCCTCCAACCAATCATTCTGTTGGACAATATTTATCATTACAGAATCTGCACCTTTCTGTAAGAAAGAAATTTCCTCTTTTATGAGATCTTTAACGATGATACCCATTCTTTTAGTATCACTGCTGAAAGGGAAATTATACAAAATTTCGAACTTGAATAATTGATTCAGTTTCAAGTGTTGTATGACAATTGAATTACGATCTCTCTGTATTAATTTCAAACCAACGAGCTCAGTGAACTTAACAATGGCAATCTCATCTGGTGAGGCTGCTTGATATGTAACTTGATTTGGATCTGTATCCTCATAAGTAGGGGTAACATTATGACACAATGCTAAAGTTAAGACAAGTTCATAAACTTTATTACTCAAGTCTCTCTTTTTCATATTACTGGAAATCAAAGTGCTATGATTTCCTGAATTATTTTGAATTTTAATATTTGTGTTGATATATTCTGAAACCATATCCAATGTATCACCAGCATAACTTACTGTACCCAAGTGTATTTTTTTTAATTCCATATCATTTTGAGTTAACGTTCCAGTTTTATCACTTAATAAGTACTCTATTCTGCCCAAATCTTCAGGTATAGTTGAGGTTCTTACGATGGTGTTCTCTATCTCCTTGTCATTATGAATTTGTGAAGCATAGACGGACTTAGCCAAATCTAAATTAACTCTCAAAGATACGGGGATAATGGTTGAAAACAAAATCAAGTATCTCAAAATATCAATGTACCAAGTTGATTTTAAAGGCCATCCTTTAGCAAGGACTAAAGCTACACTCAAAACAAACACTGACAAACACAAACTTTTCGACAATTTATTAATTTCCAATTCTAAAAGTCCTGTTTTAACACCAGTCTTGGTGGTATTCAACAGTTGCCTAGTTTCCACTCCTGTATAAATAATGATTCCGATTATAGTACCTGAAGCTAAGACAGTATTGGCCCACATCGTTTGGTCTATTGATAACGGGAAAGTCTCTGTGTCTTGATTATTATAACCATTTGGATGATATACCAATTTCCCATTGAAATGATGAATTGACTTTGTTGGTTTATTAATAATTAAAGATATGTTATTGATCAAAGTATTCAAATTAGTCATTTGTTGGGTAATGTTGTTGGCGATTCTTAATTTCCAATCAGTTTCACCGTCTAATTGATCTGTTTTTATGAAAGATTCACCATTACCCTCTTTATCGTTTGATTGTAATAAGATCAAATCAGCAGGAATTCTTGTACCTTTATGGACTCTAACAATATCACCGACTCTCAAATTTTTGGACGCTATCAACTTAACATCTTCAGTTAAATTTGCATTAGCGTCACTATTATTAATATTTCTATTTAAAACTTCATAAAATTCATTATTTTGTTCGATATCTCTTCTACGTCTAGAAATATCGTCTGACGCTTCTTTCATCATTGTGACAGTCAATACAAATGCTAAAGGCACAATGTAGGAACTCAAGTAGCCTATTCTTAATTGAGGTACAATCTGGGATAACGCTACTAACAAAAAATATAAATTGAAGAAAAATTTGAATTGTTCATAAAGAATAATTGGAATGAATGTTATTGGATTATATTTAGCATTTGAAATGGCATTTGCAGGGTATTGGTTTTTTAATTTATTATTTCTTGGACTGATAAATCTTTCTTCGTTGCCTTCGGTGAATTTATTACGTTCTTGATTCAATTCAAACTTGGCCAATTTGAAAAACCTTACCACTTGTTTCCAGACATTGGTTATGGAGAAATTATTGTCGTTCAAATTTATGGATAAGGAGGATGTTGATTCAAACGAAGTATTGTTCAACAGATATCTATTATTTATTAAGGGAGAACTATCATTAGTGTGTTGGAAATCATCATTATCATTGTCTCTTCTATTATTTATGTTTAAGTTATTGAAACTTGTCAATGGTATTCCATTTATGGATCCTTGGGAATTATGACGGGAAGTTTTGAATAAATTATTGGATGCATTGTTTAAGGCCTTATCTAGTGTAGTATCCAAGTCATCTAATGAATCATCTTCATTTAAGTACCTTGACATCGTCAATAAACGCTTTGATTTGTTTTTACGCACTTTTATGACCTTTGAGATTATATGAATAGGCTTATTGATTTATTATCTCAAGCACTGAAACGGTCTATTGGGTGATTGTTGCTCGTGAAGAGAGTATTTCAATAGAATTTATAGCTCTAGATCTCTATTTGCTTCTTTTTTGAGCTCTCAAATGGTCAAAAATGGCCTACATTTCAATATATTTGAATCACATCCTATTATAAAAGAAAGCATACGTAAGAATCCAAGCTCAATGTATAACTTCTAGCTCATCTATATAACTTCATGCTAACTATCAAGATTAATCATAAAGTAGACAACACCATCCCCATAAATTTTATATTACACGTATAAAAAACATAGATCAAGTGTGAATAAGAGGACTCCGAAACACCTATCAATTAATATGAATCTCTTTTGAGTTCTTCTTTCCAAATGGAACCATTTTTTTCACAAAAGAAGTCACCAAAATTCTTTTTTATAGAAAGAAAATTCGCTTTGATGAAAAGAAAATTCATTTTGGTGAAAAATATTATTTTAGTCATAGAACATATTTTGATAAAAAGATATGATAGAGATAAAAGTTTTTCAAAAATCTCACTGAGGATCCTTGAGAATGCAAGATGGAATTGAATTAAACACCATATCACCGATTACATCAAGTGAGTCCAATGAATTAGATTCATTCAATCAACTCAACACGTTATCTAAGCAACAGAAACAAATAACAAATTCATTTTGGAAAAAGCTTTGGCAGTTTTTCAACATTGCAATATTGAACAAGCCAAATAAGTTTGAAACTTATGTACTTGAGAATGAACCAAACGATTGTGCCCTTATATCCAAGTATTCTAAGACAACTAGGGTGGACTTGTCAGAAACTGACTTATCGGTTGATGAGGTCTATTTACAGACCTTACATATACTTCATCCGTTGGTGAATTTTATGAAAAATGAGAATAATCAATCTGTTGATATACTGCAGAAATTGAAAGATACACCTATTTTAGTTTTCATTCATGGTTTTGGTGGTCAGATGTCCCAGTTTGAACCATTGATGGGCTTGTTATCCCAATGTCTGGAAATCTTATCTCTAGATTTACCAGGTTTTGGTGATAGCAAGATTGAATTCCATGACAAGCATTCGAGATTATCAGATATTTCATCAGAGAACCAAGCTAAAATTTCAAATAGTATCAAAAATATGAAACCTTCCGATTTTTCAAGTGATAATATAGCTACAGTTGTAACGGAGTTCATTTTACAAAATATCCCCCATAATAAGAAGGTTGTGTTAATTGGTCATTCAATGGGTTGTAATATCGCAACAAGAGTTGTCAAAAAATTACCCAATAGTACAGTTGAAGGTTTGATCTTTTTATCTCCAGCCTCTTTCATAGATGATATAAGTAATAAGGACTCGCCAAAGAAGACTCAGCATAATGTTTTATCTAGATTTTTCAAATTTGCCTGGTTATTCAATTCACCTTCAATTACTAATTTATTCAGAATTTGGGATAGATTAGAAGGATTGCATAGTACAAGTGTTTTGAGGCAATTCGGGGATTTTTCCTCTTTAAATTTACCTTCTAATTCTAATCTATACATGAGATTGAGACAATTTAGATGGAATTTAGATATTGATACACAAATCATTTTGAAATATGCAAATTCTTATCAAAAATGTAAATTTTCTGATTTGATAATTGCAATTAAAAAGTTTAATAATAATCCTTTTGACACTAACACTTATGAAAAGACTGTTATAATTGGGGGAACAAAAGATAAATCAGTTAAATTTTCTGACATGAAAAAGATCAACGATATCTTGTCTTTTACATTCCAGAGGAAAGTGAGTTGTCTTCTTGAAATCAAAAATGCTGGTCATGCTGTATTATTATCAAAACCAGAATTCATTAGTGGTAAAATTTTGGATCATATTGAAGCCAACTTTCCGGAGAGACTTCATTTATCCCCTTCATGGGTACTCAGATTGAAAGCTGATATAAGTGGTGACAAGTGGGGGTTGAAGAATGAGTTGAAATGGCTGAGATTGGTTCCTTTATCAAGTAACATCTGTAGAAATAATGGTAAAGATATTTCACCCTTACTAGGTATGAAGACTTTAAGAGAGGGTGATAGTTATCATTCACCATTGGTTTTAGAGAACAATTTTTATCAAAATCATCCAAATATAGAATTCGATGAAAATTCGAATGCTAATGAAGAAAACTCAACACCACCTTATAAACTCCCATTAGGAAAATTGATAGCAGTGGTTGATATTTCCGCTGATATACCACCTTATAATCCTGATTCCTTTGAAATCATTAAATATTATAAGTGTTCAACTGTCTCAAAAGTTGTACCAGATCCTAGCTCAATCAGAAAATTCATTCAATTGATCGATACAATTATGAAATCCACTGATGTAGAATATCCTTTAATTGCAATTCACTGTCATTATGGCTTTAATAGAACTGGTTTCTTAATTTGCTGTTATCTAATCGAAAGATTAGGTTGGTCAGTTGAAGAGGCAATTGAAGGTTTTAAAATTGCTAAAGCTCCTGGAATTAAACACCCCCATTTCGTAGATGCCCTTTACGTTAGATACGAGTCTAATTAAATTAATAATTCTTTTAATTGAATCGCTTTGTCTCTTGTTCCTCTTATATTGTGTGATATTTTCAGCCTTTTGATCCAGAAGTTATCAGTGCGACTGACACATGGGATTCAGTATCGTCTCAGATTATCACACAATAATATGAAATTTGGTGAATCATTGAACCAAGGGTTGGTTCCAGAATGGAAGGAACAGTACTTGGATTACAAGAGGGGTAAGAAGATGATCAAGAAAGTAGCTGCTTCGAAAAATGAATCAAACGATAGAACACCGTTGCTACAGCCGCAAGATGGAAGGAAGTATAACGAAGACTTACCGCAAGATTTGAATGATATGGGTAATGAAGGTCAACCCCTGCAACAATTGGATGTACCAAACCCACAAGGAGCGATAAAAAATCTAAATCAAGTCTTGGAGGGAGACGATAAGAAGCCTAACTCGTTCAAAGCATCGTTCTTTGCAGCATCTGTGAAGACCCCAAAACATAAGACTTTTGAAGAAGAAAAGGTAGATTTCATTGATTGGTTAAATAATGAGCTAGAGAAGGTTGAAGAATTCTTTAAGGAGAGAGAGCAGGCAGTATATGAAAGGTTCTTGATTCTAGAGGATCAATTGTACCAACTAAAGGACCACAGAAACTCATCATTGCGGAAACATAATTTAAATATTAAACATATTCATTCAGGTCATTCTACAAATTCAGATAATACCAAAACAACCAACCATGAAGTATATAGAAAGGTAAATGAATTGGCTTATCACACGAGGCTGTTTATGTTTAACTTGAACAGATTCGACCTACCATCATTACCTTCAACTACTTTTTTGAAGAAATTGAAGCCTACCAGAAGTGCTAGGAACTCCGATATCACGATGGATAATACTGATATGGGGGAGTTTGATATAAATTACTTCGAGAACAGAATAAGAAACGGTGAAATTGCTGATAATTCTTCAATTGATTCTGATCTCAATTCCTTAACATCTGTGAATTCGGGGAATTCAAACCTTAACCCTACTGCAATACATAATCCACCCCATCAGACCCAAGAACAAATAAAGAAAAGGAAAAAGAGGGACTATGAAACTAAAATCAAACATTTTGGAGTTCCTTACCTTTTTGCAAGGAAACAATTGAAAGAAGCTTCGTTAGAATATTATAGATCATTAATGATATTGAAATCATATAGAGAATTGAATCGTACTGCATTCAGGAAAATATCCAAAAAGTTTGATAAAGCAAATAATACTAAAATTTCACCCGATTTCATGCAGAAAATCGATAAGTCATCCTATTTTCTTACTAGTGATATTATAGATAAATTGATTTTCCAAATTGAAGAATTATACATTTCATTTTTCGACCCTGAAAGTACTGATAGGAAGCAGAGTTTAGAAAAATTTAAAAGCATTGCTTATGCTTTGAACAATAATGAAATCAGATTGTCATCCCATTATCTTGAGTTTTTCAGTTCTGGTTTCTTTTTAGGGTTATCTGTTCCATTGATCGTCCTTAGTATTTATATCGCTTTGCATAAGCTTCTTAACAATGATTATCCAGAGGCCCTATACCTTTTGCAGATTTTTGGTGGTTTCTTATTAGTCAACTTATTATTTGTTTTATTCGGTGTCAATTTGGCGATCTTCGAACACTTCAAAATTAATTACAAATTTATATTTGAGTTGAACATAGGAACTGCGTTGGATTACAAGCAGTTCTGGTTAATTCCTTCAATGTCATTATTTTTTTTATCGCTTATTGCCTGGTTTTCTTTTAGTGATTTCTGGCCCGATAAATTTCCAGGAAGGGAATGGCCATGGGTCTTCCTTGGTGTATCCTTGGTAATCTTCTTATGGCCATTTAATCAATTCTATTCATCAAGTAGACAGTGGCTACAGGTTGCACTCTGGAGAATTTTATGGTCAGGATTCTATCCCGTTGAGTTCAGGGATTTCTTCTTAGGTGACCTATTATGCTCTCTAACATACACCATGGGAAACATTTCATTTTATTTCTGTCTTTATGCACATCATTGGTCTGGTGCATTTGGGCCTGGCTCGGGAAGCATGGTTTGTGGGTCTTCCAAGTCTAGATTAATGGGCTTTTTCCTGACATTGCCAAGTATATGGAGATTTCTACAATGTGTTAGACGTTATGCTGATACAGGTGATTGGTTTCCTCATTTAGCAAACATGTTAAAATATGGTATCACTAGTATATACTATTGTTTATTGAGTGTTTACAGAATTAAGAAATCACAACAACATAGAGTTGCATTCATTGTCATGGCTTCGATAAACTCAATTTATTGCTCAACATGGGACATAGTAATGGATTGGTCTTTATTACAGTCTAATTCCAAAAATTTCTTATTAAGGGACCATCTATTTTACAAGAATCCTTGGTATTATTATATTGCAATGGTAACTGATGTTATATTGAGATTCCAATGGATTTTTTATGCATTTTTCAGCAATCAAATTCAACAACTGGCTGTAACCAGTTTCTGTATAGGATTGGCTGAATTGATTAGAAGAATCATATGGGTAACTTTTAGAATGGAAAATGAGCATTGCACAAATGTGATATTATTCAGAGCATCGAGAGATTCTCCTTTGCCTTATGCAATTTCTACAAAAGTTGAAAGGGCAATCAAAAAGCTTGTTCTATTACACTACAAACCATATGGTTTGACCGCAAATCAAGCGCAGAATTTGGAGCATAGTATCGAAATGATCGAGAGTGAAGACCAAGCCGCTTCTAACTATGCAACAAGTGTTTCTTCAGCTTTAAGACGTCCAATTAATGAATCTATTGATTCGGAATCTCAAATTGGGGCACCATCAATAAAGAGTGGTTTAAGTAGAAGAAAGTCTACTTTCCAACATATTTCAGATGCCTTAAATAAAGCACATATAAAAGATTTCCAAAGGAAGAAGAATGTTACCATTGATGAGGATTCAGACGATGACGATGATGAGGAAGAAATCATCAAAGCCGATTCAAATAAGAGATAAGCTAAACAAACTTTTCCAAAACATTTTGTATCATGATATAAATTAAATGTACATAAAAATCAAACATATCCTAGCTCTACGGTTCCTCTTTTTTTGTAATTATTATTAATTACATTTGAGAACTATCTAAATCAATTGGTTCTCCAGCTTTTATTCCTTTTTTGCTTTCTTTGGAGGTGGTAATTCCTCTTTCAAATCAGCATGAAAATTTTTGATGATTGAATCAACATCGTCGATGTTCAATTGTCTAACATCACCTAATTTTTTGATCTTTTCAGTAACTTCTTTACATTGTTCATCGGTTAAATGTAAATTCAATTGATCAACTCTTGATTTGATGGCATTCCAACCAGTTAATCTGTTGGCGAAATGGATATATCTAGTCAATCCAAAATCACCCGGATTCAAGATTTCATAAGTTGATGGATTAGCCAAGATAGCTTTTGCGTGAATACCAGCTTTATGGGTGAAAGCACAGAAACCAGTAATTGGGTTATTGAATGGAATGTTAACTTGAATTGCTTCAGCGACCAAGTTTTCCAAGTCTCTTAATTTATGTAATTTATATTTTGATAAGACGTAATCTCTATCAGCGGCGATCATTCTTGCCATCAAACCACCTAATGGAGTGATACCATTTCTTTCACCAATACCTAAAACTGAGACATCGATCAATTTTGCACCACCTTCTAATGCGGTGTAAGCGTTTGCAATTGCACAACCAGTATCATTATGAAAATGGCATTCGATTTCACAATTTACAACAGATTTTAAAGTTCTGACTAATTCATAGACTTGTCTTGGGTTTGCACATCCAACAGTATCAGCAATACCAACTCTGTTGACACCGATTTTATCAACTGTTCTGTAGATATTCAATAAATCGACCAAGTCACTTCTGAAAGAATCTTCTGAACTGAATCTAATTTCAATACCTTTAGATTTGACAAACTCGATAACTTCGATAGCACTTTGAGCGATATAGTTCATATCTTTACCGTGACTGTATTGTCTCAAGTACTGAGAAGTACCAATGACAACATCAACACCGTCAACACCAGTTTCGACTGCAACTTTTGCGTCGTCCATATGACATCTGATGTGGGTCAAAATTTTTGCCTTTAAACCTAATTTACAGATAGCTTCACAATCTTTTCTACTTTGTTCACTGGCAACAGGTGAAGTCAATTCGATATAGTCAACACCAAACTCATCTAGGGCCTTAGCAATTTCGATTTTTTTCTCTGTTGAAAAAAATGCATTTGCAAATTGTTCACCCTCTCTAAGAGTACTTTCAATAAGTTGGAAACTATTAACGTTGGACAAATAATCAGATGGATTTGGTCCGTATGGATTGTTGTTGTTGGTATTGGAAATACCCTCTGTGACTTCTTTGAATCCGTTTGGTTCTGACATGCTTTGAAATTCTGCTTTTTCTATTTGATAGAAACTGCGATGCTGAGATTAGTGAGATAATGTCAAAGAATCTTCTCACCATATAATATTGAGTGCACTGGTGTCCGCTTATATAAGAACAGTCATTGAGAAGGCATAAGATACTAAAAGAAAAGGTATTAGAGTATAGTCTAGATAAAAGTAATTCGTTTATTCATAAAGTGAGTTCATGAGTTTTTCCTCTTCTTCTTGTTCTTGTTCTTTTAATTGTTTGGTAATTGAATTCTTGCTGTAGTCATATATCTTCTTGAACCTATGTTGGTAGCGGAATTCGAATTGGAGTTCAGCGAAGTAATGACATGGGGTTCAGGTGATTCAGAACCCAATGTTCTGGGGATAGCTGCATCATTGGGGCTTGTGTTGTTCCTGTTAAAAGAATAATTTGGAGAATCACCACTGGGAATCTCATCAGGCAAGTGCCTAGCATTAGTTGCATCATCCAACAAACTTAACCTTAACGCTAATTCAATCTCATCAAATTCTTGTCTATTCAACCCTTGTAAAACACTATTAATTCCTTCCAAGTTGAATTGTGCCATTGACATTGATTGATTCGTTAATCGAGCTGCCAGGGAAGACTCTACCATTGTTGGGTCCACTAAATCTGGTATTAAATCGTCATAATATCTATCGTCGACTGTTCTCAACTCAAATGGATTGATTTCTCCTGGGAATACTCCAAATTCATTGAATTTTATCAAAAAGTCTTCAAGTTGTTGTTCGGTTTTGATTATTGATTTGTTGAATCTAATGACAGGCCGAAATCTTGAATCAAAAGAAAGAATATCTAAGTACTTATGGAATGTGGGTTTATAGGAAGGTAACTCTTCTAATTCTAAATCAATATCGTGGTGTCCCATCAACAGCGAATCTGCATTTTGTGTAGAAGGTGATGGTGATTGATTTAATCTCCTCTGTAACCTTTCTTGTCTTCTCTGTAACCTTTCCTGTCTCCTCTGTAATTCTATTCTTTCCAACTCTATTCTTTGGAACTCAATCCTCTGCCTTTCTATTCTTCTTTCATTTCTTCTTTGTCTTTCTTCTCTCTCTCTGTTCTGTCTTTCCGCTTCAATTCTCTCTCTTTCTCGTCTTTCCAATTCCAATCTTCTACGCTCTTCTCTTTCCCTTCTTCTGACCTCTTTCCTTTCCCTCTTGATTCTTCTTCTTTCTGCTCTTTCCTGTCTGGCTCTTTGAGTTTCTTTTTCCCTTTCTTCTTCAATCCTTCTTTGTTCCAACTCCTGTTCTAATCTTTGTTGCTCTTTCCTTTCCTCTTCTCTTTTTTCTGCTTCCCTTCTCTCTATCTCTCTTCTTTCTATCTCCTTGATCTCTATCTCTCTTCTTCTTTGTTCCTTCCTCTCGTTCTCCATTATTTCATGTTCTTGAATACTTTGTTTTTGTTTCTTTAATTTTCTCCTCTCCATTCTTTTTCGGATCTCTTCTTCGGATCTTGACTTCTTTCCTTTTTCTGCTTCATCTTCTTCGCCTGGTATCCGTAGTTCAAGATCAGAAGACTTTCCCACCGTCATTGAACCTCTATGTATACATTCAGTACCATGGCCCATGAAATTTGAGGCAGTTTGATCAGGCAAATCTTCAACGCTAATCTTAGCTCTAGATCCTTTAGGCATGATGAAACCGTTTTCAGAATTGATTCTCTGAATCTCTTGATCTATTTCAAATGTTTGTATTTTCTTTGGTTTCACTTTCCTCTTCATTTCCCTGCTACTATTTTTAGGTAAAGATTCATCTTCTGTTTCATTTTCATCATCGGCAGACAGGACCCTTGTATTTCTCTCTTTCCTTCCTTTTCGATTACGTCTGGTTCTTACTTCATCATATATTTCAGTACTCTTATTTGTTCTTTTCTGTTTGATCTTTTCAGCTGCTATTTGGATATCAATAGCATTATCAGATTTGAAACTAACCCCTTTGATGAACCTAGGTGCCTTTCTTAGATTGGGACTGGACCCTATGGTTTCGAAGGTCTCACTTTCACTCATAGTGGGAGTTGAATTCAAGCTTGTATCTTCTGTGGTATTATTTGTTCCTTCTGTTGAGTCGATTTTAGAATTCGACTGTTGGCTTTGTTCAATATCATTGGGGAACAATATTCTTACTTTTTTATATTCAGCTGAAGGGTTTGGGTTAGTGATAGTAGGTGTGACAAGGTTACAAAACGCTGTTTTTATACCCATACTGACTTTTCCAACTATTCTACTGAGTAGTCTTCACTAGCTTTCTTCTCTATTTACTATTGTTATTGTTCCACTTGTTGTAATTGTGAAATAATTCTAGTCTCAGATTTTACAACTCTTTTAGGAAATGTAATTGAATTGCGATTTACGATGGCAGGTAGTTCCATGCATAAGGTTACTCTTATCTAATTGCTACAAATAACACTTGTAAAAATAATCGTAATCATTCAAGTAAATAAGGTTACTAAATAATTTAAGAAATGAAGGAGATTGTGCAATAGTTCTTTAAATGCCTCTTAGTTTTACGTTCAGGGGTAGAAAACAAACTTTTGACGTTAGAATTTGTGTTTTAATTATTTTTTCTATTCAAATAATATCTCATTCTATTTTTGAGGTGATTTAGCCCTTAAAACATATGCTAATAGTTATACATGATTGAAATATCTTACTTTGTAAATATTTGGTGGTTGCTTTGAAGACAAACCTAGCATATAATAAAGAGAGTTATTCAAAGCAATAAAATGAGAACAATAAGAAATTCTAAATGAAATTCTTATAACCAGCTGAACAAAGTACGAAGGTTAAATAGAAGATCTCTTTTGGGTGTATTTTTTTTTTCTCTTGATTCTTAGATTGGACTCCGGAATAGCTTAGGTGTTTTGATAAGAATTTATAAAGAGAAATAAGTAAGATTAATAAAGATATTAAATAGCATTCTTTTGATCAATCTTTATCATTCAACGCGAAAAAAAAAATTTCAATCATGAGTGATAAATCAGTGTTAAGGAAATATAAAATTGTTTTCCTTGGAGACCAGGGTGGTATGTATAAACAATTAAACAATTGAATCGGGATTATTGTTGGATGCCTGATATATTTGCTAGAAAACAGACAGAAAATCGATTCAATATTGTTGGAAAACAAGTAGATTGAAAATTTTATACTAATGATGAAATAGTTGGTAAAACATCGTTGATCACAAGATTCATGTATGATACATTTGATGATCAATATCAAGCGACAATCGGGATTGATTTCTTAAGTAAAACAATGTATTTAGAAGATAATAAGACCATTAGATTACAATTATGGGATACTGCAGGACAAGAAAGATTTAGATCATTAATACCATCATATATTAGAGATAGTAATGTAGCAATCATATGTTATGATATAACTAATAAAAAAACATTTGAAAACTTAGAGAAATGGATTAATGAGGTAAAATTGGAAAGAGGGAATGATGTGATCATTGTAATAGTAGGAAATAAGTCAGATTTAAATAATAAAAGACAAGTTAAATTCGAAGAATTAGAAGAATTGAGTAAATCAATAAACTGTGAAATTTATTTGGAAACATCAACCAAAATAAATCACAACGTCAAATTGTTGTTCAAGAAGATCGCCAAAAACTTACCAGATTTCAAACAAGAAGTTGAAAATCCTGAGACTATTGATATTAATATTGAGAATAATCCTCAAACTACTTCCAATAGTTGTTGTTAGGTCAGAACACTCATGTACAGAAAAATAAAAAAAAATTATTAAAATTTTTAAACTCTTTTTTAATTCTTTCTTTTTTTTCTCTTTCATCTATCTCTATATGATTTTTGAGTTTGTTTTAGTTTCGTCTGTCAATCCTAAACATTCGAATAAACTTTTTTGATTTTATTTAAAGTAGACGACTTTTAAAAATTATATTCTTTAATACTTATTTAGTGTTGCGACATTTGTCCGCTTCTGCGATATTGTCTCTATTTGAAATAGGTTCACAGATGGCTTATTGTAGTAAGATTATTTTTTCTTAAGCTGACAGTGTCGAATTATTATATAATAAAGTATGTCCTTGACAACACGAACTTTAAACTCTCAAAAGCTATTCGGCTACTTGGAGACGCATAAAGTTGAAAGTAAACATAAGAGAAAAGAAATCTCTCAGACTATATAAATAAAAAGTACGGAAAGATGTGGTTTTTTTGTATTCATTTCTTTGTTCTGAATAAACCGTTGAAATCTTCTAAGCCATTTTAAAAAGATATATTTAGTAAATTTATAACAAATGGTTATGTGATGTTTATACATTTGGCTACATCTCGGGTATAATTAAAACGAGACGATTTCTTAATCGAGTTAATTGAGACCATTGGCTTATTGGCTTATTGGAGTACCTAAATTTGGCATTTTGCAGAGAGAAGGGACACCAAAGTAAATAGGGACTCCTGATTGGAACCTGAATGACATCTGATTGCAAGTTTCAATTCGAACATCTAATTGGATTAGAAAAAGAGAAGAAAAAAGCCAAAAAGGATTTTGGCCCTTGAACATATTAAAAGGAATTGCCAAATTGGGATTAGGCATTTTGGGAAATGAGCATTTCTAGACGCCAAATTACACTAACTGAACGTCATTTCTTGGTTGATATGAGCAGATTATGTTTATATCAAGAAACTAAATGCAATCTCATCTTGAATGAAATTGCCTTGTGTATAATCGTGTGTTTCCGACGAAATCCAAAGCTTAAAGAAAAAACGAGCTAAAAAAATAACCAACAATGATAATGAAATAATAATAAAAATATTAACAAAGACCGAAACTTTAGTGATTGCAAAATTGATAAAGCATAAGGCCCTGGAATTAACTACTATAATCAAATACTACTATATGTAACACGAATAATGTTTTTATATATTTTAGTCTTTTAGCCTTCCCCCTTTTCCCATCAGGTAAATCTCTGAACTTATAATGCGTTCTCTAGTACAAAATACGAGTGATATGAAATACCACTGGTAAAAATATTTTTTTAAGAACGCCCCTTTCAAAGGGGGCGATGAAGTGGTTTTGGTAGTTTTAGGACATTTTGTCTATTAGTTCCTTATTGACAATTATTTTTTATTTCCACATTCCTAGTCAGTTAAATTCTCTTCTAAAATGTCTTATTTCTATTTTCCACTGCTAATGAAATTCATTTGAGATCTCATCACTAATATTTTCATTATCCATTACATCCCTCATTTTTATGTTTTTTCATCGTCCCTCTATTTTACAGGGCCCCACCTCTATTTTCCTTTTTAACTTTCTCTGACACTTTGCTTCACGCTTGCTCTTTAAAGCCTTTTTCTAAATATAATTATACTTTGTACAAAAAAAAAATCGAAACTTTTTATGTCTGTATCTTGTCTCCCATAAGCTCCTTTGTCGTTTAAAATATTTCAGGGGATTTTGAGATTTTCAAAAGTTTTTGGAATTTTGTAAGTTGAAAAGGTTTTCCTACAGAGGTCTGTTTTTTTTTTTCAAGTCACCTAGTCATTTATACTACGCTCCTAGAGGTATTTGTTTGGGCATCTGACTATTCGAACGTCTAAATTTTCAACAACCTTACTTATTTTCCATTTTTTCACGGTTTATTCTCCATTTGGTCCATATTAGTTCCCATCCGTAAGGCAACATCGAGGAATTGTTGAGATCTTTTTAAGGTACCAGTTATACACTCGTACCATTTTTTATAATCATACCTTCATCATAGATCTTCGAAGCCCAGCTTCAACATCGATTTCATCCCCTTCCAAATCAGCTCCTGTTCGTGAAACTTACGTTTGCAAAAAAAAATTTTTGCAAAGCAGCTCAGAAATCTGGTAAAGATAAATTCGTGAAAAAGTCCTCGAGTCTTTCCTTTTTTCGTTTCTACCTCCTCCAGTCGTTAACAAAAGTCTGTTATAATCTATAGATGATGTCCTTGATTAAACCTGACAAAAAACAGAAAAGGCCCACTAAAGGGAGGGTCTTTCAATGCACAGGTTATCCTGGTTGTAATATGTCCTTCACGAGGTCTGAACATTTAGCTAGACACAAAAGAAAACATACAGGTGAAAGACCCTTCACTTGTCCCTATTGTTCAAAGAATTTCTCAAGATTGGATAACTTAAGACAACACAAACAAACTGTTCATGCTTATGAAAATTATCTAAATAACAAGAAAGATCCTGATTCAAAACTTCCTGACCATCAACCGAATACAACCCCTAATCCATCCCAAACTCCTTCAAATCATTCTAATAACGGTAATATCCCTCAAAATATCCCCCAATCTTCACAAAATGGCAACCACCCCGATACTCCAAAAATTCATAATGGTTATGACTATAAAAATATAATGGTCTCACCTCCTAATTCAAATTCTCCCCATCATAACTATTCCTATTTCCATTATCAACAATCTCCTTTACCAATCATGGGCCAATATCCTGGTCAATTACAATATAATCAAGTTCCATTACAAGGTCAACCATTACAAACTCAGCCAGTGCAACCACATTCAATACAAGGTCAACAACCTCAAGGTCATCTTGGAATCCACTTTCAATCTCAAACTTTACCATCTCATTTAAATGATTCTAATCAATTAATTTCATTATCTTCTTCAGAAAATATTCAACCTTCTGACACTGACAAAAGCTCAAGCACAAGTAATACCCAAGATGATGTGCAGGCACAATCGTTAAAATTACCAAATCATGAATTTAAACCTAAAAGAAGACCTAGACCCTTAAGCTTGCAACACCTGTTTGTAAATAATTCTGATAAATTATCATCAACATTATCATCGTTTTCATCAAATTCATCAAATTTATCAACTCCAACTTTCCAAAAAATTCCTATACCTCCAAATACTTCGTTACCACAGAATTTTTCTAATAAAGGTCTGCATTTATTAAATGGTTTAAATTCAAATGGTCCAAATGGTGAATTGAAATCGGCTCCACCTGTGCCCATTTACTCTTTCAGTCAACAATTAAATCAAGCACCACCAATTCCAAGACCTATGTATTCAAGATATCTATATAACAAAATGACTCCTAACCTTGTATCTCCATTATCACCATTATTTCATCAGCAACAGCATCAACAAAAGCAACAGCAACAACAACAACAGCAGCAGCATTCACAATTACAAAGTCAGGCAAACTCACAAAGCTCACAAGGAAATGTTCAATTACCTCCTTATTCTTTCCCAAATTCAAATAAAAATAATAATTCCAATGCAAACTCCTCCATAACATTACCACCTATGAACAAGCCCAGTTTCCATAGAAATGCAAATTCTTTGAACAGTGTATTAAATGATCCAGTATATTCAAATAGTAATGGTACAAATAATACTCAAACTGGACAAGGGGGAACCACTCCACAAAAAGAACTCAATCAATCTAATCCCACACCTATTTCTACGATTTCCAATAATTCGTCGTCAGAGGGTTCGGTCATTGAACATAAACAACCAGAAAAAGACACAAAAACTTGGTTAATGGGTGTTTTGAATGACGAGACAAATAATACTAATGCAAAAAATGTAACTAATACAAATAATAGTTCCAGTGATGATAAAAAACCAACAATTAATAATTTATTATCCCCTTATAGTGATGATAAATTTCCAAGTAATGTTAAATAGAATTTTCTGTATTTTATGTATCAATCAATCGATTTTATTTTATGACTTTACATACATTTTGTAGGCTCTCGTGTTTTATATTAACATATATACATCAACATCCGTAACAAATTAGTCTTTCCATTCATATAGAATTAGAATGAGGATGTGTTAAAAAATGAAGGGCTTCTAGTTTGATTTCTAATTCATTCAAATCGTCGATAATATCTAGGCCATCATTTACTTTCTTTGCGATTCTCTCCAATAGTTCTAAACAGTTTACAAAACCCTGGTAATAATGCCAAAATTTTGTATTGAGCTCGCTTTTATGATCGTTTAATTTCTTTAAATCCTGATTCATCAAAATAGCTTGATCTGTGAATTGATTACGTAGTTGTGGTATCAATTCTTGATTTATGAAGCTTTCATATGCTGAAAGAATTTTATAAAACTGTTTGTTCCGTATAGAATTTCTTTGCTTTATTACTAGAAGTTTATAATTATCCTCTAAAAGCTGGTTTAACCTTGTATTATTAGTATTGAAGTTTGGAGACTTTATTGTATCCAACAGATATTTATTCGTTATGTGATAATGAATGTCATCAAATTCTTCGGTTGTTGTACCCTCCCCTGACGTCGTTGATCGTGAGTATTGCTTATCTTTTGTATTTAGTTTAATTTCCTCTTCGGTGCTTGATCCTCCAAGTGATTTTGGGAATTTCAAATCATTTCGAGAGATCAGGTTGATGAGTTTGGCATTCTCATCTATGCTATTAGCCAAGCTATCAACCAACTCTATCAACGGTTCATTATTCTCCAATTGTAACAAAAAGTGATTTGACATATTGATTCAAACTTTCTGAAAATTGTTGATGCGATTTTTACCAATCTGAGAGATAAAACTACTTTAATATTTATTCTAAAATACATACACTAATAAAATTTTACAAAATTGAAATATATTGTTCGTCACCCAAATATGATATGCAGAAAGATATGGTGTAGATGTTAAATCCTGAGGGATATTTTAAAAGAAAAAAAAATAAAACACTAGAGTTATAACGTCATTATTCATTTACCCTGTGATAAAAGAGCATTTTTTCTTTCTTGCTTACCTTTTTTCATAACTTGCTTTAAGGCGATTGAATCCAAAGGGTCCAATAAATCAAATGAACATAATAATTCTTCAGAAACTGCCATGACAGCACCCCAATTATCGAATTCACCACAATAATTCGGAGCTGAAAACACTGTTACTAAAGTTTGATCATTGAAAAATTCATATCCATCTTCTACCACCATATGAGCTCTACATACCAAATCAAAGCCAAATTTAGATAAAAATTTGTTGATTGCTACTTTTGAAAAAACATAAGATACACCACGTTCGTTATCTTCCCATTCATTTAGAATATCTGCCGGATCCGACCATAAAAGATCATTCAATAAACCAAAATCTGGAACATCTGTTGGTCTTGCGATATTTCTAATGTCATCTAGTGATGATAAAACCGGACTCAACCCACCATGAACACAAAATATTTTACCAGCAACAATTGCTGCAATTGGTAAAGTATTAAAAGTATCAATAAACAATTTCCAAGTTTTTATATTACATCTTCTTTTACATTCATCATAAAACCCATAAACCCTTGTTACATTAGCACATTCGTGATTACCTCTTAATAAGAAGAAATTTTCTGGATACTTTATTTTGTAGCAAAGTAATAACAAAATAGTTTCCAAACTTTGTTTACCTCTATCAACATAATCACCTAAGAATAGATAATTTGAACTTGGAGGAAATCCACATTTTGTGAATATTCTTATTAAGTCACTATATTGGCCATGAACATCACCCACTACATTCACAGGAGGGTTCAATTCTAACAATGAAGGTTGTGATAAGAAGATTTCACGAGACTTAGCACAAATCATTTGAATTTCATTATTCTTCAAACAAACATTTTTAGTTCTTTTACCTGAATAACCAGAATCTAATAATCTTTGAATTAAATTTTCGATATCAAAGTTGTTTGAATTTGTGGATTGAGAAGTTGAATTTCTAGTCAATCTATTAGAACTTGTTTTGGATAAGATTCTCGAGGAAGAAAATGAAGAATTGGATTTACTTTTACTTAAACTCTTGAAATCGTCATCCTCTTCGATATTTGATTGAATGGAATGATTTGTACTTGTTCTGGATAAACCATTTGAATTATCTATAGTCAAATTATTATTATCATTTGTGGATTCAGGTAAGTTTAAACTGCTATTATTATTACTGAAATAACCATTGCTTGTGTTATTGGTTGAATTATTGCCATTAAAACTGCCATTGTTTACACTACTAGTGTTTGGAGTATTTGAAATTGGAGTATTGGAAGAAGATAAATTATTGTTACCATCATCGACTGATGCATCTGTATTCCTTCTTATTAAAATTGGTTGCTTTGGCTCAATTTGAACCATTGAAGGAGGTAAATTTGAATTATCCAAATTTAGATTCTGGAAGTCATTCGGTATATTATCGAGCTCACTATTATTTATGGAAGTATTATTTACAATCGAAGTATCTTGATGATATTGGTTTTGATCTTGAGGTTGAAGTTGAGATGCAGCCTCTTTATCCATTGAAACGGAAGAATTTTTTCTTGATATCTTGCCTAGTTTTGATAAACTTGATGAAGAATCATTTTTCCTATTTCTGATACTTCTTGAAGACTTATTTGATTTTGTAGATTGATTTGTGTTGGTTCTGGATAATTGATTACCGTCTTTTGAAGGTGTATTCCCCATTTCGTACTGATTATATCAACAAAAAAAAAGAAAAAGCAAGTTAACAGGAAGCTAATAATATGAAAGTGCAAAACCTGAAAAATGAAAAATTAAAATTAAAATGAAATGAGACTATAAATAGGCTTCAACAATGACAAAGGATGTAAAAAAGGAATAAAATGTGAAGAATGGAATGATAAGCTAAGTATTTAGTTCGACTTCAAATATATTCGAGTTACAATTGATTGTTTTAAACTTCCAGGAGTTAGCTGTTTCTTGGGAGAAAAAAATAGCTAGACTTAATATACGATTGAAATGTCAATTTTGTATATGGAAACTTTTGGAAAACTTTCGCGTTTGAAATTGGATTGAAAAGAACAATAGTATAACCTGCTTAGGGAATTTGTATTATTCTATTTGATCAAACTGTTTTGTACGATATATAATGCAATAACTTGTTATAGTTTTATCCAAGTCCTTATAAAGTTGATGAATTTTTCTCACTCCAAATTACTTCTCATGGTTGTGTCTCACCGCCTTATCCTAGTAGTGGGCGCACCGCTACTTCTGATGATATTAAATGAAACCATCAAGGGAGATTAGAATGAAAGAGTAGGGCAGGGAAGGGACTTGTATTGGTAGATGGAAATAGGGAGACAATTTGGAAGGTTTGGGGTGAGAGACTAAGGGGTGGTGGTGGTGGGATTTGTGTGATGGAGTAGATGAGAAGATAAACGAGAGCGATATAAATGGAAATTGGGGCCAGAATTAATGAGTGGCTGAACACGTATATGAAAAGGATATTAAAGATGATGAGTGATAATTGAAAGAAGAAAGATTATTTTTACGGAGGTTTCAGATGTATAGTGTATTATAATTGTAGTTTCGAAAAGCATGTATTTCAGATCTGTTATCTCTCGGTTCTAGACTTGCTGTATGAAATAGAAGACTTGATATAGATTAGAGTAGTGTAGAGTAATGTAGATTAGATAGTATATTTGAGTGATGGCCAATTAGATATGATATTTAAAAAGATATATTATAAAATTGGGCTCCTGAGCTTTAATGTACTTTCTTCGGGTGTTTTAGTTGTATCTAATTGTGTAATTTTATTCAACCTTTATTTGGAACATAATTCATGTATATTTCAATTAAAGATATGAGTGAGATAAGAATATATTGAGGATATGAAGAGTAGGCTAAATAGTTCAGTCATTCACTTATACGAGTATGATGATATACGGCTACTCTAGTTTAAGCTTTTGATTAAATTACTGTCGAAAGTGTTAGGCTATAAGACTTTATATACTAATAAATATTACAACCTTTTATAAATAGAAAATAGAATATAAAAAATGTATAAATAGTAATTGTTGTATAAGAACAAGTCTATGGATAGTAAGAAGTCTGTATTAGGTCTATAAGTAATAAAAAGCTTATAATAGATTCATAAGTGATATGGAGTATAAAAAGAAGTATAGACTAAGTTTAGGAGTGAGATATAACAGTAAAAAGTATAGGAGTAAGATATAAAAGTTACAGGTGTAGGATTAAAATGTGTTGAAAGTTCCTAAAAGTATAAGTTATATGAAAGAGTGAATAAGGTATAGGTTTAGGTATAGAAAGTGTTACATCATCGGACCAATATCAAACGTCAAAATTTCATGCTGTTTATGCCTTATCGAAATTTCACAATGGAACTCTATAACCTGTCAAATTCCATTATCAAGATTCCTCCTTCTCCTTTCACACAGACACTTCTCGTGCCTCCACGTTACTCCCATCAACATAAATCTTCCCCTGTACTTCCTCCTTCCCTCACCTTCTTCCATACCCACTTTCATCCACTCCCACCCTCCGATCCACTTCCTCCTCCTTCTCTTCACCTCTTTGACTTACCCAATTAGATCATTTTTTCCTTCGTGCCTGTTCTATCTTTAACTAAACTCGAGCGACTTGCACGACATGGCTGATAATCAAACGACTTTATTCCAAATATTTAAATGACTCAAATTTCCGCTCCTTTTGTTTTTTTTTATTGATACAACTTTTTTTAAAGTTAAATCACATATTTTTTTGAATTTTCAAGAACCCCCTTACGTTATCAAGTTTAATTTTTTCATATGCAAAATGTTTCCAGAAGAGTTTGAATCTAAGCCTAAAGAGAAACCCCGACTGAATGAGTCTCTGATTAAGAATACTACTGCGGATAAGAATACCGCTGCGGATAAAAATGAATCAAAAGAAAATTTAAGTAGAAGATCTTCAACTAGTTCTTCTTCTAGTAAAAGTAGTATTCCTAATCAGAGACTCCAAATTGGAAACTTGGACATTTCCATTGAAAAAGTCGGGTTGAAAGATTATAAGCGTGTTGCAAAAACTTTGAGATTAGCCTTTAATAAGGATCCATTTGTTAATTATATTTTGAATACAAAAATCAGTTATAAAGAAGGTGTAGATGGTGATGAAAGTGAAATCAAGAAATTGATGAGAAGAAAAAATGATTTGTTTCAATCATTTTTTGAAATCTCAGTTGTTGAATATATCTCATTTGGTGGGGTTGTAATTGTGATTAAAGATGTTGATTTCGAAAATTCTGGTGGAAATTTATCAAATTATCCATTTTTAGCTGCTGCTTGTTGGAACAATATGAAATTCGATAAAGGTTTATCCTTGGATTATGATTATGATTATTATGAAGATTCAAATGATGTTAATTCTTTCAGTGGGTTTTCTTCAAATTTATTATTAACAAAAGCCAATTTCAAGTTTAATTATTTTGCTTATTTAAACAAATGTAGACAAAAATCATTAAAGGAGAAATTACCATTTTTAAATAATATTAGAAACTCAATTTTAATTAACTTAAATTTAAATTTAAGTTTTAAAAATAAATTCAATAGTATTTGGTATTTGAGTGATGTTGGTGTTTTACCTTCCATGGCGGGTAAAAGTTTAGGTAAAATTTTGATTAACTATTGTTTTGAAAATTTTGCTTACGAAGATTCTTGGGTTTACTTGGAATCTTCCAATATTATCAATAGAAATTTTTACACTAAATTGGGTTTCAAATTAGCAAATACTTTTGCAATTAATGAAGACGAAATGGTTGTTAATAATATTAACATTAATAATTCAGAAGATTTACAAATTTTAAATAATTTCAATGATTTTATTTTGATGGATGCAATGGTTAAACCTCCTAATGGTATAAACATTGAAAAGGAGAGTTATAGAATTGAGGAACAAGAAGTTTCGAATTCTAAACCTAGTGAAGTTCAAACTTCAGTTAAAGAAGTTAAAGATTCCATCAAGGTCAATCAAGGTCAATTGAAGGTTAATCAAAGTAACAAAAATCAACATGTTCTTAATCAAAATCAAATAGATAGTCCAATCACTTCTTCAATTGGAAATGCGGGTTCGGGGGATAACATGGGTGGTCCAGTTAATACTGGAGTAACTCTTCATGCGTGACATGGAAAAAATTAGAGATAATTAAGGGAGTTATGATAAAGTTGTTTAATTATCTTACCAAAGCTTCTTTCATTGATAAGTTTAAATTCGTTTAACTTATTAAATATGCTTCACATGTGTTGCATTAATTTACAAGTTTGGTAAAAGTTTTCATTACTTTTACTGAAATGTAAATTGGAGGGGGGGTAGGATCTTTATTCCACTTTATTATGACTATTAACTGTCTCAATCAATTCAGTTGGATTTTTAAGCAATTGACATTATATAAGATCCATTATACAATGTTAGTTGAATAGGGGTGTCAACTGAACTTGATTTTATCATTACATAGCTTGTAGTGGTAATGGTTTTTTATATAATAAGTAGTTAAATATAAAGTCGATATCTAATTAATATCAAGGTTATCAATCTTGATATTGAAGAAAGTCCATACTTTCACAATTTCAAGGTTGGTGCATATTGATTTAGTACCTTCCTTGGATAACCAGTATTAACATGTTATTCAAGACGTTTTATAATGTGTTAGTGTACCTTCATTCTTCATTCTTCTCCAATGTAAGTTGCAAAAAAATCGCATCTCTCAATTTTTTGATTATTCTCAATGTTAACCAGAAGTCTAAGAATCATACCCAGGAGGTATATAGGTAGAACGGGAAGTCTTTATAATAAGAGGTTGGAAGACAAGGTTCCTGGTACTGAATATACATATGAAGAGTATGAAAATGCATCAAATCATCTCAAAGAGCAAATCAAAAAGCTTGAAAAATCAATCAAAGGTGAAAAGAATATAAGAGAGAACTTGAAAACTATGACAAGCTTTCCTATGTCAACTCATAAAAAGGTGAGGGTAGATGATCTTCCAACATTATTGGAGGAAACTATAAAAACCACTGGTCCCATTCCATTATCTACGTATATGAGGCAATGTCTTACTCATCCTGATTTTGGTTATTATACAACTAGGAATCCACTTGATTTAAAGACTGGTGATTTCATTACCTCCCCTGAAATTTCTAGTGTCTTCGGTGAAATGATAGGGCTCTATTTGATTCAAATCTGGGTGATGCAAAATAAACCAGCAGAGATCAATTTGGTTGAATTCGGGCCTGGGAAAGGTACCTTAATGTATGATGTTGTTTCAAGTTTCAACAAATTGAATAAATTCGGTATAAAGATCAACTTAGTCATGATTGAAGCTTCAAAGGTCTTAAGAAAGGAACAACACAAACTTCTTTGTGAAGATTCAAAATATGTCACATACGAAGTAGATTCAGTCAAACTTGAGAAATCTACCACAAAATGGGGCAACAGTATTTATTGGCTTGAAAATGAAACTGAAATTGACTTACTTGAAAATCATTGCAATGTGAATTATGTTTTAGCTCATGAATTTTTTGACGCCTTACCAATCAAATCGTTTCAACTCACTAAAGATGGTTGGAGAGAGCTAATGGTGGAGCATTCGCCAAGTGTTGAATCGAGTCAACTAAAATTACCTGAGTCAGAAGGGAACGAAAAGTACGATACTGATTTTCACTTGACCTTATCGCCAAAGGAAACCCCGTCGTCGAATATTCCTAGATTGAATCCAAGATTCGATGGCTTGCCATTAGACACTAGAATTGAAATTTGTCCCGATGCTGAGTTATTTATTACAAAAATGGCTAAACTCATTGATAACCAAAATAACAAAGGTGCATTATTGGTCATAGATTATGGGTTATCCGATAATATTCCTGAAAATTCTCTCCGTGGAATCTACAGACATAAATTTGTTTCCCCATTCTATAAGCCTGGAGAAGTTGATCTTTCAATAGATGTCGATTTCAAAAACTTAGCTCTTATCACTAAAGATATGGCTCAACCTGTTGGACCAGTAGATCAAGGTGATTGGCTACATGAAATGGGCATTGGGTACAGAATCGATAAATTAATAAAATCTACTGACAATGAAGATGAACAAGATAAGATTTATAATTCATATATCAGACTAACTAGTAAAGATGAAAATAGTATGGGAAAAATCTATAAATTTTTTGGGTTGATTCCTTTTGGGAGTGAAGTACCATTGGGATTCAAGAAATTGGTCAAGTAATAGAAGATATCTGTATTTTTTTAACTGTAAATAGATAAACGATTTTTACATTAAAATATAAACTATTGAGATGTAATACCGAGTTCATTGATACTTGCAACAGTACCACCTGCAATTGGAATATGTTTGATAGAATCTGAATTTGCACTGCAGTTTCCATTAACTTCTTCGGCCTCTGGCTCCCCATACCCACCTCCACCTGGAGTTCTAACCAAAACAAAATCTCCCTTTTCAACTTTGAATTGGGCAAAAGATGGTAATAAAATCCATTGTATTCCACCGTCTCTTCTTCTACCCAATCTATTTTGACCTCTTAAAGCTTCCTTACCACCTTTCATGCCAAATGGTGCATTGACTCTTCTTTGAGTTCTCATAGTACATGATAAGTCAGTAGTGAATTCATACAATCTAATCAAACCATCACCACCCTTGAATTTACCAGCACCACCTGAGTTTTTTCTGATACTAAACTCGTGCAAAACTACTGGGTAACGTAATTCAAGAACTTCTGGATCTGTAATCTTTGTGTTTGTCATATGACAATGAACACCTGAGAAGCCATGATAACCATCAGCAGCTCCAATTCCACCACCAATAGTTTCGACCATAGCGAAACCTGGTTTCATGATACCATTTTCAATACCACCTTTACCAAATGCAAGGGTGTTATTTGAACCTGATGATGCACCACACATTTCATAAGCTTTTAAGATAGTATCAGTTAATCTTTGAGCGGTAGCACTATTGGCAGCCGAAACTGCAGCATATTCTGATGGATTCAATATACATCCTTTTGGTATAATAGTCTTGACTGGGTTCAAACAACCTTCATTCAAAGGTATATCTGAATTAACCATCAATCTTAAACAATAAATGATACAAGCATATGTGATAGCAACTGGAGCATTACCACAATTAAATGCTTCTTCACTGGTACCTGTGAAATCATAGATGGCTGATCCATCATCTTTAATATCGATTGACACCTTTATCAATGAACCATCATCCAAAATCTCTTCGGCCTTCAAAGGTAAATATTCAGCCTTTTGGTTTGCAATTTGCTTTAAGAATTTCCTGACTGCAACCTCAGCTGTATCTTCGACACCCTTCATATAATATAAAACAGTTTTAGTTCCGTATTCATTGAATAACTCATTCAATAAATTAACACCTCTTTGGTTAGATGCAATTTGGGCATTCAAATCAGAAATATTATCTTGTAATTTTCTGGTACCAGAACATCCTGGGTATTTTGCAGGTTCTTCAACAAAATATTTTTGAACTCCATCATAATCAAAATTACCTTGACTGACAATTTTCCAGGCGACAAATTGAGCCCCTTCTTCGTATAAGCTTGTTGCATCAGCGGCACAAGATCCTGGAACTGATCCACCAATTTCTGCATGATGTGCTCTTGAAGCGGTAAAGAAAACTATCTCTCCATCCTTGAAAACTGGTGAAATAAGGGTGATGTCAGGCAAATGTGTACCACCAGCAACAGGATGATTAGTGGCTAAAATATCACCTTCTTTGATATTTTCCCCCCAATACTTTTTAGCATACCTGATACTATTTGACATTGAACCAAGATGAACTGGAACATGAGGAGCATTTGCAACCAAGTTACCATCATTATCGAACAATGCACAAGAAAAATCCATTCTTTCTTTGATGTTGGGAGAAATACTAATCTTTTGCAAAGTTCTACCCATATCTTCAGCGATGGCAGTGAATCTGTTTGCAAATACCGATAATAAAATTGGATCAATAGAGTCATTCACAATTTCTTCTCCTTTAGATTTTTCTAAGTCAACAATGACATGTCTGTTCAAAATAGTTGCTGTTGATGATGGAGTAATCAAAATGGTTTGGGTCTCATCAAGAATCAATGCAGGACCTGGAATTTGTGATCCAATAGGCAATTTAGATAATTCGAAAACTTTTGAGTTTAAAACACCTTCTTCAAAATGGATCTTGGCTGTTTTGATTTCCCCGTCCGAAATAGTTTGGATTTTACCTTGAGATTTAACTTCTTCATAGCTCTTATGAGGTGAAACTTCGTTGATTTTGGAGACATTACCACTAGCTCTGACTCTAATGTCATGAACAACGACACCTCTTTTTTTATCAACAAAAGAAAATTGACGTTTATGGATTTCGGTGAATAATTTATGGAAGTCGTTGTCTTCTGGTTGTTTGATCATTAAAAAGGTATCACTACCATTGTAACCCATATTGAAGAATATTTCAACATTTATAGTTTTGGGGTCAATACCTTGAACATATAATTGATTGGTGACGTTTTCAATCAACTTATTACAATCTTTTAATAATTCATCTCTTGATGAGTCGTTATAATGTTCATGACAAGGTTTCTGATCTTCTTGAACGATATCAGCCAATGCAATACCATAAGCAGATAAAATTGATGAGTATTTATGAATGATAACTTTTTTCATTTTTAAAATAGAAGCAATTGAAGCTGCATGTTGACCACCTGCACCACCAAATGAAGCTAAGTTGTGATTGGAAACATCGAAACCTCTTGATTCAGTAAGAACTCTAATTGGTTTTGCCATTTGGAAGTTTGCAACTTTCAAAAAGCCTAATGCAACTTCATAAGGAGTATATTGCTTGTCAGAATCCAGGTTAATAGTATCTGCTAGCTCCGAAAATTTTTTATAAACAATTTCTTTATCTAATGGTTCGTCTTCATTAGGACCAAAAATATTTGGGAAGAACTCTGGTAAAATTCTACCACACATCAAGTTAGCATCAGTTATAGTAAGTGGGCCACCTTTTCTGTAACAAGCAGGACCTGGATGAGCACCAGCTGAATCTGGACCAACTTTGAAGACACCATGTTGATAGAATAAAATTGAACCACCACCTGCAGCAACAGTGTTAATATCTAATTGAGGAGCTGCTATTTGAACCCCAGCGGTTACACTCTTAAATACATGTTCATACTGGCCCGCATACCTAGAAACATCAGTGGAAGTACCACCCATATCAAACCCAACAATTGGAGTCTTCTCGTCTCTATCGTAACAAGTTTCCGCTTCACCAACAACCCCACCAGCCGGTCCAGACAACAAAGCCTTCAAACCTGTGAATTTGTCCCATGAACATAAACCACCATCACTTTGCATAAACTCTATTCTAGTCCCTGAATCGTTTTCAAGTCCAGATAAAAAATTCTGAATATATTCTTTCACAATTGGGGTTAAATATCCATCTACAACGGTTGATTGGGACCTTGGGATAGCACCGATCATTGGTATTAATTCATGACTGACAGAAACATTTTTAAACCCAATTTTTGTAGCTATTTCCTTCAATTTCTTTTCGTGGTCTTGGAAACTGTAGCCATGAATTAAGCAAATTGCGATAGATTCAAAACCTTTTTCTTTGACTTGAAGTAAGCTTTTTGTTGCCTCTTCTTCATTCAAGGATTTTAAAACTTGAAAGACATCTTTACTTTCTCCTCTAACAAAAGTTTTACCGTCGATTTTGTTTGAAGCGTCAATAGATTCTGGATCTTCAGTAGCAGTTGGAATGGTAACTCTTTCGTCAATTTCGATGACTTCATCAGATAATTGTGGGGGCTTGAAAACATGTAATGCAAATAAGTCTGGTCTTGTTTGGTCACCGATTGAGAGTAAATCTTTATGACCTTTGGTGATACAATAAGCAACTTTTTCACCTTTTCTTTCTAATAAAGCGTTGGTTGCAACAGTGGTACCTAATCTTATAGATTCGATGATGGAAGTATCTAATTTCTCACCTCTTGGAATCTTTCTGTTCTGTACATATTCTAAGACTCTTCTGATACCTTCAATGTTTGCATCTTTATAATTGTCGGGATCAACAGATAATAACTTGAACACATAATCTTCTTGACCTGGAATGATAGCGACGATATCAGTGAAAGTTCCACCTCTATCAATCGCAATCTGTATCTTGAAGTTATCCACAGTCATATTTTGTTATGTTTCGTTTTCTCTAATAAGCCTTCTACTGTCTAAGCTATCCGAGATTTTTGATTAAAATTCTTGGACAATTCTTAAAAAACAAAACTGATAAGAAAAACTTGTTTGAGTTTATATAATTGATAAGTGTTGGTTATGTTTTATAAAACTGACACGGAATCTCCGTTGAATCAATCTCAAATAATATGTCAAGGTGGAATTTATAATGATATAATCAGTTTCATCTTCGATGAGCGGCTTTTCTGTATATGATAGTGCGGAACTTTCTTATCGAGATTAACTTTGTCGCAATATGCGATTCAAGCGCGCGACTACAATGAACGTTGAGATAAGATTAGATCTATTCGGAAAAGTCGAATTACGACTCTGTAATTAATATATATAATAATATAATTGACTGAGAAATGAAATTTCATTCAGTGGATAAAGATCAGTTTCAATAGATAATTACTATACTAATGTTGAAAACAGAGAAATCAAGTAGTGTTGATCAAACGTCAGATTCATTTGACGAAAAGAAAGGCGGTCAAATTAACGTCGACGTTGAAAATGTTGATGATGGTCTGCTGCAAGAGGCATTTCAGAAGACTGAAAATCTTGAAAAGCAAGATGAGGTTTCTGGCCTGGATAAGGGTGTTGACATGGCTTTGAAATATGCTAAACTCTCCAAGGGCATGACTTTAACTCCTGAACAAAATAAGAGAATTAGAAGAAAAGTTGACTGTTACGTTTTACCTTTTATGTGTGTTATGTATTGTTTCCAATTCTTGGATAGATCAACCACTTCTTATGGTGCTATCATGGGTCTTAGAACTGATATAGGTCCTATGGTGGGTCAGCAATATTCATGGTTAACTACCGCTTTATATATTTCTTATTTATTCTGGTCTTTACCTGGTTCAATCACCTTACAAAAATTCCCTTTAACAAAAGCTGTTTCAGCTTATATCATCTTATGGGGGGCCACCACAGCTTTACAAGGTGCCTGTTTCAACTACCCAAGTTTAATCACAGCCAGAATTTTCTTAGGTATTTTTGAAGCTCCTCTTCTTCCAGGTCTTTCTTTGATTGCAAATAATTTTTACCATAAAGATGAAATGTATGCAAGAACCTGTTTTTACTTTTCATTCTGTGGTTTAGCAAACATCCTTGGTTCTTGTATTTCTTATGGTATTCAAAGCAATAAAGATGCTTTTGCCATCGAACCTTGGAGAGTTTTGTTTATTATTTTGGGTTGTGTTACTGTTTTGTTGGCTGTCCTTATGGCTTTTGTTATTCCAGATATTCCAACTAAGGCTTGGTGGTTTACTGAAGAAGAAAAATTGCTTACTGTGGAAAGAATCAGAGAAAATAAACAAGGTTACGGTAGTACAGAATTTAAATGGTATCAAGTTTGGGAAGCACTTAGAGATTTAAGAGTTTGGTTATTAGTCTTATTACCAATTGCTTGTGAATTAGCAAATTCAGGTATTTCATCATACGCAAGTATTCTTTTGAAAGAAGATTTTGGTTTTTCTACTGAAAAAGCTCTTTTAATGAAAAGTCCTACGGGAGTTGTTCAGTTAGTCGGTTTGAGTTTATTGGGTGTTGCCAATCAATTTAAATTGATCAAACATCCTTTAATTATTAGTGCTATTGGAGTTTCTTTAGCCTTAACAGGTGGTTCATTATTAGCTTTTGCTCCTGAAAAACATGCAAGATTAGCTGGATTTTATCTTATTGGTTTTTCACCAAGTACTATGATTACTTCATTAACTTGTTTATCAGCAAATGTTGCTGGTAGAACTAAAAAAGTCGTCGCTAATGGTCTTTATTTGATTGGTTTCTGTTGGTCTTGTGCCGTTGGTCCCCAAACATTTATTGCAAGTGAGGCTCCAAGTTATCATACAGCAAAGATTTGTATGGTTTGCTTTTATGCCCTCGGGTTAGTTAATGTTATAGTTCTCATGTTTTATAATAGACTTTCAAATAAATTGAGAGATAAAGAAAGAGAAGCCTTGGGTGACGATTATGTTATACCAGAAAATTCAGAATTTACTGATATGACTGATAGAGAAAATAGAGAGTTTAGATATATCTGGTAATTTATTGTTCAATTCTTGTGTGTGTATGTAATACAATATATTTTATGTCCAACCGCCGCCGGCCCTCAAATTTTAGTTCGGGTTATTCGATGTCTTTTTTACGGTATTTTTTTTTTACACTACTAACCAAAATCTAATCTTTTCCAAAAATCATCATCAATTGTGAAATTGAATAGTTTGCTGTCATCTAGTAGGCTATTGGAATCCAGCGACCCTGTATCAGCTGTCGAATTGTCAAAAGACACTTCGCCATTGTATAATATATTTTCAAGTAGATTCTCGAATAACAATCTATATGTCTCAGCTTCGTTTGTTCTCTCAGAAAAAGAATATAATAAATTGGAACATGCCCTTATATCATTATGTGCTTTTATAAATGAAGCATTTCCTAAAGACCAGACACAATAAACAAGAGTCACCCCTGCTAAAAATATAGTATGTAAGGAGAAAATACTATAACCAAAAATTGACTCCTTATGGATTCTCTGGAATGCTTTACAAATACCTCCGGCACATTTCAAGGCTTGGGTTATTATTGAGTGCCTTTCATCTGCTGTAAGATTACTTGTCATAGTCAACTTGGGTAGCAATAAAAATAATTTGGCTCTATGATACAATAGTATTAAATATTCGAAGGAAACTTCATTTCTTACACCTTCAGAAAATTCCTTTTTAGAAGGAACCTCACTGATCCAATTCTCTAAAGCTTGGTTTATGCTATTGAAGTCATCCGATAACTGATTTACTTGTTTATCATAAGCTAAAGAATTTATTCTTCCTTCAATTTGCCTTATTTTACATGTTTCAACCAAATAAGTGATCGATGTGACTGGCAATTTAAAGATCATTTTTTGCTGTTGTTTTAATTGTAAATCTAATATAAATTCAGGGTCTTTTCCAACATCTTCTAAACTCAATGGAAATGGGACGTCAATTTCATTATCAGAAATCGATGATGGTCTTCCCAATGAAATGGATAATAATTTGTCAAAAGCATATACTGACCAGAACAATCTTTTCTCTAATTCATATTCAATACAGTTGTCTAAATTCGGTAATCTCTTTTTGTGATAACCTAATTGAACCATTTTCCTGATAGATAAGCCTGATAATTCCCAAACATTCATAACATAAGGATCAAGATAATCATAAGCATAGTTCAAATATAATGCTAATAGCATACATGTTTGAATTTGTTGCCTGGAAGATAATGAAGTTAATTTACTCAAGATTTTCAATGAGGCATCAAAATAATACTTTGGTGAAGGTTGCATAGTAACTTTCGATAATTCTGAAATTCTAGAACCATTTGCAAGACAAATATGCAAGACAAAAGATTCCCAGCCAGTTAATGAATATCTATCTTTATTAAAGATTTCAATCAAGTCATTCTTTTCAATGAAATGATAACGATTTCTTGAAAATGTTAAATAACATTTGAAAAAGATCTCCTCTGCTTCTTTGGTAGGATACGGTTTATAATTTAAGCTCTCGGTTAGAGTATCTTGAATCAAAGGGTTTCTATGGATTTCAATTTCTTGATCGTTTGTTAAGATTTTTCGGATTGCTTGCACTTTTGAGATTACTGCTGATTGACCAACATAGATTTCTCTTGTAGAAGGTTGTTCAACAAGATTTAAGATAGGTTGCATAAAAGAAACTTTTTCTTGAAAATCATCGGTATCATTAGAATATTCATTGATTTGGGAATTGATAACTTCATATTTCAAGACTTTCATTTCTTCAACAATAGATTTTACTTGAAACTCCAATTCATCTAATCGCTTGACTTGCTGATTCATGTGAGTCTGTTGCACCTGTAAAGTGGTATTTGCATATTTACATTCTGCCTTTGATTTGACACATGTACCACAATTAGGGAGAATCCCATCACATTTCTTCTTACGCTGCTTGCACCTCTCGCAAGCTGATAGTACTCTTCTTCTCTTCGGAGTGTCTTCCATTTTTAGAATGAATTGAGTTTGTAAGCGTTTCAAGTATACATAAAACTTAGAATAAACGTAGAAAATTTTGTATCTGACTCTCCTGCCAATTTTCCATCCAAATTCAGGCTATGAAAAATACTTACGAAAATTGTTTTGAAAAAAATGTAAATTTTTGTAGATACTTGATTACAAAATTATCTCATTTCCAGATTCATCGTAGATGGAACTCGAACTGTGTTTTTTTTTTCGCAGCATTTCAGAATTATTAGTTTACCGACGCTATCAACTTCTTATCTTTAACTTATCTAATAGAGCGTAATTATCGATCACCCCTATAAATATTAGGTCATAAAGTGGATGGATTAAGCGCTTCATTCACTTCTGTCCTGGCTCATAGGTGCAACTGTATCGAGAATCAGAGTCAATCTAGACTCCTGTTGTTTCTTGAGGTGGCGGTATGCCCGACGCTCTCTTTTTATCAGTACTGCGAAATCAGGTTATCGGTTTTTGCAATTCACGAACCTCATTATCTGAGCTCAGTGTATAAACTGAAGTGAAATCATCGATTCTTGAAATCTCAACAGTTAATTGAAGACTTGAAGTGAGATATTGTCTTTTAGACTGCTAGTTAACTAACTTTAGGTAAAATGGAAGATATATATGATGTTATAATTGTAGGATGTGGTGTATTTGGCTTATCAACTGCAATGGAGTTGAGTAAAAAGAATATCAAGATTCTAGCGGTGGATCCATTCCCCGTACCATCAGAATATAGTGCTGCAAATGATTTCAATAAGATTATCAGAGTTGAATATTCAGATGAAATCAGTGCCAAATTGGCCGTGGAAGCTTTGAAGTATTGGGAAAATGATGAATTATTCAAAAAATGTTATGTCAAATCTGGAAGATTGACCTTGAGTCCCAATGATTCTGCTTCCGCCAGAACTGAATATGAAAATAAAAGTTTCGAAATCTTGAGGAAATTGGGAGTCAACCAAAAAATGATCAAACTTACTAATCCTAAAGACGTTGCCAGCCATATAAAGTACTTTGAAAATAATAACTTACCTCCTAGTTTCAATTCTACCTATAATTACGAATGTGGTACAGGTTTATCTTCAAAGGCCTTGGAAGCTGTCTATAATGTCGCTCTCGAAAGAGGTGTTAATTTCAAATTTGGTGACGACGGTAGAGTCATTAAAGTAGGTGATAATCATATCGTTGTAAAAAGTGGAAAAAAATTCAAGGCTAAAAAAATTATTGTCACTGCTGGGGCTGCTACCGGTCTTATTGTTCCTTTGGATAACCAAACAAAAGTATTTGGTACTTTCGTTACACATATTCAATTGACACCTCAAGAATATGAAAAATATAAAGATATGCCTATTTTCTTCAGTGCTGAATATGGTTATTTCTTCCCTCCTGATGAAGACAAACATCAAATAAAAATAGGTATAACTACATGTGATGCTTATGGAGAGATTGATCATCCTTTCGAGCCTGGTAAGAAGCTAAGAGCTCCTAGATATACTGTTGATCATCCTGATGAAACATTGCCTAAAAAGCATTATGATGATGTCAAAAAGTTATTGAACTTGATGGTTCCTGAATTGCAAGATCATAAACTTGTTGGTAACAAGGTTTGTTGGATTGCAGATTCTTGTGATTCTTATTTCTTAATTGATAATTGTCCTTATTATAAAGATGTTTTAGTCGCAACTGGTGACTCGTCTCATTCGTTCAAATTCTTACCAACTATTGGTAAATATATTGCTGCTAAATTGAACGGTACTCTTGACGAAACTTTGTCCAAAACATGGGCTTGGAAGAATAATCCATCTTTCGCAAGTGGGAAGAACGCTAAAAGTAGACTTCCTAGACCTCATTATGATACAAAATTGATTCCGAAATTATAAGAAGCGTAAGAGTGTGTTTTCATTAATAGATTTATAGATTCAATATTAAAATATATGCACAAAACCTAGTCTAGTCTCCATTTCATCCCTGTATCAAATTCATGGCCTCTCTCCCCATAGACCAAACAATAATGTAACAATAATAATCTAATCTCTTCAATTTCATCAATCAATTCTAGTCTATCAATCCTTCTCTTCTCGTCATCATCTAACCATGAATCTTTCTCTAATTCGTATCCTCCGATACTTGATATATCAGTAGCCTTAACGTTGTTGAAGTCTAAGCTTTTCAAAAATTTTTCCTTGGATTCTAAGGTTGGATATTCGTTGAATGTCAACAAGTTTATTCCTCTCTTAGATAAGTTTTCACTCATTTGTTGACCAAATGAATCATTCAACGATATGGGTTCATAAATCAAGACGCTCAAATTTGAAAGTTTACTAGTCCAATATCTTAGGATCTTCTCATTCTCTTCAGGATTTAAATAACATAACACACATTCACTGAGAATCAAAGTAGGTAATTGTGAGATATATGGTGCTATTCTGTCGTCTTTTGACTCACACAAGTCTCTTAAATCCATTCCAACCAAATGGTAATTTTCAGTATGTAAATCTGTTCCGAAATTTTCAAATTGGCTTTTGTCTTCCACGATGTGTGTTTCTCCTGTGTATCCTACAGATTTGCTTAATTCTTTATCATTGATTATTGTCAATTTCTTTATTTTGGTCGTTTCTGGAAAATCAACTTCAATATAATTTATCTTGGAATTTAACAAACTAAAAACTCTGGTATCACTCCCACCACCCATTGAGATGATTTGACAGGCAGGGAACTGGCTTATGAACTTCTTAATAACCTTGGTGATACATGTGGTACGCAAATATGTCCCTCTGTTTATGATAGGGTATTTCCTGTCAAAGATTGATCTATAGGTTCTCCCAGCTGAAAGATTTGTATATCCTTCGCAAAACTGCAAATACTTCTGATAAGAATTGATGATTTTGATTATATGTGGATCTTCAAAATACTTTTTCTCTACACAATTCCATCTACTACTAAGCGCATCTAAATCAGTACTTCTAACAATTTTATCTTTCTTTTGAGATGGTGATAACATTGATTAATGCGAATATATTAAAAGTATATATATAAACTATTTATTCAAGGCTTTTTGATGATTACCCACCAGTTGTCACGTTCGTAGCCTTGGTCTAAAATAAAACCACCAGCATTTTCAGCATTTGATGCTAATTCACCTTCTCTATATAAATGATAATATCTATACTTCGTTATTGGCTCTTCTTTTTTTGGTTCTTCTTTTATCTCATCAGTTTCAATTTGGGCTGGTTCTTGAGATCCTTCATTTAGAGATTCTTGTATAACACCATTAATATCTCTGCTTTCTTGGTGTTGTTGCCTTCTTCTCCTTTGCTTTGGCTTCTTTTCTTTCTTTTCCTTATTTTGTAAAACCCAAGGGACTAAAATATCTTGATCATCTCCTTCTTTATAACCCCTTCTTGAATTTTCTTGTTCTAATGCCCAACAATAGATCAAAACTTCACCTCCACTTTTAATTTTACTCAATATATGCCTTATAGCATCGATTCTTCTCTCGTCGGTCAGAAAATGGTGAATTACAGCAATTGAAATTGCAAAATCAAATTTATCATTGGGATGAGGTAAATTTAAACCATCTGCAATACCTAAATTGTAGTTTGAATTCAAGCCATGGGCACATTCTATTAAACCTTGTGACCTATCTGTCCCTATTATGTATAAATTTGGATTAACACCCAAGTATTTACCATTACCACATCCTACATCTAGTCCAATATTAAAATCTTTTTGGCCCTTCAAAAACTTTTCAACTATAGGCCATGGTTTATATCTAGTTTGGGAGAAATGGGGTGCTATCTCGTTATATACGTCGTGAACGAAATCCTGTTCTTGATTAACTGGCGCAAGGTTGTCGGGAATGGAAGGTATTGACATCGATTTACACTTCAACAAATTTTAGGATAGTGAAAAATTCAAAAGCTGCGATGATGTTGATTAGTATAATACCATTTATTTTACCAATTATTTTGATTTGGTATAATCCTTTTGGTAGAGATTGGTTAGATGATTTGAAGCTTAAATTAAGGGAACCAATTCCAGTACCGATTTATTTGAAGTTTGGAGATCATGGTTTTAATTTTCCTGACTTGGTTGAGGCTACCCAATTCCAATTGAATGAGATACCTTCGAGGTTTAATTTTACATTGATTGACAAATTAAGACTCAAAGACTTCGAAGTTGACATTCCAAAGAATCAATTTGTTGCTGAACTTCATTTGGCTAACGAAGATGCAGCAATTGTTGAAAGGGATGAGTTCAAGATATTAGTGGTCTATTCGTTAAAGGCTATACATTCCAACGACTTGCCTTTTTATTTGACACAGTCATTAGTGGACCACTTATTATATCCAGATTTACAGATCTATGACTTAACAGAATGTAATAAGGATATACAAATCACTTTAATTCAAATCAAGAATGAAGATACATTAGAGTATATTGATATTTCACAAAACTGCTCAAATTATTTGTCTAATCAGAAGTATAATATTTACAACTACAATGTCAGTTACTCGGTGGAAGATGACCTCCCAGGGAAAACACCACCAGGATCATTCTATTTCGAATTGAACTCAACTGCTGAGACTTCCGATTCCAATTACTTCCAGCCTAAATCCTATGACAAACTATTTGAAGAAATATTATACAAGTTGGATACAGTTACATCAATAATGCCACATCCTGCTAGCAATGTTAACCTTAGACTTTTATCAATAATGAAACATTTTGTAATAGACAGAGTTGAAAAAATGGTCAATTCTTTCACCAAGATTCAGGAAAGATTGCAAGAAAAAGAATGTTTGAAAACCAGTGACTTACAAGAACAACTTGTGTATGTTGTGAATCAATTATATTCTTCAGATAAGGATTGGAATGAACTTTATGAAATAATTCAGTCTTGGTCGTGTGTGGATATTTCATAAATAATCGCATCCATCTAAGTGAAAAAAAGCTTCAACACTATGTCAGAAGAAGAACAAACATACGTTGAAAAGGTAGATGAGAGTGTGGAAGAAAACGATTACGAAAGCGATGTTAGTTTAGATGAAGAGGATGAGGAGTTGATTGGAAGAGTTTTCTATAGCAACCTACCACAGAATTTAATTGATGATGAATTAAGAATTACAGATGATGAAAACAGTTTATCCGATATGTCAGATCTTGAAGAGGTTGACGATCCAGAATTGGTAAGAAAATATAAGAAATTGAAATCATGCAAAGTTGACAAGAACTTGACAGAAGAAGATAGGAAAAGATTGATGATGATGAATTTTTCTGAGGACCAAATGGATAGATTTGAAGCGTACAGAAGAACCACTGTAAATAAACCCGGAGTGAAAAAGATTTGTAATTCAATCCTAGGACATTCAATACCGCAAAATATAGCTGTCATCTTGGCCGGTTTATCCAAGTCATTCCTAAGCGAAATCATAACGAAAGCTTTTGAAATACAAGAAAAAGAATACAAAGCAAAGCTTATCGATGATATAGAGATAAAAAAATCAAATAAGAAGCGAATTTTGCGTGGATTGGAAGAAGGTAATGATGGTGAAGTCAACAATATAAAATTAAGATATCAAGGTGATTATCAAGCTCCTTTAAAACCTGAACATATAAGAGAAGCCATAAGACTATATAAGATCGAGAACAGTGGTTATTTTAAGCCAACTTGGAAGTCTGAAGGCGAAGCTGATGGTAAATTTTTCAGATAATTTGAGAACTTTCTTACTCAAATACTTCACTCTGCCTCATCCTGCGTGGACCCTTGTTCGGGATCCAGTCGATGTGGTTTAACTACAGAGGTCACCATAATTCGTATTTATGGTTAATTATAGAATAATGAATGTACGGCTCTAATGACTAATAAAAAATGCGAACTTCATAATCTGTCAAATCACTCACTATATTATCGGTATAAGATACGAGGAAATACAAGAAACGATAATGACAAAGAAGAGACAAAGAATTATCTTAGTGTGTGACAATTGTCATAATAGAAAGATCAAATGTAATCGTAAACTCCCTTGTGATAGTTGTACAAATAGGGGTATTGCATCCTTATGTTGTTATACTACATTAGAAAAGGAATTGGCAAAACAGGGCAAGTCCACTAAATTAATAAAGAATAATGAAAATAATGCTGAAGAAGTAATACTATTAAGGAATAGAGTGAAGCAGTTAGAAGAATCCTTGGGCCTCAGCGATGGTTCTAAATCAGGAAGCTTGGGCAATATTCTAAATATAAATAGTACTGCATCAACTGCAAGTGCAAGTGGAGGTCCAACTCCTATGTCAGATAATTCTTCTCCCTCCAATTTACAACTTCACTCAAGCTATAATAGCTTAATACCTACGAATAATAACACTTCAGAATTCAATACTGGCGATTCTACAGAATTTTTTTATAATCATGGATCAGATGTTTTTTGTGCCAGTATTAAGGACACTTTCGTATTTAGTTGTCCGATATCTTTCATTCTGATTATAAAGAGGGACTCTGGATACATAATATTCTGGCATTTTAATAGGCTGTCTGCTCAAAAGGATAAGTTTTCAAAACAATTCATAAGTGGTGTGGGTTATATATTGGATGATGATGAAGAGCTAACCGCAAAGTATGACCAAGAAGCTAAGGATTATTTTGGTGAATCATACATTCCAAGAGTTGATTCTGTAAAGGTTGATGAATTCATATTGAAAAAATTAGTCAACAATTATACATCTCAAACTTTTGGCGCTATATGTTTTTATCCAGATTTAATACCTGTAGAGTCATCAATCTTATCAAAGGTTTATCTCATTTTACCCCCAAAGCAAGTCATAATTTCATATGTGGAAGTATTTTTCGGTATTTATCAGCAGTACTTTCCTATCTTTGATAAGGTTACTTTTTTAAATGATATCGAAAAATTACTTACAATAAAATCTGACTTGAAATTAAAGATCAATATTGACAATAAGAATGATGTGGCAAGGTTGGCATCATTGCTTTTTATATTAAGATTCACATACCTTTATGTGACAAATGACAAATCAGGTGAGTATTCTTCCTTGTTGGAAAACCCAATTTATATCGAGACAGTAACATATGCTAAAGAATGCTTGAAAGAATTCAATTTGGGTCTAGCTGTATCATTTGAAGCCTTGCAAGCTTTTTTGATGGCCAAGATCTATAAGACTTTTGCCCAAGATGAATGTGATGGGGTTAGAGAAACTGACTTGTATACTCATTCAATGATAAAATGTGCATCAGTCCTAGGCTTAAACAGAGACCCTGATATATATGTACATGATGAAATAACTTGGCTCTCAAAGACTAATAGAAGAAAGATATGGTATTTGATGTTAGCAGTGGAAACAAATGAATCTTGCATCTATGGTAGACCCATATACCATGACATGTTCCACGATGTTAAACTTGATGAATTGAATATTCCTGGTGATGACTGCTTATTTCAAACAATGAGAAAACTACTTCAAATAAGACCAGCCTTAAGAGACTTATTAAGAGTCCTTCTTAATATTCAAGAACCAGTCAATTTAGCATTTTTAACTCAAAGTTTAAGCACAATCGAGGATTTAGTAAACTATAATTACAAACTGTTTGATATTTCAATCCAGGATCTTCTTGAGCAGGAAAATGTAAACCCAGTCCACTTGATGGATGTGCATTTCCATTTATGTTTCAAGTTATTCTTAATAAAAATGTATCTTGCAACATACCTTATATATGAGAGAAAGTCTGATTCTGACATGCTGTTCAAATATTATAAGAAAATGTTCCATCTAATTTTCGTTGAATTAAAACCTTTTTCAAACATTTATGCGGATGTCAATTATAATTTGAACCCTATCATAACTACCTTATTGACACCAATTTACATAAGGTTTTATTTCATGTATGTTATAACAAGTATTACAGCAATACTTCATTTAAATTATTCAATAAAATTGTTTTTGGGAACCGAAGATAAGCCGAAGCATTTTTATGATCTATTATCGAATATTAAGTTCTTGATTTCACATTCATTAATTAACTCGGGATTTTTGTCAAAGACTTATTATCTTGCTTGGAAAGCGATGAAGGCTGCCATCTATGGCTTAAAGGAGACTGACGGATTGAGGACGTTTAACGAATTTTGCGTAGGCAAGTCTGCAGCATGGATATTCACTCCAGAACAACTCCACCAGTTGTGTGAAATATTGGAGGATGTCACAGCTGATATGAAATCAAAATCAGCCTTACCTGATGGCAATTACCATTGGCTTAATTTGATTCCCTATGACTACAGTAAATCTTTGGATGACAATCTTTTACAACAAAGATATGCTTTATGTCAGACTGATGCAATTTGGTTGTACCATGTTTCTACATTAAAAGAAACGATCCCAGCCGGTTTTGTATCTGATGCTGATAAAACTGATGATTTGCAGATTCCGAGTCTATTGAACTCTGACATAATAGAGCCCATGGATTTTATGAATAGTTTTGGAAATTTCTTACAAAGTGAAGACTACTTCTTAAGTGGTAGTATATACGGTACTTTGAGTTGAAATTAGGACTAGCAGATGGGAAGAGATAATCATAGGGAAATTTTAAGTTAATAAACTAAATAATACATATATGACCCATTTTTTGAAACTCTATTACCTAAAATAATCATCTTGTGCATCGACGAAAACGTCATCTTTGAGTCCAAGATATTTTGAGTTAATTTGATATACCAGATTTTCAATATTATTAAAAAATTTTGAATATATATCAACTTCATCCGTATTATCAAGAAGTTCGCTATATTTTCTGTAGATATTCAAATCTGTCTCATTCAACCCAGGTTCCAAAATCTTATCACTATGAAAGGCACTCAAATCACTTTTAGGTTTAATATAACTCGATAAATCGTTATGTGTAAAATACAAGTTTTTGTCAACCTCATTTATCGATGGTACTCCCGAATATAACGTTACATCACTAGAATCATCAATGTCTAAGGATGTCTTATAATCATAATTTTTCTTCAGTTGCCTCTTATGATCTGGGTTGCTACTATTATGATTATTATATCCTAACTTTTCCATACCTGATGTAAGCAAGTTCTTAATCTTGGTGGTATTTGTGAGATTCAAATAGTTATATGTTGTGTCATTGATCTCGTTGACTCCTTCTTCACCATTAACTTCCTCGTCGCTGTCTTCTTGATACTTACTAGCGCCAAACTTCTCTTCATTATCAGTAGCAAAGCCCAACTTTGACACCTTTTCTTCTCCTTGCCTTTCAACTTCTTCTTCCATCTCTTCATCTATAAACTCTTCATCTTCATATTCATCATTTATTTTTAAATCCATTTTCTTTTTTATAAGTTGTTTTCTTGACTGGAAAGGACTATAGTCAAACTTTTTGTTGGTTGATAAGTTTGAAGGAAAATATCTTGAGTTTGAATTCATATTGAACATAAAAAGATCAGTCAAACTTTGAAATTTTCTGGGGACATAGCACTCGTTGAACCAATTGTCATTGAAATCGGGGTATGGTTTTAACCTTTCGAAAACAAATGGTTTCCAGTCCTCTTGAATTGGATTTGGAGGCACTGATTTTATTAAATCTCTTCTGAAGTCTTTAAGGTATCTATTATTGTACCAATGAATATAACTAATCTTATTTCTGAAGTTGTCTGTTGATATTGAATTATGTAAATAAAAATCATTTTGTAACTCCCACAACTTGGGTTTCTTTGGATCATAAATGTAGTTTCCTAAAAATAAATTAATTGCCTCTTGTCTTATCAGATCCATAAAAGAGTTGGAATAAATTCTTTTGATACTATTTAGCATATCTCTTGTGTGAGAAGACCACTGGTTTATCCTTCTATAGCTGTCCATTGTATTGACTAAATTTGAACCACCATATTGAATTGCAATCGTGTCACCATGATCATGAAATATTTCTGTTAGAATATTTATTAAGTCTGAATCATAAGATAAGTTAGTCGATTCAGATATTAAACCTAGACTTGACAACTGACAACTCAAAGCCTCTTTACAGATTATGAATTGGGCTGCATTAGTCCTATCTAAACAATCAATACAGTTAGTTCTGATGATACCCTTTTGTATTTTGGTAGACTCCAAATCTGTTCCATTATGAAAAAATCCTATCTGATTCAAGGAGTCATCAGCGATCTGTTGCAATGGAAGAATTACATCAAGATTTTTCTTGGAATGTTTTGACATATCGAAAGAATTGAAGTGTAACTTGTGTTGTGGCGGTAAAAACTGGTTAAGATAATTGACACAATTTATGAAATGAAAGTTTAATTTCAGCTCTCTGGGAGTTTTTTCTTTTGTCTTTATTAAACTCAATATAATAACCGGCAGACCATATCTTTGAAACAAATCATTAAAATGAATGGCACTACTCTGATAAAAGGGATCACTTAAGTTGATCTCGATTGGTGGTTTTGGTAATCTGTTTAAGTCCTGAGTCCAGTATAAGGGAATTGACCCTCTATGTTGCACAAAGCTTGTGAACCTGGGGTTATTGTAAAATCCATGTTTAGGATCATGAAATGAGGAAGTCAACATATCAGTAACAATTTGTTCAGTCTCAATCTCATTGGCAACATTTCCATCATAATTGACTCCTCTTTTCAAGAATCTTGCTCCAGCAAAATGTCTTGACCTTCTGGCAATTATGGTAATATAGATTTTCTTACCATAAATTGATATATTAGCCTGATCAATAAAACCATGGATAATTGGCTGGAACCATTCATAGGTTGCAACTTCGTTATTTTCAGATATTGGTTGTAGCAATAATTTGTTCCAGACAAATCTTTCATTGTGATCAAAATTGTTATATAGGTTAGAATTGAATTTGATATCACCATCTCTCTGATAATTCGTTGCTAATTTTTTGTTCCTTATAAAATTTGTTTGTAGGGTATTCGTTACATCATAGGCATACGAGAAATAAAAAGTCTTTCCTAAATCAAGGTATTTGAATATCAGTAGTAACTTTTCCTCGTCGGTATATTTACTTGGTCTTTTATAGTTGATATCGAGGGGAATTAGTTTTGTTTCGTCAATATGATATATGTAATGACCTCCTATTATTGCAACCTGACTACATTTTGTTATTATAGATAAATAGTAGCCCTTTGTAAATTTAATTAATCCTAGAAGACCATATCCCTGTATGATTTTGCTTATACCCCCTTCAATCGACTCATTCAACCCGTTTATCAACTCTATCATATCTTTACGAGTGTAAAAGTAGCTTTTATCCTCAATTATGGTCAATTTGGTTTCATCCTTCTGGTCCTTATTAATTTCCAAAATTCTAAACAAGGACTCTTTTGCATTTGATCCTACTATGTACATGGTAGTATTCGAATTATAAATCGTAAACCTTTGCAAAATAATTCTCTTATTATTAAATTCTGGAACAGCCTCAGTAGTTTCACCTGATTGATTATCCATTTCCTCTAGATTATCCAGAATTGATTCATTGAAAACTTCCTGGATGTCATCCACCTCCTCTTCTTCTTTATTTCCTTCTTCATTCTTATTAATTTGATCATGTTTTGATGCCATAATTGATCCAATAATTAAGATATTCGCACTAGGAATTTTTATCTGCTTCCTTCAATAGTATAAATAGTTACGAGAGAAGAAGAGCCAATAATGGATCTATGGGTGATTTGTTATTATATATCTCGTCTAGCGATGGAATTGAAATTCATGAGTTCATTACTTGTCTACTTTTATATTTTTGTATTTTCTCGTTTTCAGTTGGTTTTCGTATTTTCATATTTGTCTTGTTTTCTGGTCTTACAATTGACTTAAAGGAGGCATCTTCCATTTCAAACCGTATAAATCATAAACACAAGCTCTATTATCATCTGGACCTATGAGCGAGTTGGTTTTGTCGGAATGACTATAACTATCTGTTAAATTAGTCGAATTGAAATTTTCATTTTCACCTTTCTTCCAATCTATTTCAAAATCCCCAAATCTATTAACAAATTGTCTTCTTTGATAGATTGTATTGAATTTGAAGTATCTTCTAATGAAAGTCTTATTGAAATAAAAATCGGCATATCTCATCAATCGTTTCTCATTAATTGAATTTGGATTAAACTCTTCTTCCTTCTTTGAAGCACCTTCATCTTCGTTGTTATGCAATGGATCAGTTATGAAGTTGTTATCGTATTCGTCAATTATATCAAATGGATCTCCACTTCCATACTTGTTAATTCGTTTTTGAATGCTTACATCGTCACTCCCACCATTCTGAACGTAGTTCAAAGCTCTGTAAAAATTCTTCAACGGGATATTAATGAAATATCTATAATCTGTTTCCCTTACTGAATAATACAATAAGTCATATTCATTAAATAATGTCGTAGGTTGTGCTATATCAATAAAGTAGATCCTGAACCCAGATTTTAGGTATAAGCCAATTTCTTCCATAATCAATTGAACTTTTACCAATTTTGAATGATAATTATTTGGATTTGAACTTAATCCAGCAGTTGATGTGGATGTGATAGTATTGTTGGTATTAAGTGATGAAATAGAATTATTAGAAATTATTGTTGGTAAACTTGCTGATCTACTGGCAGATCTACTTGTACTCATATGATCATTTTCATTCAAATGGTTCAAATGGGTGCCCGAGGTATAAGCAGGGTTAAATGTAATTGACCCTGTATGGTTATGTCCACCTCCATTATGGGACACATTATGATTATGGTGAATTGCATTTAGGCCTGAAAGATGGAGATTACCATTATGATGATCTCTAGTTGGACTACTATTCATGAAACTTGGAGGTGGATTATTTGATCTGCTGCTGAAACTTAATCCCAAATCAGACAAGTTTGGTGTGCTTACAGGATTAGCTAATTCCTCGCTAGGTTCCCTTTCCTTTTTAGTCACTTCAGGAATGGTAAACTCACCTAATCTTAACAAGCAAAATTGTTTTTTGGGCAAGATATCATTGATATTTGTGGGTGGGTAAAAGGTCTGAGTTATAATTTCATTATTTTCGTTTTCATACTTTATTTCGAACTTAGTAGTACCCAATCCATGACCATGTTTGATAACCAACCCAATATTCAAATTATAGGTACCGGGACTAAGCCATAAATTCTTAGAATACGATAACAAATAGGTTCTATTAATCTCCACAAAATGATTATAAACATAGTTGCTGGGCTCATCGATTTTATAATCTGTATACTCTGCAAATAGTCTTTTGTTTTTCAAAACGGAGTAAATATACTTCCATGAATCTTTTATGAATTGAACATTTAATTTGTTGGCATCATCAGCGTCATCATTCTCTAATGGTAATTTCAATCTTGACGAGATAATATTCCTTGCTTCAAACCTGAAAACATCCAAAGTCTTTATGTATGTCTTTAACCACGGAAGTACTCTCACGATTACCTGAGTAATATCCTCACTGAAATTGTCTACTATTTTTTTGTAATACAAATCATTGTATAACATGTAAAAATGGGAATTTACCAATTTCAACGAACTATTCGGATTCAAAGTCAACAACTCAACCTGGATTTCAATTGGTAGCTTGTCTAACATATTAAATTTCCGCTATAGAGTCTAGCTCTTTTTCTCTTTGATTCCTGAAAGACTTTTGTTAAGAATAGTTGAGCAGTGTAACTTCAATCTCCAATATTGATCTTGAGGATTTGATGATGCTTATCCTCACGTGATACAATAATTGAAAACTATCTTTTATCTTTCTCTTCCGATTCAAAGGTATAAAAGAAAAAATTACAGGTAATTATATTAGCTTTAATAATCTTTAACAGATGGTAAGTGAATTTTTTTTTATTGTTATTAGAACGAAGGACCAATTACTTTCCTTTATGACTAAGTGTGTATGCATGTAATGACTCCGCAATAGCAACTTACTCCAGATTATTGAATAATGCTTTTTCAAAGACGGCTAATTCCTGGATAAATAAACCCTAGCTGTACAATGCAGCCTATTATTTGTACCTTTCTCTAAACTCCATTGCTGGATTTAAAGACAAAAATTTACAGAAAAATATCATCAGATAAAATTATTTGCAGCCAAAAAAATGATGAGAATGGAAATCTGAAACCAGGCACTATTTTTAGACGGGAAAAGTTTCATAGAGTAAGCGTGGATACCTTTAGCTATATAGTAGTCAAGTCTTGTAGCATGCTCTTTTAATTCTAGTTGAAGCAACTTTCTTTAGAATGGAAATGTTTAGAAGTTCTTTAGTTAAATGTGTGCTCAACTCAATGCTCGTCGAATATAAATTACGCAGCACTACAAAACCTTTTCATTCTGAAAAATCAAAGGTAAAAATCTATTGACAAGTAAAGAAGGAGCAAACAATGTCAATTGCACCAACAGTTTTATGGGCGCAACGTTCAAGTAAAGATGATGAAACCAAAAATGTCATCTATTTAACCATCGAGGTTGCAGATGCTAAAGATATCAAAATCAATTTAACATCAACTAAATTAGAATTCAGTGCCAAACAAGATTCAGGTAAACAATATGAATTGGATTTAGAATTCTTCGAAGAAATTGATACCGAAAATAGTAAACAAAACTTAGAATCAGGTAATCATGTGTTTTTAGCATTGAGAAAGAAAGTTGCTAAAGAAGAATATTGGCCAAGATTAACTAAAGAAAAGGTCAAATTACGTTATATCAAAACTGATTTCGACAAATGGGTTGATGAAGACGAACAAGATGAACAACCAGAAGAAGATGAGTTAGCTGGTATGCAAGGAATGGGTGGAATGCCAGGAATGGGTGGAATGCCAGGAATGGGCGGTATGCCAGGCATGGGTGGTGCTGGTGGTATGCCAGGAATGCCAGGCATGGGTGGTATGCCAGGCATGGGAGGTGCTGGTGGTTTAGATTTAGCTTCAATGATGCAAGGTATGGGTGGTATGCCAGGAATGGGTGGCGAAGGTGGTGATTTCGATATCAGTAAATTAGCCAGTCAATTAGGTCAAGCAGGTAACATGCCAGATTTAGGAGGTGAAGGTGAAGGTGATGAACCAACTGAAGAAGCTGAAGAAGCTGAAGCAGCTAAATAAGTATATAGTAAATAGGAACTTATATTATTACGTATCATTCATTTCATTTGCCATATTAAGTCATTATTCTTATGTGGAGACCTTGATCTATTCTCTTGTCTTGAACCATTTTTCTAGTATCAGGCTTGTCGGTATGGTTTCGTTGTCTATGTTGATTATTTCTTCTGGTACAACACTATCGAAGAACTTTACTTCAGAAAATTTCGACAATAAGTAACAGATAAAATTCAACCTATGACCTGTCAAGGGCTCGTTTTCCACTGCATCTACTCCAGATGCCTCTTGTTTCTTGGTAAAAGTAAACAACCCATAAACAATTATCAATCTAGATGGATCCTTAAGTTTACTAGATAAAAATTCTTCGAAGTCCTGCAAGCTTTCAGCTAAATTAAACGAAACTCGATTTGCAACATTTATTGATCTTATTGTATTATTAGGCATCTTAAACTTATTGAAATAGAGGACTTCATCAAAAACTATCAATTCTATCTTGGAAGCTTCAGCTTTATAAGATGCTTCGTCTACTCCTATATCTTCATGTTTTGCATTATTGTCTGCAAACAAATCTATCAAAACTTGATCAAAAGTTCTAATATCAAAATACATGTCGTCTCACTCTCATGAAAAATTTTCAAAACTCAAATGTTAAGATTGAAAAGATTATCATTACCAAGGTTCAGGTACTATTCTACTGGTACTGTTAGTAGTGGTAGTAGTGATGTAAGTGGTTCTGGGGACTCAACCAAGTCATTAAGAGAAAGAGCAGTCGCCGAAGCAGTCAAAAGAGAAGAAGAAGCACAAGCGAAAGCTAAACACTTACTTGATTTAAGATACCAATCACAAGATTTAATAACGAAATTAAATAAAATACCTACTGACTTAATTAATACAAGATTATCCAACTTGAATAAACAATTGGAATCTATCAGCCCAGAAAAAATTAAACAATTAGATGATGAATTAACTGACTTCATGATCAAAAATATCAAACTTCCCCTTCAAGAGATTAACAATAGACCATGGTCAGAAGTCACTCAAGAAACTAAAAAATTAACTCCTAATTCACAAAATACTGAAGTCGAAGGTAATGAAACTTTATCAAGCACTTCAAATTCCATCTTAAATAATTATCCTTATTTAAAACCATCCGCAGACCATCACAAATATTCAGAACAAGAATTATATTTAAGACAATTGAATCATTCAAGACATTCAGGTAATTTAGGTTCAAAATTATCAAATGTGTATAAGCCAAAAGACGAAATCAAAAACCCAAAATCTATTGAGCAAATTTCAATCTCAAATCTTATGGCTGCTGGTTGTCATTTGGGACATTCAAAATCTATGTGGAGACCATCAACTCAGCCATTTATTTATGGTGAATACAATGGTATTCATTTAATTGATTTGAATGAAACTTTAGTTGCCTTGAAAAGGGCTATCAAAGTCATCAAGGGGGTTGCTAATAAAGGTGGTATAATTCTTTATGTTGGTACTTTAAAAAATTGGGAACAACAAAGAGCTCTTGAAGAAGCTGCTAAAAGAAGTAATGGGTATTATATTTCTAAAAAATGGATTCCAGGTACCATAACTAACTTTTCACAAGTCATTCAACAACCAGGTGAAAAGAGATTAGAAATAGATATGTTAAATAAGCCAACAGGTAAAAATTTATCAGGAAATGAATTGGATGGTTTAATTAAACCTGATTTGATCGTTATAATGAATCCTGTAGATAATAGAAATTGTATTAATGAATGTATCAAATCGAGAATTCCAACAATAGGTTTATGTGATACTGATATGGAACCTTCATTATTAACTTATCCAATCCCATCGAATGATGATTCTATGAGAGTCAGTTCTTTGGTTTTAGGTTTATTATCAAGAGCTGCACACGATGGTATTCAAGAAAGATTAGATACCGTTAGTCTGTATAAAGGTAAAATGTAAATAGAAATAGACATGATCATGCTATATATTAATACTTCATTAGATTTATTATCCCATTCTCTCTGCTATCTTTACCATTGTCATCAATTTTATCTGCCCTTCTTAATTCCTCTATAAATTCCTTGTGTGATTCGTACTTCTCTGGATTAGATATAACTATACCTTGGGATTCAACTTCTTTCAAGAATTTTATTCTGTCCTCTTCCCGAGTCTTTAAAAATTGTTTAGTTTGGGAATTGATCTCATTTACATTTTGCAAAGGGATATTTTCAGGATCAACTTCTAGACTATCGATATAAAACTCTTCTTCTTCGTATACTTCATTGTATTCATCTCTCACTTCATCTATAGCATCTGCATCATGTTGCACATAATCCTCATAATGCACTATATCCTCTTCATCTTTCTGACAATAATACAGAGAGCCATGGACTTCTCCATCATTCAATATCCATGACTCATTCTCTAATATGAAATTTCGAGTCTCTTCATTTCCCTTATATTTTTCACGGTGGTACTCCAATAACTCACTCGCCGTAATGATCATAATGCTGAAGCATATTAAAAAGTCACCGATTCTTAACTCTGCGACCCGGATATGGAAAATCTTTGGTCGAAATTGACCAACTTTGTCCAAAAAGTTCCCTCGTGTCGCACCAGAGTGACTTCAAAAAACTGTAGAGGAATGTCAACTCAAATACGAACAAGCTTCTTTCTGAAGCGAGAGTTTCGAAATATAAATACAAACATATTAAAATTGGCATTCAAAATAATACTAGGTAACTAATTCTTGATCTAAAAGACTCTCACTCCACTTGTATTGACCCGAAATGCATACTTTATTTGTTCAACTGGTTGCAAAATCTGTTCTCTCAAGTCGCACTTTTAGAATTACTACAAGTCAATAAAAACGATGTGATAAAGATGACCAGAAAGTGTTTATTTACATAACTTGTGTCTCTTTACTCGATCTTGGATAAATGTAGCTCAAATTTGAAATGTTTGAATAAGTCATGTGGCTTGTTTGACCCTCCAAAGGTACTCAAAGAGATAAGACCTGCATCCAAACATCAAATAATAGTGCTAAAAGATTGTAATATTAAGAAATACAATTACAGAGATATGAAATTATGAATATCTCCATCTAGCTGCTGAAATTTAGCATCATATCCCAGTAAATTGTTCTTTGCACTTAAGTTCTTTTTTTATCTGGTTCAACTCAAACTAGACTACTAAGATATCAAACTTTTGTTGCTAAACCCCTGAAAGGAAATATGTAATAAGACGCTCATCAATGTGATTAGTCTTATCAAATATGCAACTATAAGTACATTTTGAATTATTTTGTGATCTGTTTCAAATATCGCAGAATTTTTTTTTTGTTGCATAAAGTGTGTTATTTATTAAAAGATCTTTTTAAGGTAAGAATTTCTTTCAAATTTTTAATTAGAATCTACCAATTGGGTTAAATAAACTCAAAAATAAGACTTTATCAACCAAAATGGCAGTGAAACGTAAAATACATTCAACAAACAACGACAGTAATTCTGAGGTTGTGATTGATAGATCAGAAGTTAATGAGAATACTCCTGAATGTCAAGAAGCGGTAAATATCAACACATGTGGTCAATCTAATGATAAAAGTGAGTATATGGAGTCGATGAAGTCAAAGTATGTTACAAATTTACCGTCAAAAGCTCAGGATGTCTTGGATACACAAAATCAAATAGCTAACCGCCGTCTGAAAAATAGAGAAATATCTGAATCTCCTATTGAACCGTCAAAGGCAGGCAATTTGGCTTCCCCAGAAGTTGGTAAGGGGACCTGCGATAAAGCTTATCTTGTTGTTAGCGATGCTTTTCAAGAAGAAATTGGAAGTAAAAGAAGAAAACTTGGTGATGTTATTGAGAAGGATAATGATGATGCGGAGGAAGTAGAGAAAGAAAAAGAACCTGGCATGACGATTGAAAGTCCTTTAGAAATAAATAGTGAAAATGAAGGTGAACTCAAACAGTTCTGTGATAAAACTGGAAGGACAAACGAAAGTCCTTTAGAGATAACCAGTGGAAATGAAGGTGATGATGCAGATGACGATCACAAAGAGAAACAACAAAATGTGATAAGAATTGAAAGTGCTTTAGAAATCATCACTGATAATGAAGGAGAAGAATCAGGTGAAGGTGAAGAAGAGGACATATATGAATGGGATGATGAAGCGGAAGAAGGTGATGAGGGTGAGGCTAGCCATTCTGAAGTGACAGCTTCAGGAATAGATTATACACAATACCCTTTGATTTTGATTGATAAAAAACCACTTGTTAAGAATCCAAGAGTAATAGCAAAAAAATTACTACTGACTCCGGAAGAAAAATCGTTATTTCGTAAATTAAATTTAATGATAGCAGATGATTCCAATGCATCGACATTCTCTGGTCGAGAGGAAAATACTCGAAAAGTAAGGGTCAGCCTGATTACTGGATATATAAAATTCCTTGCTTGCAATAATATTACATCTATCGAGGTCCTCGGGGAGAATGTTGTTAAGTATTTTCGTTTCCTTACTATGAAGGATGGTAATAGAACTGGTAGAGCTTATCGACATGGTTCTTTGAAAGAAGTTGCGAAGGGATTTTTACTTTTGAATGAAATTTGTGTTAGATACAAGAATAGACCAAATTCTGAAGACCCGAAGGTAAAATATTTAGATGACCTAGAAAGAAAAAGTAAGTTGGAAAGAGAGCTCAAATCATACCCTGGTAAAAGCTTAGTCGAAAAGTTTTTATCAGTTCTCAAAACAGAGGAAATAGACAATCACTCTGCTAATGTGACCAATTTCAACGATATTATCGAAGAAGATTCCAATTATGATGAGGTTATCCTCAGAGATATGTTCATTGGGCTTTTAAATGAATCTGGTAGTGAGAGAAGAGGTGTTGTCGATTTGGCTATTAATTCACATTTGGAAGTTTTACTTGGTAATTGCTTATTAATTCGTGGTGTGAACAAAAGGATATTAAGCATTCGTGATCTCCTTTACAGTGAGGATAAGTCGAAATGGTCAATCTTGAAGTTTAGGTTGGTCAAAGAAAAAACAAGATCAAGTATTGATAATATCCCTCTTATTGGTTGTACAAGGCACAAGTTACCTGAATTATGTCTTATAGGTGCTGTCGCAAGAAGCTTCTGGTATCGTTTAGACTTTAAGGGAGGGCCCTTGGCCTATGAGTGTAGGCCTGATTTTTCAAACAGAAATGACTACTTTTCCATAAAGCTTCTTTATTCTTCGGTTAGTAATCAGAGAAAACCTATAAGCCAGACGTTCAATAATACTTTGGCTACCCATGCATTGCGTACAGCAGGTATAACTTCAAAAGCAAAGACCCATTTCGGTAGAAAAAAAGCCTCTAAATATGCAGATGAAGTTGGGGTCCGTGACTCTCAGATACGTAGAATGGGCCGTTGGAAACTTGATGTTATGGAAAACGCATACGTTACTGGATTACCAGACGACATGATTCAAGTTTTAGCTGGTTTCAGACCAAAATCTGAAGAAACATATCAGTTACCCAGGAGTATGCTCAGGCCGCCAGAATCCTTGAGGAAGAAAATATTTCCTTGGTTAGAAGGCGAGTCAGCTAAATATGAAACAAATAGAAGCTCTGGACAAAGAGATCAAGATTTATTTGGGAGGAGATTCTTCCAAATGCTTGATTCTTTTAGAGATATAATTTTGCAAGACTTGGTATATATTGTAGAGAGTTCTCCTCAAAGTATTTTTGCAAGACATGATATTGCACGGGACGAGGAATTCGTACAATTTAGGCAACTTCTGAAGCAAACTGACCCCGGTATTGTCTTGAGGGAGACTTGGAGTTCTCCTGAAAATGCAATTGATGCAGTAATACCTCGTGTGGTTGAGATTGTTAAATCAGCTGCAAACGATAATAGGGCTTGTCATAATCTTCAAAGAAATTTTCATGAAGAAAAATTTAACCTTTTACTTAGCACAACACAAACAAATTCGATAATTTTGAAGCAGCAGGAGGAATATATAAAGTCTATACAGCAAGAATTCTGTCAATTTAGAAGCCAACTAGAAACTTTAACACGTTATAGTGAAGAATTAAGAAACGAACTCAAAAATTTATCATTAATAAGCGAAAGAAGTAGGCTTTTGCTTCATGAAGACTTTGACAAGCTTGCAATGTGGATCAAAACAAATTTTGAAATAACAAGCAAGGAATATCAGGGCAACTCTATGACCTGGAGCCAGTCTCCATTTGTTCAACAGAGCACTAATGTTCAGCAGAACTATCCGTACCAACAGGGTGTTCCGTATCAACAGGAGTTGTATCAGCAGCCATATCAACAGGGTGTTTCATATCAGCAGGGTTTACCATATCAGCAGGGTTCACCATATCAGCAGGGTCTTTCAAATCAACGGGCCACTCCAGCCTCACAGAATAGTCGATTTAATAAAGAAAAGACTAAAAAATAAGAAAAAACATAAATAAAAAGGGAGTTTTATGAACTCACCTGTAAATGAAAGCATTCTGTTTCTGTTAGTTATAGCTTATATAGCGTTAATTGATATCTCTCTTCTTATTTTTATAAATTTGTAGTAGTTCTAAAAGTGCGACTTGAGAGAACAGATTTTGCAACCAGTCGAACCAAAATTCCATTTTGAGTCAATAAAAGTGGGGTGTGAGTCTTTTGAATCAAGAAAATTATCTTCCATTGTTACTTTGTATGCAAACTTCAGTATGTTTGTGTTTATATCCTAAAACTCTGGCTCCACGAAGGTGTTTATTCGAATTTGAATTGACATTCCCTCTATAGTTTTTTAAAGTCACTCTGGTGCGACACGAGTGAACTTTTTGGACAAAATTGGACACTTTCGAAAATCCCCAATCCGGAATCACAGAGTGACTTCTAAATACCACATTCTAATACAAATGAGTTAATGGAAAATTATTAAAATTATTAATTATTAAACACTATAAACAGAATATTTATTATGCAAAACAAAATGATTTTGATAGCATTTATCACAGATCAAAAACACGTAATGCCAAATCCTCCTAAAAGGTGGATATAAAAGAAGACCTTCCTTATTGATCTTTCTTTTCGATTTCTTCTTCTTCTTCTTCTTCTTCTTCATCTTCATCATCACTTCTATCATCTTTTTGTTCACCACCTTTGAGAACTCTGATTAAAATTCTTAAGGCTAACATTAACCAATAGATATTGACGATTTGTAAAGCACCTAATAAAACAAGAACAATAGGTTGACTGATCCAACATTTATATTGCTGAGTATCCCAATTTAATTCCCATTCACCGACAGTTCTAAATTCAGTCAAGACAGACCATAAGATTTTCAAATTGATGAAATGTCTCAAATAAATCCAAACGGCAATGAAAGTTGCAAAGAATGCAGGAGTTAAAGGAGAATTCAAATAATTTAAAGTTTTAGACATTCCAAGGAAGAAATCAGAAACATCCATGGTGATGAAAACTTCTAAACCAATCCAAGTGAAATGGAATCTATAAGAACACCAAATAAGAGCAATAGTAACAATATGGTGGAATACAAATTCGAAATGATCTTTTCTTGGTTTTTCAACTTGTAATACTAACATAATTGATTGTTGAGTCCAGAAAGCAGCTTGACCAAGGTAGAAAATTTTGAAAAAAAAATCATGAGTTTTATGAGGATAATTGGTATACATTGGAGTTGTTTCAAAATACCATAAAGGTAATTTTTTCATAATCCATAAACCAAAAGCACCAGCAGAACCAAAATAAATGATTGAATAGGTTTGTTCCATAAATCTTTTAATTTTACCTTCCTTTGTTAAACCACACTTGATTGCCAAAGGCTTTAAGAAAGTACACATGACAAATTCTCTAAAGAAAGTGAAAAAAAGTGCATAATAAAAGATGAAATAGAAATCATTTCCACCTTTACCATATTGATCGGTACCCTCAATTTTGTAGGAAAGAAGAATACACTTTTCTAAAAATTGATGAATTTTACCTTGCGGATCTGAGATGGAAAAAGTTGAGATTGAAACTGCTAAAAGAAGAAAAGGATTGATCCAAGTTTGCCTATAGGTAAGTTCTTTATAACTGATCCATAATTTTTGTAAAACTTGGGTGTCGGTTTTAGCTTTTTGAGACAATTCAACTAATCTTTCACTGGATTTTTGTCTTTGATGGCTTGTTGTATTCATGGTGGAAAGACCTGAGGAAGTATCCCCTAAATTGATATGACCAATTGAAGAACCTCTACGACGTGACATTTTAATTACTGAAGTCAGCTGCTATGGGAATACTAATTTAATAAATAAACAAATTTCGATTGTATATATAATTGAAAAATTCTCATTGCGCATTGTTTGTCTCACACGAATTGTTGCAAATATTATAGGGGTAAGGTTGGGTAGCTAAGTCACTATGAATTTGATTATCCATGGCTGTACCGTTATGTGTTGGGAATGAATGTGTAGAAAATTTTTAAATCGAATTTCTGGCTCATTTTAATAAAAAATTTCTTCACATAAATTTAAGATTTATATAAAGCCTATTGGAAAATCGGATAAGACTCTCATATTTAAATAATTGCATGTAATGAAAAAACAATGCTAAAAAATCGAGTCAAATATAGTCAATTCTTTACCTAACTTGCATAATATCATTTGGCTGACTTTTCTTGGTGTTTTATGTAGTTTCTGATTTTTTATTGATTTTTTTAATTTTTTTTGCTTCTTTGGTTGTTTTTGCAAAAACTAGCAATAAAAAGTTACAATAAGAGTGAAATTTGCAATAAAAAAATAAATCAAAAAACTCCAAAAAAAATTTCTAACCATACATTAAAACTAAGTAACACACAGAGCTGATAGGGAACAAGTGGAAGTAAAGGGAATGACCAGAGAGAGGGTTGGAATATACCAGAATGGTCTAAAAAAATCAATTAGTATAGTCAGACGATAAGCAAATGAGATGGAAATAATAAACCGAGCATATGAAATCCGATATCAAACGATAATGACATAATATGTCAAGCGACAAGTGACTTATTTGTCCCCTTCAACCGTGAGACAAAACATTTAAATACCATAATTTCTCAGTTAAATTATTATTCAAAATGTGTATGGGATCAATTTGTGCAATCTGCAATCATAAATCATGGGTTGGATGTGGTAGTCATATTGCATCAGTCATGGATAATACTCCTAAGGAGAATTGGTGTACTTGTGATCATGTTGATGAAGGTGATTATAAGTATCCTCCAAAAGCTGGTACTGGTTCAGCAAGAAGAACAACTCCTCCTTAGTCTAACTTGTAATAAATATATATCACCAGTTTTATTATTTCTTCAAGTCTTGATCTATTACAATAACTACACCTATATAATGCCTACAGTTTACCTATATTATTCAATTATATACAATATATCTATACTTTTATGCCTAAATTTTATTAACAATTTATAGTCTACTGATTTGTTTTTTGTTTTCAACCCTTATCTCATCCTTGATTTTCTTTTCTAGTGGTGGTCGGTCTGATGGCAAATGGTCCAACACTTCTAATTATTGGTCGTACCACCTCGTACCGAGTAGGACTATACCGTACCAAGGAGGATATTCCCGTACCATGTAGGACAATCCCGTACGTGGTAGGACCACTTCGTGCCACGAATCGCACAAGACTCTTGCACAAGACCCTATTCACACTGCAACCTCGCGGTAGTCATGCATTTACCCCATATTTTCGATGAATAGAAAAATATCTTCCAAACAAACCACGGCACGTGACCGTATATCTAAACATAAAAATTACCATTCTTACCACGAATAAACTAAAAACCTGATTAAAGAAATACTTTTAAAGCAAACCAAATATCCATATTTAGTAACAATTAAGGGACCATGGTCCAATAATCTATAAATAAAGCCAATGGCCCAGCGTTGCTTTTTAAGGGCTCTCTCCTCTTAAAAAAAACTATCGCGAATTATTCAGTCATTTGAAAATTAAACACCTTGTACAGACATTCATTCACTCCAAAGGCTCAGAGTTATAAGAGATTCTTGACGAGTTAACAAATAGAGATACATATAGACTTAAGGGAAGATTAAACAAGTATAATTCTGAAAGTCTTATAATTATCAAATTAATAAAAATCATCTAGAACATTAATCACTAACAAAATTCAAGACAATACTACTTCAATACACTAAAGCTTAACTTTAATAGACTAAATTCATTTTCAAAAACATCTTTTGTATCAAGACAAGTATACAAATAGAGCCATACAAAATCAAACATGAGTTTAAATTATCCAGATTTTTTGAATAAACCTCCAGAAATGGATAATTCCAATGGTGATTCTGAAAGCAACCAGAAATTAAGGCAGAATTCTTTGAATCCAAATTTTCAAGATTCCATTAAATTTAATCCAAACTTGGAAAACGTCAGTGAATCCAATAATTTAAACAATGTCAACAACTTGAACAACATGAATAATTTGAATTTGAATAACGGTTTGAGTAACGGTGTTGATTTCCAATTTAACGAATTATTATTCAATAAATTATCCGAGTTAGAGAAATCTCCCACTTCAATAAATTTCAATAATGGCTTAACTTCCCCATTAGTTAACCCTTTCAGTCCAAATTTGAATCCTTACAATAATTTTGGTAATAATAATAGCTTTAATTTACCCTCAGAATTACAAGGTGGTATTGGAAATATAAGTTCAAGAAGACCTTCTTATGCCGCAGAATCGTTCACAAGAGATCCTTTCGGATATCAAAGTCAAAACCAACAATCTTTATCTCAACCCCCTCCTCAAGCTCAAGCGCAATATCAAGGCCAAGCTCAAATCCCAAATCAGGTTCCAACCAAGGTTTCTGGACAACATTCTTTCGGTCTTGCAAATAATCAAGGCCAAGTAGGAGGTGGTGGTCAGGTAAATGGTCAAACAAACCCTCAAATGGCTGGCCAATTAGGTGGACAAACAGGTGGACAAGTTCCAATGTATGGTTCTAAAAATGGATTGAACTTATTTCAATACGCCACTTCAAATAATTATTCAAATTATATGAATCAGTTGAATGATAATTTTGCTAATTTCAATTTGAATTCTAATTTGAATAATTTCCAAAGTAGAAGACCAAGTCAGTTGGTAGATTTCCCAATCCCAAATCCTAATATCAGTACTTCTCAAATTAATCCATTAAATTTAGACAACAATGACGATGGTGTCAAATTAGAAAATGGCTTAATATTGAAAGATCAATATATTATGGCATCAGAAGATTTGAGAAAGCTCTTCACCAAGACAACAAAATACTTCCAAAATCCGGAGGTTTCTAATAAAATTCTTGACGAATTGAAGAACCTTTTGAAAGATCCTGTTATTATAAAATTAGTCACTTTCATCAAGAATTTGAATAATTTGAATTTCAATCACAAAATTTTGTGTTTGGTTATTAACAAAAACGGTAAATTTGATTTATTATCTTATCCAAATAATTCAAATTTATTGTTAAATAAGAACGATTTGGTCATAGTTGATGGTGATAGGGGTAAAGATTTAGTTATGATTTTCGAACCTTTAATCGATTTGAATTTTGCAATATTGTTTAATTTTTTGAAAAAATTAGAACACTTAAAGTCTTTAAAAATTGATGATTTCAACGGAAATAATCATAATCAAGGTTTTGAAGCAAACAATAACAGTTCAGTTAATGCAAGTTCAATCATAAATAATTCAAACCAAGATAATGAGTTTATAATTTCTTTACCAACCAAGCAAGTGCTTAGGTTTGCTACACCTAAAGAGATTCAAAAAATAAGTGGAAAATTCTTAGAAGAAAAGAAAGCATTTTTGACATGTTTCAATAAAATAAAAGAACTTAAATTAGACAAAAATTTAAAATTAATAAATGTAGAGTATCAGTCAGATTTTAAAAAGTTGATTTTTTATTATTTTGCAAATTTTAAAAGAATTGATTTTAGATCCTTAATCAAAGAATTATTCAAAATTTATAAAACCAGAATTTGGTTGTGTGCAATTTTGCCCCATGACAACCCAAGCTCAATTAATAATTTCGAAAACTTAAAACCCTTACATAATGAGATTCCACAAGAGTATAATTTAAGTAATGATCAGATTTTAGAATTCTCTATTAACGAGATTAATAAATTGAATGATCCAATTTATTTCCATTCACTTAATTTGCTCAATTTAATTGATTTATTGAAAAAGGATTTGGATGGTTACTTTTATGGGTTTAATGATAAACGTCAATAGATTTATAGATGAAAAATGTAGCTTTTTTTGATTGGAATCCTTTAATGAACAAACTATAAAATAGAGATGAAAAAGTTAAGATTAATTTGTATATTCAATAAATAGATAAAATCGTCAAATCAATGAATTAATATATAAAACAAAGGAAGGACATTATGTAAGACAGCTTACAATTCATCTCTGACATCAGCTCTTAATAATTCTCTTTTACTTTCTAAATATTCATTCTTTCTCTTTTCTCTTTGCGAGTCACTTCCTTCTAATTCATTCTCTATCATACTTTCAGTAACACCATTACTGATTAAGGTTCTCCAAGTTCTCATTGGTTCGAAAGAATTTCTTTGGTAACTATAATCTTCAATAATTTTACTTAATTCATTTTGTGAGCTAGCAACGAAAGGACCATAATGGATAGTTTTCTGATCAAGAATTTCACCACCAACTAATAAGAATTCAACATCTTCAGAATTGTCGAGTGGATTTGCACCTTTAACAAAATCACCATCGACATTAAAGAATGCATTATCGTATTGTTTTAAAACAGTACCATCAGTTAATCTTAATCCATTACCTTTCATAAGATATAAGAAGACATTGAAACCTTTAGGGAATTTTTGTTCGAAAATTGCACCAGGTTTCAAAGTATATGTATAATAATGGACTGGAGTGTAAGGTAAAAGATCAGGAGCAGAAATACCATAAGCTGAACCACTTGCGACCTGAACCTTTAATTTACCATCTTGGTCTTCAGCCTCTTCGATTTCATAATTTCTTAAATCTCTGTAAGATGGATCAACTTGTCTTTTTGATTCAGGTAAGTCAACCCATAATTGTAAACCAACAGGTTTTTGACCACTTTTTAATGGGACAGGCATTTCACTATGAACAATACCTTTACCGGCAGTCATCATTTGCATATCACCTTCGAAAAGAATACCTTTTGATCCAGTGAAATCTTCGTGGGCCATTGCACCTTCAATCATCCTACTAATAGTACAGAACGAAGCGTGTGGATGTTCAGGAAATCCACCATCACCAGCAAAATGATCAAACATCAAAAATGGACTGAACTTATGCATTCCCATGACACCAATTGATCTTCTGACAGTTGCACCAACACCTTCACTTTTCTGTATAGCCTTGATGACTTTTAAAACACTTCTAGGATTCATATCACTTCCACTCATAAGTATAGCTTGTATTTGTATTAATATAAGAAATAAACTTGTTAACTTAATTTTGATTTTTTTTTATCTTTGGGATGAAACTCGTTAATTTATAGTATTTTAAAATGTTCAAAGATTATTCTAGTATAATCTAGTGTTTATATGCTATTACTAAATCGTGTATGTTGATCCTTTATCCAAGCTTCAACTATAAGCTTTGTTAATTGTAATTTGATTTTTTTTAATCACGATTTACTAACTTTATTAATGAATTGAATCTTCATTATCATTTTAGTAATTTTGACCACGCGCACGTCTTTTTAGTAATATGTAATTTGCAGCCATTTTATTCGAAGATATGAAGGAACATATGTGAGACCCCAGTTTAGGCTTTATGATCAAGAGAATGAGAGAAAAGGGGAGCAACAGAGAATATGAGCACAGTAGAGTATTATTTCCTATTCTTATGGTAAAAATTGGGGGTTTGGGTTTTTTCAAGGATAGAGGACAATAGAGAGAAGCTTGAGATGAGATGAGATGAGATGAGAAGTTTAGAGATCATTGATATGTATACGTATCAATATGTATATTATAAGGATATTAATAAAATAAGTAAAGTATTATGATTGAAATTGGATCAAAAGTTTGACCCATTGTTATTGTTTTGAGCTAGTCAGGTTTAATGACTGAGTTTTTTTTCCAAATACTCTTTCTTTCTCTTTGCTCTATGCTCTTCACTACCTTCCAATTCGTTTTCAATCATGCTTTCAGTGACACCATTACTGATAAGTGTATTCCAAGTTCTCATGGGCGCAAAGGCTCCGGTTTGACTATTGTATTCTTGTATAATTGACATCAAATCTTCTCTACTGCTTGCAACAAAAGATCCATAGTTAACTACCTCTTGTTCGAGTATTTTACCACCAATAACCAAAAATTCTACATCTTCATCATTATTAGAAGGATTTTCTCCTTTTACATAATCACCATTAGCTTTGTAAAAAGCATTATCATATAATTTCAACGTATGCTTATCAGATAATTTCAATCCATTCCCTTTCATAAGATATAAAAACACATTAAAATCCTTCGGAAACACTTGTTTGAAACTTGCACCAGGTTTCAAAGTATATGTATAATAATGGACTGGAGTGTAGGGTAAAAGATCAGGAGCAGAAACACCATAAGCTGAACCGCTTGCGACTTGAACCTTTAATTTACCATCTTGGTCTTCAGCCTCTTCAATTTCATAATTTCTTAAATCTCTATAAGATGGATCAACTTTTTTGTATTCTGTAGGTAAGTCAACCCAAAGCTGTATTCCCATAGGCTTTTGACCACTTTTTAATGGAACAGGCATTTCGCTATGAACAACCCCTTTTCCTGCAATCATCATTTGCATATCACCTTCATGTAAAATACCCTTTGAGCCTGTGAAATCTTCATGAGCCATTGCACCTTCACACATCCTACTAATAGTACAGAATGAAGCATGAGGGTGTTCAGGAAATCCTCCATCTCCTGCAAACTGATCAAAGGCCAAAAATGGAGTGAATCTGAAATTTCCTGGTATCCCAATTGATCTTCTGACTTTGGCTCCTTCACCTTCTGATAACTCTATAGCATGAATTACTTTGGCAATGCTTCTTTCTCTCTCCATATTTCTAAAAAATTGTTTATGTATCTTATTAAAGCAATGTTGGTGTTTTTATATTAGATTTATCAAAATCGTCCCTTTATCAATTTTAGTAATATTATTTATGGTGTACAGATGTAAGATTGGAGATTTGCAGAAATTAGTAAAGATGAGAAGCAAAGTCTAATTTACATTTAAAGTCTGTTTATTAATGATTCAAATCCAAAATCTTATTAAATTCATCATCATTGATGACGCTATTTTCACCTGATTTGGAAGAATCATTTTTGTCAGTCGTTTCATTCATGTCGATTAAGTCACGACTATCTTCTTTATACTCTTTATAATCATCTTCATTATAATCTTTATATTGCTTGTAGGTATCGTAAGTATTAGTGCTATCATTAGTTTCATTGAAGTAATCTTCATCATTAATTGAATTCAACACATTGGTTTTAACATCGTTCACAAAAGACCAAATGCTTGAGGAGACTGTTTGTAACATATCCTTATCTCTTTTAAGATAAGGACTTTCTTTTGGATATTTAAAGCCTTCTTGATTTGTTCCGTCTTCTATTAGTTCTTCAAGGTTTATGTTATCATTGACAGACTTGTTTCTTAATGGTGATGATATTGAACTCACACTGGAAATAGAATCTTGACTGATTCTTGAATGCCTATCGTGTGACTTTCTAGGACTTTGTTGTGGTTGCACCTGTGATTGTGAATGAGGATGTAATGAATCTTGTGGTATTAGTGATTTTTCGAATTCATTTTGTAACATAGTATCAAACTGTTGAATTAAATTTAATGGTTTCGATAGACTGGACCAAATACTCTTATCTGCGGAAGAATTTCTTCTTTTACTATTGGCAATAGCTTCATCTCTTGGGTTACTATTTTTCCTCAATCTTTCATTACCTTTGAATTGCAAACTGGAATTAGAATGGTTCATCTCATTATATAGAGACCTTTGGATTAATTGTCTCAATTTATGAATCTCACCTTCATGACTATTCAATTTGTTATTCAAATTATTAATTATATCTTTGATCTCAACAATACTCATCTCTTTCATTGCCAACAACCTCAATTGTTCTTCAATGCTTAAATTTACTATTTCATCCATTGGTGGTAAAGGAATATCATATTTCAACTCATTATATGGTTGTTCGTGTTGTTTATTGAAGGTGGAAGAGTTTGTGCTGTCATTGTAGTCACTAAAATATTTATCATCAGATTCATCTTGATTTATTTGTTGATGTAGTGGAGATTTATGCTCAGAAACTGAGCTTAATGTGTTGGAGTTACTTTTGGATCTCCTATGATTTGCTGATTCAATCGAAACTGGTGAAACCGCTAAATTCAATCCAATCCCTTTAGATCTCACTGAATTCGATCTACTAATCCCCTTTTTCTTCAGTGAATTGATACCAAACTCTTTGATTGGAGATGGCGTACTTATGGGATCCATACCGTCCATTCCCAAATAAATCTTTCTGCTAATGTTCTTCTCCAAATAAACTTTAGGATTATTGTTCTTTAAGTTATACTTTTTCCTTGTGTCAATTTATGGTAGAATTTATTATGTTGTGAAATCCCAAAACGCGAAGCGTACTTTTCAAGATAAGAAACATAATATTAGAGTGAGATGATTGATTCTACAAAGATAGATCCTTCAATTAAGAAATGGATAAAATGGGTGGCCATATTACTTGTTTTTCGTAGAGACAAGCCCCACATATGGTCCAGTTTTTTGGCGTTGAATCCACTTTTTAAGAAACTTTTACAGAAACTGAACTTCATTAGGACCAAAAGGAATATTAATATCAACTTTTTATCGAATTTAATGAGTTCCAGTTTATTGTATTTTGCAATAACAGACAATCAGAATTTCCCAAGTGATTACGGTATAATTTATATCTGGTCTAGTTATGTCACTGAATTGAATCCCCCTTCTCATTCACAGATTTTACCCACACCAAATTTTTCTAAATACTTCAAAGTCAACTATTATAACAATAAGAAATTAAGGGACTTGTATTTCAACAAGAATTTTATAATATATCCAATTGTTTTTGCACAAATCTTATCGAACTATTTGACTCCAACGAAATATAAATTGAATCAAAGATATTTATCATCTTCGATTAAATCAAAAATCTTAAATCCTATATGGATTAACTTTAGTTTGGGGGTAAACTCTCATTCATTAAATTGGTTGGGATTACTCAGAAGTTACCTATTCCATAATTTCATCTTCCTAGGAGTTTATGGCTTGATATCCTTCAAGAAGAGAATTATTGACCATTACTATGAATTGAAACATAACGTTTATAATGCAAATGATTTGAAAGATTTTAAGTCTATTATTTTGAATTACTTTTCATATATTGTTCATAAGTCAAATTCGATTACTAACTTTATTTATTTACCAAATTTGATTTCAATTTTACTTATTTCATTAACTTCACCCTTCATAAAATTAACAAACAACTCGAGCTTCAAAAAGACTTTTTTCAAAACATATATAAAATTAATCGGGTTTGTTGCAGGTTTCATTTCATTATATTTGAATTCAATGGATCTCATCCCTGATTATAACTACAAATTGACAAACTATGATGAAGATGAAATTAATATTTATGAGACTGAAAATATCAGAAGAGTATCAGATTCTTTGATTAATGCAATTGATCTTTATTTGATCAAATTGATTATACTACAGAAATGGAGAATTTTAAAAGAAAATCACCCAGTTTTCAAACTTTTCAAATTAAGACACTGGAAAAATTTGGAAAATATGGTCTTTGCTTATGGTGTATTTAAATTGATGAATTTAAATGATTTTTTGAAGAGTACCAAGGGCAAAGATTATGGATTGAGAGATAATTCATTGATCAAGCTAATTGACAGAATAATGAGATAATGATATTAATAATTAAAGATTCTTTGAATCTATTAGAAGCTATGATTGGAATTGCTATAGAATTTATATTTAATATACAACAGTTCTATGATTGATAACCACCAGCTCCTGGAACATTTTCTTTACCTTTTAATTTTTTTAATAAATCTTTAAATCTTGATTTATCTCTATCACCAGTGGAAACTTCACCAGCTTCACCAGTGAGTTCATTAACTCTATCCCATAAGGTACCTCTGGTTAAGAAACCGTCTCTTTTTTTCAAGAATTCTTCTTGTTCTTTTAAGATTTCTTTGCTGTGTTGTTCTCTTTTATTATTATAGTTATCATAAAAATCATCAATGGTTTGTTGAGCTTTACCAACGATGTCTGCTTTTGTTTTTTCATTCACTTTTTCTCTTTCACTGATTTCTAATTCTCTACGTTCTTTCCATTCTTTCAAGTGTTTCGATTCTCCTTGGAACTTGTCGTGAGTTGACGATTCAAATCCTTCAAATTCATCATCATCATCTTCAGATTCTGCAGCTTTCACTGGTTCAGCATTGTCTTCTTCTTCAACTTCTGGGAATTGTTCTTTAAAGTCATTAATTTCATCGTCGCTACCTTCCAAGATTTCATTGTCTTGATCAGTTTTGAATTCATCACCAACCAATTCTTTTTCACGACTTAAAAAATCGGAATCCATTTCATCTGTTGGTAAGTTATCTTGTATAGAATCTAATTCTGGAAATTTGTCTGCCATGCTTGTTTTTCTTTGCGAGTTAAATACCAATTCAATATTTTATTCGTCTTGCTGACTTCGATTGATTCAATTCTTGTCGATTTGTTGAGATTTTGAGATTTGAGAATGACACTCAATAAATATATTATATTAACAGAGGATTACTATGTTAAGATAGGATTTCTATATATGATGTTGATTGAAGTTATTAAGAATATAAAGGGTGGCACTGTTTAATTAATAATCAATATTATAGATACGCAAGGATGAATCTGAACTTCCAGCCGCCAATAAGATATTATCTTGGTTGTTAAACTTCAAGACTGTTACCTTTTCACTAGGTGATATTAAACTATCAAATGTTGTTAATTTTTCAATTGTTTCACCAACTTCTATCAAAATAATTTCACCACTCTCTAAACCCACAGAAATTAATGCTTTACCTTTAATAGCTCTTGGATAACTGGATATCGAGGTGATAATGTTATCTAGTTTGATTGAGTTGATCATGTCAACTTTATGTTCTTCTTGGTTTACTTTCCATAACTTGAGTTGTTTATCACGAGATACAGTCACGAATAAATACCCAAGTTCAATTGGTAACCAGCAAGAATCCCATATAATTCTTGTATGTGCTTTAGGATTCTTTTCGTATAATTCGAAACTGTCACCTTTAATTTCCCATAATAAAAATTGTCTGTCTCTTGATACTGATAAGAGAAATTTATTATCAGATGTGAACTCCAAATTTGTGATTGTCAAGGTATGCCCAGGTAAGGTTTGTTCGTATTGTTGAAAGTCTTTTTCGATATTGAATAATCTTATCATACCATGCTTTTCTGTATTACATTTACATGATGTGGCAATTAATTTTCTATTTGGCGAAACAACACAGTTTGTTACTTCATAACCATGCCCGTACAATTTCTCGAGTTCAGGGAATAAGGTGAATCTTTGCAAATGATCTTCTAATGGAGGTGTTGTCAAGTCGTCGAATAAATCACCCTTTTCTGCATCACCTGCTTCTTCCGTTTCACCTTCTTCGTTATGTTCAGCTGGATCACCAGATTCTACTTGATCTTTTGCTGACTTATTTGACAATCCCAATACAGGCAAAGCTGCTAAATCAGGTAATTCTTCAGTTTGGATTTTAGTGCCAACAAACTTTTCTAAGAGTTTGCTTATTGACTTGGTCATTTCGAAGACTCTTAATATCTTTTCATCTCCTGCTGAAACGAATCTTGTAGGATTGATATTATCAATACAAATCATATCATAACCATGTATTTGTGGTCTGGCAAATTCGTGCCATGAGATGGTGTCATCACCTTCTAATCTATTCTTCTTCCATGGTGCTATTAATCTGGTGGTTTGATCTAATGATGTAGCCATAATATAACTTTGATCCAATGACCAAACAATGTCACTTATTTCTTTTGTTGGTCCCGATAATGCCATCACTGATTCCCAGATCTTATTATCTTCACCAGTACTTTTGAATTTTCTGATTGAACCGGTTCTACCATTGGTCAAAATATATTGTGAGCCATTTTCAATATACCAATTGACAGACCAAAAACCACCAGAGGCACCAGTAGCAGTGGATGCACCCTTAATTGATAACTCCCCAATTCTACTAACACAAATCCAAATTCCAGATTCGAAATCCATTTCCCAAATCATTAAAGCAGTATCTGCACTTGATGAAAGTAATTGAAGTTTCTTTCCAGCGCCGGACTCATAAGATGGCACCCAGCTTAACCCTGTAATCCAATCATCATGTCCAACTATCAATGCTTCAAAGCTGAATGATAATCTAGTGGCATTCATATTGAATTTGTATTGTTTATTCGATAACAAAATTAATTTCAGGGTATCTTCGTCTGAGTTATCTATTTTATCATTGATTCTTAATCTCCATAATCTTATATATCTATCTTGAGAACCAGAAGCCAATAAATAGTCATCTTCGGATTCTTTAATGAAAGTCAAACACTTCACCCAATCTTCATGACCAGTTAATATAGCAGCTTGATTGATTTCTGTTTGTAAGTCTTGCTCTTTGTTGAATTCAAATGTATAGATGAACAAGTTAGATAAAGTTCCTCCCACAGCTAATACGTATTGATTTGGTTTAACTTCTTCTAAGGCTAAACTTAATGGATAAAATCCAGGCTTAATGTTAAAAGCACCAAATTTTAACCATTCTCCTTGTCTCTCAACCCAACATATGACCTGACCATCTGAGGATCCAGTTACAAACATTTTGTTTAAAGCTGTGATACAGTTTATTGAAGATTGATGGTCATTCAATGATTGTATTATCTTGTATGAGTCAGAATCTTTTTCCCATATATTTATTTTGTGATCTTCACTTGCAGATATTAAAACATCACTCTCCGGAACGAATTTAACACAAGTAACCTCTTTTGTATGATTTTTCAATGTCTTAAATGTACCTTTTGAAGAGTTTGGATTCCATAAAGCTATGTTATTTTTAGCACCATAAGCTACCAAGCCTTCACTTGCATTGTAGTCAACCCCAAATGATTGCTTATTAGCTCCTATAAAGGTTCCTTCTTCCTTTATTGTGACCATCTTCAAATTGTCTTTAATCTTAAAATTTTCAAAAGTGAGATGCGATGAAGTTGAAAGATTCGAGATGGTTTCAGCGTATGTTGATTTTAGACTTAAACTTGTAACGAGTGCTTGAGGTGGCATCAGTTTACAAAATTGGTAGATCGAATAGCTTGTAAAGCAATTGACTCAATGATACTAACAAATAGAGTGATTTTGAATTCTGATGCAAATCCTGAATCAATTACTCAATTTCATGATGAATTATCGAACGAATTACCAAACTTGAAAGGAAACTGGAATTTTAGCTTTAAAATCTTCAGGAATAATCAGTTTTCGATACATCCAGACAAGATCAATAAATTGGAAGTCTCAGATGAAACTAATTTTTTGCATACATTATCACCATCTTACATGAATGATTCATGTATTAGTTTAATTAACAAAAGGTCGGCTGGGGTTTTTACCAGTCTCATAGATGAAGAAGTGGGAGACTTGAGCTCTCGATTACTTACAATACCGAGTAATCATTTGCATCAAGGTGCAACTACTGGATTAAATGACCCTTTTGATATGTTTACGGCTCATAAATTACAAAGTCTTTGGAATTTGAGACAGAATATCAGAGGTGATGGGGGTCAAATATATGAACTAGAGAATGGTAATTTGACAATAAAGACATCCAACATTTTCTTACACGGAATTTTCAAGGGATTGTTGATTGAAATCATTTTTGATGATCATGTTGTTGAGAAGACAGATAACTTGTACTTGAGCTCATTATTTGACAAAATAATAAGCAAATACAAAATTCCAACCGGAAAAATATGCTTTGATCTTCTAAACCCAAGTGTATCTGATAAATATGGTGACTTATGCTTACAATATTCTGAGATTTTGAACTTTTGAATGCTTTGCAACGATAAAAGAAAATTAAAAGATGTGAAAAATAATACAGAAGAATTGATCACATCAACTGGATTCATACATATGCTAAAAGAATGATCACAGTGAACTATGGATATTGATTATTCATAGTCTCTTTATAAACTATGTAACTATATACGAATAGAAAAATCTACTTAGTCTCATTCTCATCTCATCGCAAAAATTTCAAGATCAAGATGGTCAAAAAATTAAAGGTCAAGTCCAAGCAACAAAAGGCTTTACAACGTCAGAAGGAAGACCAAGAGTTGAAAGATTTGTTAAAGAGAATTGAAGAGTACGATGCCAGTCAAGAAGGACAAGTTTCCCAATTCAAGGAATTACCAATTTCAAAAAATACTTCACAAGGATTAACAGAAGCAAGTTTTTTGTCCTTAACTGATATTCAAAAGAAGTCAATACCATTTGCATTAAAAGGAGAGGATATTTTAGCAACAGCAAAGACAGGTTCGGGTAAAACATTGGCATTTTTAATCCCAGTTGTTGAGTCACTATTAAGAAATAAAATTACAGAATACGATGGATTAGCTGCATTAATCATATCACCTACAAGAGAATTAGCCGTTCAAATCTTCGAGGTTTTGACTAAGATAGGTAAATATAATCAATTTTCTGCTGGTTTAGTTACTGGTGGTAAAGATGTCAAATTCGAAAAGGAAAGAGTATCGAGAATGAATATTTTAGTTGGTACTCCTGGTAGAATTTCTCAACACTTAAATGAAGCTATAGGTATGGAGACATCAAATTTACAGGTTCTTGTTTTAGATGAAGCAGATAGATGTTTAGATATGGGTTTCAAATCGCAAATAGATAACATTATTGGTCATTTACCACCATCGAGACAAACATTATTATTTTCGGCGACTCAGAATGAAAATGTCAAGGATTTAGCAAGATTATCATTAACAAACCCAAGAAGGATCGGTGTCTCATCGGACAATGACATTTCATCAACCCCAGAATCTTTAGATCAATATTATGTTAAGATTCAATTAAACGAGAAATTGGATGTTTTATGGTCATTTATAAAGTCACATTTGAAGTCAAAGATTTTGGTCTTCTTTTCATCATCAAAACAAGTCCAGTTTGCACACGAAACATTTCGTAAGTTACAACCAGGGATTTCATTGTTAAAACTTTATGGTCGTAACAAGCAAACTTCAAGATTAGAAACAACTTACAAATTTTCACAAGCTCAGCATGTATGCCTATTTGCAACAGATATCGTTGCAAGAGGTCTTGATTTTCCTGCAATTGACTGGGTCATTCAAGTAGATTGTCCTGAAGATGTTGCTACTTATGTACACAGAGTTGGTAGAGCTGCAAGATTCGGAAGAGAAGGTAAATCATTATTAATGTTGATGCCTTCAGAAGAAGAGGGATTCTTGAAGAGACTAGAAACCAACAAGATCGAATTAAAATTCATGAATATCAAGCAAAAGTCAAAGAAAACCATCAGACCACAATTACAATCTTTATGTTTCAAAGATCCTATGTTGAAAAATTTAGGTCAAAGGGCATTTATCTCATACTTTAGGTCTGTTTATATCCAAAAGGACAAGGATATTTTCAGAGTAGATGAACTACCAACAGAGGCGTTTGCTTCATCACTAGGATTACCTGGTGCACCTAAAATCAAAATAAAAGGAGGGACCACACAGAAAGAGAAGAAAAACCAATCAAGAAAATTGACATCTTTGTCAAAAACGAATGAAGAAGGAGATGAAGTTGACGATGAGTCGAAGAAGAAGGTGAGAACCAAATACGATAGAATGTTCGAAAGAAAGAATCAAACAGTTTTGTCTGAGAATTACTTGAATATGACTGGTAACAAGCTCAAGGAAGGCGAAAATGAAGATGAAGATGAAGATGATTTTATGGTTGTTAAACGTCAAGATCATAATTTGAATGAAGAAGAGTTACCTGATTTGACAATACCTGTATCCAAGAGACAAGCTAAAAAAGCTCTCTCTAAGAAAGCAAGTATTGCAAGCAAAGGAAATTCTACTAAATTAAGATTCGATGACGATGGTACCGCTCATCCTATATATGAATTAGAAGATGAGGACGATTTCAAGAAAGCTGGTGATGCAAATGAACAAAAAGCAGATTTCGTCAACAAAGAAGCTGAATATATGAATGAAGCCGATATTCAAGATAAATTGACTGCAAAAGAAAAGCGTGAAGAAAAGAAAAGAAGAAGAAAAGAACTTGAAAGACTTGCTCAAGAAGAGGATTACAGCGACGACGAGGAAGGAGGAGAAGCCATTGTTACACTTGGATCAGCTGATCTTGATAGAGATATGCAATATTCAGATGAGGAAGTTGAAGAACCAGCTGCCAAAAAGCCTAAATGGTTCGAGAATAATGATACTAATGAAAAACATACAGATGAGTTTATTGAAGTTAACGAACCTGAGACTTTAGAAGACTTAGAAGCATTAACAAGTAGATTGATTAACAATTAGAAAAATTTACTTAGTGATTAATATATAAAAGATGAAGCGATGTCCTGGACATTCTAGGTAAAAGTATGAAAAATATTCTCTCAGATATGTTATATTTAAATCTATGTAATGGTTGGCGTTGCGATAAACTTACCATCCAAATTTCCTAATTTACTAATTACACCTTTGAATTCTTCTTCCTCTATAGCTTCTTCGTCCATTTCATCTACTGGTTCGTCTTTCACCTTCACTTCATTATCATTGCTTACATCTTCCTTATCCTTTTCATCATTCTTGATATCTAATAATACCAACTCTTGTAAGAAATTAGATGGAACACCAGCAGTCACATCTAAGTTTATGTCATTTCCTAAATTGATAGTGATCTTCCCGGATTTGTGGATATTCAAGTGCCCTATCTGACCACTCAAATCGGTAACATTAGAGGCAAAAGAAGACAAGGAAGTTTCTTCTTTGGGTTCTTCAACAACAAGGTCTTCATCATTTGATTCTGATTTTAACGATACTTCTTCATAGGTTGGTAAAATTTTGGGTAACTGAAATAAAGTAAAACCGTCATCTTTTGTATCTTCATTCATCAACGAGTTGAATTTTGCGGTTATCAAAGACATAATTTTCATATAATCATCATTTAACTTTTCATTTTCTTCTTTATCTAGCAAGTCGACTGGTTGGGATATCTTAGATTCTAAATTAGCTTTAGTATTTAAAATGTTTTGTAGTTCGGTTTCTAAAGTTTCACTTTTGACGGAAGACTCTTTCACGAAGTCAGAATCATCATCTTCAATTTTAACAGGTGTCTCTTCTTTAACTGAGGTTGCGTCTTCAACAGGACTTGATTCTTTGGTGATGCTTGAGATTTTATTGTCGTTTCTTTCTGGCCTGACAGGGAATAATATGGTTTCCTCTTCAGCAAATCTATAATCCTGGTTCATATCAATTTTTGTTATTTCACTGTCATCGTCTGAATCAGATCCAGAACTGCTTTGTTTAGAACCTTCTTTCAATTTAAGACTCTGAATGAATTCTGGACTTGGTGAGATCGAATTCGAAAATGTCTTTTCATTTGCCAAACCAGCTGATACAGCACCTGCTGCCAACAAACCTGATGATAAAACATGTGTACCAGCATAATTATTTCTACCACCTCTTCCTCTAGTTTTCAATCCACCACGAGCAGGTTTATTATTTGATCTGGTTTGATTTGAGTCTTCTTGTTTGACTTTGACAGTTTTGTCTCTTTCCTCCTTTGACTTTCTTTCTACAGCTTTAGGTTTGAACTTCAATGAAGGTTTTGAAGAACCCGGCTTCTTTGGATTCAAAGAATCTAGTCTATTAGACATTGTAGAATTACGTTATATTAATTATATTTTCAATCTCAACTTTTTAGTTTTTAGATGAGCATTGAAATTTTTTTTGAGAAGACCTTAATTTTAATCATCTTAAGAATAATATTTACAGTAGATGGCTAAGAAAGGAGGAAGAAGGGCAAGAGCAGAATTGCCTGAACTAGATGAGGTAGATGACTTTCATAGTAACCAAGAGAAGATTTTATTAGAAGAAGCAGGAGAATATGGTAGATCAGGAGACCAAGATGAGGATGAAGAAGATGAGGAAGTGTTAAAAGTTAACGAAGATGACGACGAAGCAGAAGATGACGAAGAGGAATATGGAGATGATGATGACGATGATGATATGGAAGGAGAAGAAGAAGACGAAGAAGAAGAAGAAATTGAAGGATGGGGTGGTAGAAAGAACTATTATGGTGGAGATGAGGCAGAAGACGCAGAGTCCATCAAACAAATGACAGAGGAAGCCATAAGGCAACAGAAGAAACATTTACAAGATTTAGGAATGGATGACTATGTAGACGAAGACATGATGGAGGATTGGAATAAGAAAGCTGAAAACTTTGATAATGAAGCAAGTAAGACTTCTGTCTCAATTAACCAAGACATTGATTTAGAAAAATTAGAGAAGTCAGAAAAATTGGAATTATTAACCAATTCATTCCCAGAATTTATACCCTTATTAAAGGAATTGAACAGTCTTAAACCATTATTGAAAGATTTCGATAATGATGATGAAGTTTCAAATTTAAAGAGAATATCATTAACTGCCTATTTGAGTGCCATCTCATCGTACTTTTCAATTTTCATAGAGCAAATAAGAAGTAACGAACCATTTTCAAGTATGAAGGAACATCCTGTTATGGAGAGCATTCTTACAACAAGACAAATTTGGAAAGAAGTGGAGGCATTGAATGAAGAAGATGAATTTGTTGACGCAGAAGAGGGCGACGAAATGGAAGACTTTGATCAAGAAGAAGAAAACGTCGCAGAAGATATGGATTCAGAAGATGTGTCAGAAGAAGAATCAGAGGAAGAATCAGAAGAAGAATCAGAAAGGGAAGAGTCAGATGATAATCCAGAAGATGTTGATATTGATATTTCAAGAAAACGTACCATCAAGAAATCTAACAAATCCAACAAAGATGATTTCACTGAACCTATCACCATGGATGACATCGATGAAGAAGAAAAACAAAAGAAAAAGAAATCATTACGTTTCTATACTGCCAAAATTGACAAATCACAACAAAAGAACGCTGAAAGGTTTTCAGGAGATTTGGATTTACCATATAGGGAAAGATTATTCGAAAGGAAGCAAAGACTTCTCGAAGAAGCAAGACAAAGAGGTTCAAAAGATTCTGGTTTGGGTGATGATTTAGGTAACGAGGATTACAATGTCGATGATGATGATGAAAACAGATTAATTAAAGAAATTAATGAAGACGATAATGGATACTATGACATGCTCAAAAAATCTAAACAAGACAAGATAGAATCCAAAAAAGCAGCTCATAGTCAAGCAGTTAAATTGGCTAAACAAGGTAAGTTGGAAGAAGGTCAAGAATTAGTTGGTAAAGATGGAAAGAGAGCATTAAATTTCCAAATCATGAAGAATAAAGGTTTGACTGCCAAGAAGAGGAAGGAAGTCAGAAATGCAAGAGTGAAGAAGAGAAAGAAGCACGAAAAGGCTCAAAAGAAACTTAAATCTGTCAGACAAGTCTACGATGACAGTAAAAGAGGTCCTTATGAAGGTGAAAAAACTGGTATCAAAAAAGGATTATCAAGATCGGTCAAATTGGTTTAAAATTTCTAATATTATGTATATAATGCTTTAATAAATGAATACTATCTGTTAATATTGCCTTAATAATCTTCCCGAAATATTTCTATTATTAGTGTTGATGTTTCTCAATCTTTTATCTACTGCAAAAAGTGAGACTGAAAAATTGTTCGAGATACCCTACCACTGTATAAAAGTAAAGTGAAGGATGACAGAACAGGAAATACGGAAGAAAAATGTGACAGTGGATGATCTATATAGGAGATCAACACAGTTCAGGCTATGGTCTTACACAAGAGAGAAGTTAGAAGAGATAAGACAAACAACAAATGAAAATGGTAGACTGAGTTCAATCCAAAAATTTAATCAAGCTTTTGAAACTATTAGAAAAGACAATATGGAACTTTTTGAAAAGCATAAGGATGTTTTGGATCCAGAAAAATTGTTGAACTTGATTACATTAGAGGAAGAACTTAAATATTTAAATTACTATCACAAGAACATCCTTGAAGCAGCAAAATACTTTAAAATGTCTACCCAAGTAAAATCAACAGCACTTTCCTTCTTCAAGAAATTTTATTTGGTGAATTCAGTGATGCAATATCATCCAAAGTATATCCTATATACTTGTTTGTTTTTGGCTGCAAAATCAGAAAATTATTTCATATCGATAGAGACTTTCTGTAGAGGTTTACAGAAAACTGAACCAAAGAATATTTTAGATTTGGAATTCATAGTTTTAAAGAGTTTAAAATTCACCTTGTTAGTTCACCATCCATTCAGACCTTTGTATGGATTTTTCCTCGATTTTCAACAAGTTTTAATTGGTTCAGGTGATGTCAAAATCGATCACATAGGTGAATTATATGATCAAGCAAAAACCTGGCTCAATAAATATGCTTTACTCAGTGATGTTTCATTCTTATTCACACCTCCTCAAATCGCATTAGCTGCTATGTATGACTGTAATTCTAAAATCACTGGCAGATATTTGAAGAAAAAATTCAAAAAGGCGAAAGTTCAATCAAGTTCTGAACCTGACCCTAAGGTTGAATCAACTGAAAACAAAGAGACAGAATCAAATCCTATTAAGAAAGAAGATGCAGATAATACCAAACCATTGGAAACCAAGTCTGAGTATGACCTTATTATTGAAACAATCAAAGATTGTATAGACACAGCAAAACAGCTCATTGAATCAAGTAAGGAGGAGTGTACAAAAATTGATAGAAAATGTATTTTCCTTAACAATCCCGAAAGGTTAATAAAGGAAAGAATGGATAAACTTAAAGCACTCAAACAGGAATCTACAAGTAAATAGAATTTTAGAAGATGTTAAGTTTTCGAGATATTTAATAATTAATATATACACTAACGACTAAAAGCAATGTCATCTATACGTAAAATAGATTTTACTGTTTCAGCAGCTAAAGTAATAGCTGATGTTGAGACTAAAACAGGTTGTAAAATATGGTCATCAAATGTATTTGTGGTACCTGATCTTCTAACTGAAATACCTGCATTAACTTCATTTAATTCATGTCTATTCTTCAAGTCAGTAATGACATCAATTGGGTTCAAACCAGCATTTTCAGCTAAAGTTGTTGGAATAATTTCCATTGCTTGACTGAATTCTTGATAAACGAATTGCTCTAAACCGGATAATTGTGAACTTTCTTTCATCAAGATTCTTGCAATTTCAATTTCTGGAGCACCACCACCAGCAATCAAGGCTTTTTCCTTTACTAAACATCTTATAACACATAAAGCATCGTGAATAGATCTTTCAGTTTCATCCAAGATCAAATAATTAGCACCTCTAACCAAAATAGATACAGTTGATTGAGCGTTATTTATACCAGTAATTTTAACAATATTTGAGCCAGAGTTTTCAACCTCTTCGATTAAGTCAGCCGAACCTAATTTATCTTCTGAGAAACTTTCAATATCAGCAATTGGTTTACAACCGATTGATTTGGACAAAAACTCGACTTCATCCCTTTCGATGTCTTTTATAACCATGATATTTAATTTTGATAAGAAGTGTAAGGCTAAATCATTGACAGCATCTCTTAATATTGATTTTTGAATTAAAATTACATTACATTTAGCCTTTTTAATTTTTTTACAAATATTTAATAAGTAAGCTCTTTCTTCTTTTAAAATTTTGTCCATTTGTCTATAATCATTAACCACGATATTGTTTTCCATATCAGGTTTTGGAGGACTCAATTGAAATTGAATTAAACCGATTTTAGCTTTTTCGACCCTAATTGGACCACCTGCATTTTTGATTACATTTTGATTCAATACAATACCATTAATCATTTCAGTTTCATCAATTGTACCACCTAATTTCTTAATTAATCTGATATTATTTAAGTCAACATTTGAAGCATCTTTATTTGTGACTTTTAAAACGGACTGAACTGATAATGGGGCTAATAATGAAGAATGTTGAGATACAATTTTTGAAGATAATGAGGTTGATGCTGCTTTAATTAAAGTATTTTCATCACTCAAATCAATTTTGTGACTCATTTCTAATAATACTTCACAGGATCTCTTAGCAGCTCTTTGGAAACTTTCACTGATCAAAGTTGGATGAATTCCCTTATTTAATAATTTTTCAGCAGCATTTAATAATGAACCGGTTAAAATTGCTACTGAAGTGGTACCATCTCCTGCTTCAACATCTTGTGCTGCACTGACATCAACCAACATTCTTGCTGCTGGGTGTAAGATAGCCATATGCTTTAAGATAGTTGCACCATCGTTTGACACGATAATTTCACCACTTTTAGTTTTAATCATTTTATCCATACCTTTTGGACCCAAAGAAGTTCTAATGGCATCCGCAACCGCCTTTGCTGCTAATATATTGGACTTTCTTACTTCTTGTGGTTTTTCTTTGTCCTTAAACCTTTCATTACTAACTGGTTTTGCCATTTTTTATATTATTGAAAACTTTTCAACAATTCGCGAAACTTGAGTAGATCAAAAAAAAATCTGATAGCGTCATCATAGTTAAGTACTAAGTTAGCAGTAGAAGGGAAGTGGAAGAGTGATATACGATATAAGTATGACAAGAGACTATTCTGTATTTCAGGAAATCAAGGCTACGAAACAGGAGATTCTAAATTGCTCTTATTCAAATTGGTATGATTTATTCAAATCTCATACAGTACCATCAATAATTATAAAACCATTACCAAAAGAATTTCTTGAATACTTAGCTAGTGAAAGTATCAAGTTACCGAAGGGGAACCAAGCAGATATAGAAATTAACAGTGATAACGAGTATAGTGATTGGGAAAATGACGATGAAGAGGAAACTCAGAGTGATAGTGATAGCGATAATGATAGCGATGACCAAGATAAAGTGAATGATCCCACAGAAAAATTTAAAGAGTTACACGAAGAAATCCAAGCTACATTTACAAAGTATAAGCATGTTACGCCGAAATTAAATTGGTCTGCTCCTAAAGACTGTTGTTGGATCATGATTAATAATACCATGAGATGTTCAAATAGTAGCGATGTTTATCTCATGTTAAATTCAAGTGATCATATAACCCATGATTTGGATCATCCTTTTGAAGATACCATTGAAGAAGATAATGGCACAAAGGATGTGGAATATGAATTAGTCTTAAGAAAATGGAAAGAAATCAATCCAGCTTTGGAATTTAGAGTCTTCGTTAGAAATGGTGTTATAGTTGGTAAATCACAGAGAGATTTGAACTTTTATGAATATTTGGCAGCCCTTATAAAGGATAATAAAATCAATGACTTGATTAATGACTTTGTAAGCGATATTGTTATACCCAAATTCAACAATAAAAGTTTCGTAATTGACTTGTACATACCCAGACCTTTCACTAAGGTTCACATAATCGATATAAATCCATTTATAAGGGTAACTGACTCGATCTTGTATACCTGGAGTGAACTTTTGAACGAGCAAGAAGATGAGATAAGATTAATTACAGAAACTAATTTAGGTAGATTCAAAACTAAACAGTATAGTGAAAATCAAGTCCCATTAGATGTCATACAGGCCTCCGTGGATCCAAATACCTTAGTTGAGTTAGCCAAAGAATGGCAGATCAATGAAAAGAATTAACTCATAGACGTGTGAATTTCGGAATCCATTAAAGTGATATTAAAGTCTCCAATAACTTATCTATTAGTATATAATAATGTATGATTTACGATCATTAGAGCCCATTGGAAAACTTTAATTCCAGAAAAAAAAACAGTTTGTCAAACTCTAATGTTGCAAATAATGGGGAGCGAGAAGCTTCAAGAGAGCTCAGCAAAAATTTGCCATGAAGAAGAATCACGAGACAACAAAAGAAGCAACACATCTCTAGTTTGCTCATATGGTAGAGAGTCTCTCTAACTCTCAAACATACTTGTTTTCGAACAAATTCACCTAATATTAAAGGAAAAACTGTTTAAAAGTTTATTGTGATGGTCCCCCACGCTCGACAGGTTAGGGAGATCCGACAAAACTTACGAACTATATATAAAGCCAGGAACTCAAGACTTTCGAAAAATTCAACAATCTAAATAAGAATGGAAGTGATTGAAATAAGTAAAAGCGATATTTTCTTACCAGATTACAGGGGCAGACTCACAGAAGGGATTAGTTATAATTCCAAAAACAATTCAATTTTGTGGGTTGATATAAGATTAGCGGAACTTCATAGAGCATTTTTAGAGACTAACGAGCACCAAGTCATAAAAGTGGGTCAATCAGGAGAATGTATTGGTACTATGGGATTCACATCGGATCCAGATGTCTACGTGGTTGGTCTTAAAGAGGGAATTGGTAAAGCTGACTTCAAAGCAGGAAAAATTGAATATATTAAAAAATACCCAATTAATGAGAACACTCCTAAACTTAGATCAAATGAAGGGAAAATCGATCCATGGGGAAACTTCATTATCGGGACCATGATGGATTTCCCTTATGAAGATAATATGTTACCTCAAGGAACTTTATATAGAATCGATTCAGAATTCAAATTTGAAATCATGGAAACAGAATGTTACGTTCCAAACGGTTTGGGATTTACAAATGATAGGAAATCATTTTTCTGGATTGACTCTGAAAAGAAAGCAATTTTCAAATATGATTATGATGTTGCAAGTCATAAATTTTCAAACAAGACAAAATTTTTCGATTGTGAAGGTAACGTAGATGGTGTTCCAGATGGTATGTTTGTTAGTACGAAAGATGAACTTTGGTTATCAACATTTGGAGGTTCTGCAGTATTCAGAATCAATTTGGAAGGAAAAATCATTCAAAAATTCAAGATTCCAGCCAAAAGAGTTACATGTTGTACAATCACCAGTAATGATGAATTGTTTATAAACACTTGCTTGGAAGGATCTACCGATTTATCAATTCCTGCTCCTTTAGTTACAGAAGGTGACTTGGGAGGTTATTTATTTAGATATAAATTGGAAAATGTAGGTGAAGAACCACAATTCCAATTTGAATTAAAATTATAGACCAAGAGCTTGTAGGACATATATATATATATATAAATGTATGTGTTTCATAAGTCATTAAAATGTCTCTTGTAAGTATAAAAATCTTGAGATGAACTCTTCAATTAATTCATTTTCTTCAGAGCCACCTTTTCTTAGTTCATTTATTTTTAAGTTAATCAAGTCATCTCTATCGTTTTGGGGCAAAGTATCAAACAATTTCGTGATTGAACTTAAATGAATTTGTAATACCTTCTCTTTTAGTAAATTCTGGATTATTTCATCTTGTATTATCTTATCGAATTTCTCATTTCTAGTTAAATCTTTTTGTTGTGTTTCGATTTTTGGTTTATCGCTGGATTTAGGCTTATTTTTATCCAATTCTTGATGTTGTTCAGACTTGAAGCACGGTATTGAACAATAATATGATAAGCATTTGGGACATTTATACTTACTTTCATTATCACAAAATCCACATTTCATATTCTCTGCTCTTCTCTCTTTCTCAGATCGCTTACCAAAAAAAAAAATGAATTAAAACCCTACACCCGTACACCAAAAGAAGATGGCTCACCACATAAAAACCCGTCCACCAATCTGATTACATCTTGCAGACCTTCTTTGATGACTCTGGACATTATCGGTCAATGTCCAAGGTACCAAAAAGTAGAGATTTACGATCCCAATTCCATAAGTTGGGATTTGTATTTCTTTTTCATGTATTACATAAGCAACACCAAAGATTTTTTCTGCTGATGTGTGCCTTCCCCCCGCCCAAGAAAAAAAAATGAACAAGCTGTTAAAATCTAAATCTAATTCTGAATTACTGATTATATGCACACCACCACAAAACGGCATATAACACAGAATTCTTGCATATATGTGCAACCAAAGCGCTCTGCACACGACCAAAATCCATTCAGGAATATGACCAGAACTGCACAAGGAGAGATTACTAGTAGAAGAGCCGGTTATATGCAATGATGGGTAGTGATATGCGGCCCAGCAATCTGTATGCCATCCAAAAGACGCGAGTTACCCGAAAAAGAAAACGTTGGATTCCTAATCAAGAAAAGCAAAGTAAAATTTGCCTAGGTTGAACAATAAAGGGAATTATGGAACTTTATTTGCAACAATAAAGAGCTGCTTTTTTTTTTATGACAACTAAACAATTAAAAAAGGAGAGAATCAAAGAGAAGATTGTTCTGCACACAAACATTCTTCTAACAATAAAGCATAAAGAATGAAATGCAATGAATGAAGAAAAGGTAATAAAGCGTCTTCCCTAAAAAAGGATAGAACATGAATTCAATAAGAATGGATTTATTTAGGTTACATTAGACAATTTTTAAATTTGTAAATCTAATATTTTCTGGGTTAGAATATGCTAAGCTGGTGGCAATAATAAAGCGGGCAATATTCGAGGCAATATTGGAGCCGTATACAAAAAATTGACATCAATATAGTCTTTACAATCGTCTGAACAGCAATACTGGCAACAATAGGTACAGTGTTAAAAAAACAATATAAAATAGAAGAATGAGGAAAAATAAAAAAAAGAATTCAAAATGATTTTCGTAAGTTCCATCTTTTGCATCACTCAGTAAACATATGCAAGATTGAATTCCTCTCACACCAGAAATTTTAATGGCTATAAAGTCTATTATAAAGGAATAAGGGATAAAACTATCATCAATGTTTAAACTCCAGATTACCCTTCACCCCTTAGAAAAATAACTTTAGTTTAGCAAATTAGAAATAGTAATTGATTACTTACAAAGGTAAGGTTTCTCTATATATGACGAGACAATATAATGAAATAACCTGAATAAGAAAATAAATGACTTCAGTAATTCAGCTTGAAACAATAAGTAAATACGTTACTAAGAAATGAATCTACAATAATTGATTTACATTGTACTATTTCGTCAATTACACTTAAGTCCGTTTCAGAAAAAAAATTTCTCAATCTTTTTTTATCCTTAGTAAATGCAGTTGAAAGTTCGTATCACATACATATATTTTTTTTTTTCATTTAGGGTTAGAATAATCAGAATTCAGGTTTGAAATATTTATTAGCATGTTCCCTTGAAATAGAGTTTACATGACTACTTTGCTCGAACAAGGCAAACCTGGGAAAAAACTTTTAAGATCGCGGGCGCATAGTTGCAAAAAATTATTTTTATTTTCTATTCATTATATCTGTCGTTAATCATTAAAAATAATCCATTAATGGAATTTCATATAGAGTTAATCTTCTTTTCTTTAATTTTGGTACAGTAAAATTTGTATTGAGATTTATCGCAAGATTTGCATCAAGTGATGTTCCAAAATTTGCACTATTTGAATTTATGTTGGGATGTGTTACTGCATTAATGGGTGCGATAGGATTTACATTGATCGTATTAGCAAGTGGAAGGGATGTAAAATTTGGGAATGTGTTTAACGTAGGAACATGAATTGGCTCTTTTATCACATTTGTTTGATTTAGTATATAACTTTCTGATAAATTTGGAACTGTAATTCAATTTGAATTACTCAATTCAAATGGACTATTAATTGGTGTTACAATTGGAGTAGCCAATGGAGTGACCATTGGTGTTGAGCTTGGAGTTTCAAAATCAATAAACTTTCTGAATATCTCCCAATTTTCAAATTTCTTTAATGTATGCCAAAATTCATCATCTTTGTACATAAATTTATAATCTAATTTATAATTTAAAGCATTTAAGAAGAAGATCTCCAATTGTTTCATTACTTTTATATCAAATTCAATTTTACTAAAGTCACATAACTTTAACCATGTTTGAAAGGTATAACATTGATCATTATAAATTTTATTTGATAATATAAGGGACATTATGATTATTCTATCTATCACTTTCTCATCTTGAATATTTATGATTGAATTCAATTTTAATTTGTAGACTAGATAAACGGATATTATTAAATTGTCAATAGTTAAATTTGATACTTTGATTAATTTACTTAATTTTCTGACTTTTGGTATTGCATTTAATAACTTATATTGGATTCTTACATATGTTTCAATATAATTATCTACTGAGAGATCCATCTCTCAAAAACCAAATGCAAGAAAAAGATCAATCAAGAACTTGGTTTCTATAACATATAAATATATATGAATATATGTAAATATGTATATTTCTATGAATGAAGATAAGTATAATTTTGTAGAAACAACTGGCTTTATAAAGAAGTTTTTTTTTTTAGAAAAGATAATAATTTATTTATATAATCCTAAACTGTAAAAAAAAAAATTAAAAAACCAAAATCTAAAATGCAGTAATGCATAATTTCAAATTCTGTATATAAAATAAGCGCAGTGACAAAAACGCTTAACAACTCTGGTCCTCAAAACACCAATACATTTCACAGATCTTTCTGAGGTCACCAGTTTTTGCCAGTCGTATGTAACAATAAAAATAGAGCGAGCTAAAAAAAGAAAAAAGGTAAAGAATGGAATTCACTATAAGCTAGTATCAAATACATAAGATGATTCATAAATGAATAAATTCCAACTGATTCATTATTCCATCTGTTGCAAAAAGTAGAGAAAAATAAAATAAAATTTTACAATATTAATCTCACATTTATGCGAGATGTATTAAATGGGAGAATAATTTCAACAATTTAGCTTTTAACTATCCACATTGTCTAATTGTATATGCATGATTTAATAGTATTATTTTTTATTTTACAAGAGGAATTTTAATTTTTATACTTTAGGTTAAAAATATGAGAAAATTTTAAGCTGTCGCACACTATACTCGGGTTAAAAAAATTGCCCATTCATTATAGTTATATTTGAAATTATCGTTATTATTATTATTATTATTATTGTAATAAAAATTAATAATGAAGGTTTGAGTTAAACTAGGTTTTCCGTTTCAAGGATATTTTCCAATTTCAGTATTGTTCAAATCCGCTACTCCAAGTTAATTTACTATTACGTATAAAAACAATACTAAGATATTCTTGATTATGAAATTCATTAACCTTTTTATTCTTTCATAAGACAAATTTTTTTTTAAAAGGCTATGAATCAGACTCAACAACGTCAATATTTTTTTTATCTGTCAATTTCCTTGTAGACGACCATTTATAGACGAACTACTTCCTCTGTAACAAAGATCTACTGACGATAATGTAATCAATTAGTGCCACATTTACTAACACTTGTATTTCTTTTTTCTATTATTTTTTTTTTTTATCTTCTTTCATCATCACTTGACTTATCTGCAAGTTAATAATGATAAAAAAATTTTTATTCTAATAAAAGCTAGTTTAAGCTGATTTTTACCATTCACTGCGTCTTTGTCTTTCTAATGCATTCTTTACTCATTTTTCTACTTATGTCCATTCTCACTCTATTTTCTTACTTTTCTCTTTATGCATTAGTGGTAATGCTAAAACTTGACTTATTCATGGGTTACATTTACAAGTGCGTTCCCAAGTACATTTCTAAGAGTTTTGTCACTGCGTCTTGGTATGTCCTTTAACAATATTAATGCGTGTGAAATTTATTAGACGGACAAAAATCTGAAACGAATCCATAAAAAATATGAGACGATGAAACAACAAAAAAAATTTTTACACACAATATTCCCAAACAATAAATTTCTACAATACGTTCATTTTAGGTGTCAATGGAATTTGTAATTTAATTTATGGATTCGCTTGTATTAGTTGACAGAGTGTTATTGTGAGTTTTGTTTGAAATTTTAGGGTTTGTTTTGAGTTTTATTTAATGTTTATGTGTTTCCTCAAATTGCTATTTTCGCTCTGCTCTTCTTGCTCTTCGCATTCAATAAGGCTGTAATAAACTGATGACTGAAACTTGAAAGTTTTCTGAATATTGTATTAAGAACAAGTATTCATTATAATTCAAGATTTTTAATTCAGTTCTTTATTGAATCACCTTTGTATCTATTCATTTTTTATTCTGAAACAGTTTCAAATACTTGAGATAATTTGAAAAATGGCAAAATTTGGCTTTAAAGTAATTCATTACTATCTAATTCCATTAATTTGTTTAATTGTATGGTGGGGGCAATTGATAGCTTTGATGGTATGTTGGGCAGCCCAAGGTAAACCTCAATATTCTTGGATGGAGAAATACCAAAATCCTCCTTACATATCAGATTTGGGTGCAACAAATTTGCAACCATTATTCATTAGTTGTACTGGTTTTCAAGCTATTTTCTTTATTGGTTCTTTAACCATGGAATATTTTTTAAGAAGATATAAGAAATTACAACCTTGGGTTAGTAAAAAACAACCTGGTTTAAGTATTGCAAGTATTGTGTTAAGTATCATTGCTCAATTAGGTATTTTATTTGTTTCAATTTTTAGAACTACAAGTTTCCATACAGTTCATTTATCCATGGTTGCAGTTTTCATTATTTTTGCATTTTTGACTTGTGTTTGTAATTTCTTGAATAGTTTCATCTTTGGTAATTATCCTAATAGATTAAGTCCAAATCATGAAAAAGTTATTTTCGGTAGACATAGATGGGCAAATTTATACATGGTTTCTTTTTTCCTTAAAAGTTTTTGGTTAGTAGGTGCTGTCATTTTTGCCGTTTTATTTGGTTGGTATATGGAAGTCGGTAGAGATAGTTTATCTGCCGTCTTTGAATGGACAATTAGTTTCTGGTATGGTTTATTACTTGTATTTTGGTCAATCGATTTATTCCCTTCCGCTGTTAAACATTATCAATTAAGACACCCAGAACAATTTCCTGAAAAGGATTTAAGTGATGTTCATTTAGATCCTAATAACCCAGAAGACTTGACTAAATTAGAACAAAGAAGTATAAGTAGTTATGGAAGTCCAACTTTCGAATCAATGACCCGTGATGATATTAATATTGATAGTAGAGTATAATTGTCGTTTACCTTATGGTTTATATATATAATGTACAATATTAGAATGTGACCATTTAACTCTAACCAATTCAAAACTGTATCAAATGTAAAGTAAAACCATATTCATTTGTTAATAGAAATATTTCCTGATAGAATTATATATTAATAGACCTGTCCATCTTCCTATTTAGTAAATTTCTTGTTGAATCAATCATAATAAAGCTTTAAAACACACTTCTCTTTGGTTTTCTTTTTGTTTTACAATTGATCAATAGATGGGAAGAATAATCTAATTAATTCCAATATAGCTCCACCACAAACTAAGAATACTAAAACCCCGATCCACAATTTACTAACAGGATATTCAACTTTTTCCTCTTCTTTATAATTACCTGTTCTCTTTTTAACATTGATTTTGTTAAATTTGTTGTTTGCTAACCTTTGTTTTGGAGTTTGGATTGCCTAAAGTTAGTATTTAAATACTTCAACGTCTTGATCTTTGATATTGTGACGTATACCAAAAAGTAAAATAATCGAATTTTCAACTGCTGAAAATCGGAAAGTTTCAAAACCTCTATTCGATTTAGACTCTTGTAGCATGATAGTCACTGAATACAAAGACTTCAGATAGTTATTTTCTGGTTTTTCACTTTTGACATACCATATTTACGTGTTAATTAATTGAAAACTTTTCTCTGATATCTGGCGCGAATTCAGTACACCAAATCGCTAAATCTCCAACTCGCATTAGGATTACATAATAGAATGATAAAGGTGTAAAGGTGTAAAGGTGTAAAGGTGTCCTTTGACATAGAAAGTTACATACATCAGAAGAAGATAAGAGTTAGTGTTATAATGTAATAAATTGTCATGCAATTTCTTTCTTTTTGATCTTGAAATTGTAAATCCTTTCATTCCAAATTATTACGTTTGCCAAAATTATGGTACACTGTAAAGTATAGGTTTTATAAGTTTTAAGCACTTATGCTTGTACATTAATTTGCTTTCAGGTGCTACTATCAAGTTTGATAGCCACCATAAGAAGTACCTTGCGAGAACACCAAGGCAACAACCCCAACAATTTAGATTTTAGAGTTATTAAGTTAAACTTCACTACTTAATAATATACTTTAGTTGTTTTTGTGTTTCCATGACCAAGGATTTTCACGATAAGCTTTTTTTTATTAAAATATGTGAAGCCTCTAAAAGTAAAACTTACTTATACAATAAAATATTATAGCTATAGAAGTATACTAAACTAAAGTGTAAAATTATGAGAAATGTAGGAGGAATATTTAAGGTTTTAAAATTGAGTACAGTCTGAGAGTGTAAGTTGTCGCCTTGTTTCGTAATATTTTAATACATCAATTTACATAGTCCGTAACTCAGGAACTGAAATTCTGTTAACTTTAATCATTAAAATGAGGTTGAGAATAACTCTTAAGCGTCATGTCATCATTAAGAGTAATTTCATGATTTTTTGTCTTATTTTTTTTTTAATATGTTGGCCCCTTCGGGTTCTATCTATATTTTTATGATTATTTCTTTTTAATTTTATTGCAATCTATTGGGTTTTATGAAATTCTACTAAAGGTGAAGATTTTGTCAATTTTAAACTTGGCTTTACCTTCATGCTATAATTTTTATGAAACTGAATTTGGAAGTGCATTTTATAATCTCCTGGTTAAAACATAATTGGTTAGAACTTAAGTGATTTCCTTCTTTTATCTGATTTCTTCTTTTTATATTGTTGTTTTCTAGAACCTCTCCAGCCTGAAGTACTTACTGGTTTCTCATCAACTTTCATTTCTTGTTCAGGAGTTTCATTTGACTCATTTTCGGAAGCCTTTTTTAATCTTTCTGCAATTCTCTGCTTTCTTTCATCTTCAATCTTTTGGAAAATTTCCTTACGTTTGATTGATTTGGCTTTTAATTTAGATTTGGATCTCAATGATTTGGCCATCTTGATATTAATTGAATACTTTTACTGCGATGAGATGAAATAAAAATTTTTGGTCGTGTGGGATCTTATCAATCTAAATGCTTCTTTAAACCCTTATACTAGAGAAGTACATAGATAATATGAAAAGAATTGTCAATATCTCCCAAGAATCTTCCTAAAATACTTTTCTATTCTACTTTATATAAAGAAATTTTTTTTCTTTAGATCTTTTCTGGTGTCCCTTTAATTTGTTTCTACCTTATAATCTTTAATATAATACTATTCTATAAAGTAGATACTCATGTGCCTAAGATCATCGTGTGTGTACCATCGTCCGACACTGACCGCGAGAAGTCGTGGTTTATACGACATCCTCCGCAACACACTTGAGAATAAAATTGTCGCATTTTCGTACCTCACGAATTGTCGCGAGAACTCTAACAAGAGTGCTGTGACGGCTTTCATGTCTCAGGGTAAATTCACGTGCGTGAACTCAGGGCTAATCCCTCGTATTAGTCAATGAGAAAAAAAAATTCAGTTTGGCACAACTTTCCAAATCTCAAAGGGAGAAGAAAAAAAAATTTTTTTAATTAATTAATCATTATTTATCATGGCTAATTTAAGAACTCAAAAAAGATTAGCAGCAAGTGTTGTTGGTGTTGGTAAAAGAAAGATTTGGTTAGATCCAAATGAAACCAACGAATTAGCTAACGCAAACTCAAGACAATCCATTAGAAAATTATACAGAAATGGTACAATTGTTAAAAAACCAACCATCGTTCACTCAAGATCAAGAGCTAACGCTTTAAAAGAATCCAAATCAATTGGTAGACATATGGGTTACGGTAAAAGAAAAGGTACCAAAGACGCTAGAATGCCATCTCAAGTTTTATGGATGAGAAGATTAAGAGTTTTAAGAAAATTATTAGCCAAATACAGAGATGCTGGTAAAATTGACAGACACTTATACCACTCTTTATATAAATCTGCTAAAGGTAACACTTTCAAACATAAAAGATCATTAGTTGAACATATCATCCAAGCTAAAGCCGAAGCTTTAAGAGAAAAATCATTAAAAGACGAAGCTGAAGCAAGAAGATTAAGAAACAAAGCAGCTCGTGAAAGAAGACAACAAAGAATTTCTGAAAAAAGAGATGCTTTCTTAACTGATAATTAAATTTAATTATTAAATAGGATTATTAGTTTAATAATATAAATAATGGTCATAAATTTATTTACTCTATGTTTGTTTTTTCTATTCTCTCTTTGAATCAATAATACATTGGTTTTAAATATAACATTACTCTGAAGAGGTCCAAAACAACTTCCACTAAGTATTGAGTCACAACTATCAAATTAATCATCCAGCTTTATCCATTTCTAAGTCTCTTGTATAGTCAGTCGGCTTGAAAAAAAAACTGGTTTTTGATTTTTCGTCATTGAGCACTACGATTTATGATATTACTTATATGAACCTTTTCCTATCGTTTGATGACTTTCTAGCTATTAACCTATGTTTTAACTCATAATGACTTGGAAAGTTGCCTTTATACTTCCAATTTTTAACAAATAGATATTTGTGAGTTATTTGAACACAAAGGTATTTGAGAGATTTGAAAAATGAAGACGTACATGCATTATAATCTATGACCTGGAACTAAACAAAATATTAAAGTTAAGATAGCCGTCAACAACAATATTAAAAAACTTACCCATAAACTCCTCTTTAATAACAACTTGAAAATAAAAGGCTCCTTAATTTTGATAAACTTATTCGAATCAAATGATTGAGACCTTCTGCACCATACTAATATTGGATCGATTAAATATATTGCAGATATAATTGAATAAAACCCTATCAAGAATGGTATTAAGACGGGTATCCTTATTGGTTTCTTATAATTAAGAAATATAAGAACATATCCAATCCAAAATCCAATGAATAAAAATATGAGACCTATTATAATTCTTAAAAAGTTTGAATTTAAATTTTTAATTGCAATAAAATTAAGGAAATTTGGCAAGTGTTCATTTTCGATTTTATTAAAAATATAGGACTTTACGTGATTGAAAATATCAGGATCGTCTCTACCATCAATTTCAATTGCTTTTATAATTGAGTTATTTAAATTTGTTGGTAAATTTAAATTCTTTTCACTATCTTCTACAAAATATTTCAATAACAAATTTTGAGTTGACTCTTTTAAATTACTTCTTGTAATGAAACTTGCTGAAGAAGCGGATAAATGTGGAGAATCTTTGACTAATTTTTCCAATAATGAAGGATTAATTGAATTTCTTTTGAAATTTGATGAAGGAGATTCAAATTGTCTATTTTCATCATCGTCCATTAACTTTGATTGTGAACTCACTCTTTTCTTCTCTATTGATGAAAATCCGCTTGGAGGTCTAAATCTTTCGTCGGGAATTGGGGATTTAGTAACATCTTCAGAAGCGTATGATTTTCTTTGATCGGTTTCATATTGATTTATTAAGTCTACTAATTTTGGATCATTGACATTTAAATCACCTCTTAAAAATTGGGATAATCTATTGGAATCATTATCTTGTAGAATATCATCATTTATAATCATTTCAAGCAAGATTGAAGAAGATAAACTTTTATGATTTTCTTCAAAATTTGAGTTCCTTAGTTGTGAATTTCTTTGTAAATTTTGATTTTTGATTAATGAACTTCTTAATCCTTTGACATAATGCTTACAAAGATTTAAATGGTTTACTAAATCGAACCAGAAGTCCAAATATTCCACTCTATTTTCGATTTCCTTCATAAATTTATAGAATGTGAATAAGTCAACTGGTGACTTGGTCTTATTGGATAAGATTTCACCCAATGTGGGCAACCTATTTAAATCAACTGTTTGATTAGTTTCATTGAGATTATTCAAGTTACTCAAATAATGTGAGTTTGGATAGTCTGTTTGGTATTTTTCATTCATATTCCAACAACTTCAAAATATAAATAACAGAATTATCTCTTGTTACAATCTCACCACTCTTTCAGTATCGATTTTCAATCACTCTCACTCAATACCCTTACTCCTTTAAATATATATAGCTATGTGTTTCGAAGTATATATGGTAAGACGGGGGTTCTGCCGAGATGAGTCCAATCCTATGATTTTTGGTCCAAGTATCAATACTTATTTTTTATATCTGACTTGATGAGAATAAATAATTTGATCTAATTTGAGACTTTTTCCTGTTTGAGATTTTATGTAAATAATTAATCGACAGATTTAAACGAAGTGAGACATTATACAATACTAAATGACGATATGATACATATGGCTTTGTGATATTTAACTCAATATAATATATGGCTGGATACTACATATGGCTATAAATCACATATTGCAACCATAATATAAAAGATTAAGAATGTAGAGCTCTAGAATGTAATTTTTTTTTTTGAACCAAACATGTGATAAAATAGGAGAAATGAATTAAAACAATATTGTTTATTAAAATTTGCATACAGAATAAATAATATAATACACCATAACATCATCAATAAATTAGATTCGTAACTCTAGTAGACTCATAATTTCGATAGTCTTTTGAATGAAGATATATGAAGAAAGTATCATCTATAAATCTTTTAAAATGCTTTCTTCATATCCTAAATCACTTATTTTAATACTATCACTGGGTAATCCCATATCATCAAAATTTTTACCTAAGAAATCAGTTTTGAAATCATTATCATCTCGTCCAACCTTGATATCATTCGTGATGTCATTCTTCAATTCATGAAATGAATTGGTATTAGAATTTGAATTTGACCTTACTGGTTTATGAACATGTCCAGAGTTTTTCAACTTCTGGAAACTTGGACTCCTTGGTCTCTGAATCTTTTTGTATCCATTATGACTATTCTGACCACCATGGCCATTGGGATGATATCCATTACTATGTACATGGTTAACTGATTCAAAACTTGATGGTGAAACATTTGAGGAATTGATTTTTTGGTTATCAAATTTATTTGTTAATGAATTAACCGAATTATTATTATTATTGAAAATACTTGAATTATCATTGAATAGAGAATGAGGTTTAAAATTTTCGAAATTTGGACTCATTGATTCATTAATTGGTGGTTGGGTTCCTGAATAAATTGAATTTGAATCACTTTCAAAATCACTTAAATCATTAGAATGAACTCCATCATTTAAAATTGCTGAATTGGCTAACACAAACCCACCAGATGAATAATTTTGTAATTGGAATTGATTCATTGGTTCCAATTGATTTATGTGATCCATTGAATCTATTGAATCTATTGTGTTGATAGGATTTAATTGATTTAATTGGAAATTCATTTGCAATTCATCATAATCATCCATTTCTTCTTTAATGGGTGTTCGTCCTGAATTTATACTACCCCCATTTCTTTTATTTGAATGATCCTCTGTTCTTTCATTAGGATAATGACGGGTTTGATGTTCTTCATTATTTTCTGATAATGTTAATTTATGATCAGCGAATTTTCTTGCATCATTTTCGAAATTTTTATTATCGAAATTTGCAGCAATTAGAGCACCCCCTTCCCATTCAATTGGTAAATTCTTGAGTAAATTTTCGTTATTAATAAGATAGTTGATGACTTTATTGATGGGGATGATATCTTCTTCTTCTTCATCATCTACTTCAACTAATTCACTTAAGAATTTTAAATGAGGTTTTGATAATTTTATCATTTTCTCGAATGATTTTGTTAATAAATCCAATCTGGTTTCTAATAATTCTACATAACCACTTGGATAATTCTTTTCTTTGATTTTCTTCTTTTCAGTGAAAACACAGATTTTATTATCTTGTATACATTTATTGCAAGGCTTTTTACCATCACATTTGGTCTTTTTGATTCTACAAGAATCGCAAGCCTTGCCTACTCTTTTCTTCTTAGTCAAATGATATTTCTGGTGATCATCAGGAGATGATGGTATATTAAACATTTTGATTATATACTAAACAAAATCTTCAATCTTTCTTGTATTCAATTATTCTGTATGGCACAAAAATTCGAAAGTACCCTTTAAATAAATATATACGAGTTTATTTGTGTACACATATAAGTGTGGGTTGTTATTTATTATTTTTGATGGGGAGGAAGGTTGACAGTATTCCCTAAATAAATTGAGTTTAAAAATTATTTGTAGCTACAAAACCTTATACCAAAAACCTTGTGATAAAAGCAAAAGTCTCAACAATTTAATATAAGATTGAAGCAACAAATACAAAATTAATGAATATGATAATTTAATTGAATTAAATGCAATTCGATGGGACTAACTTACTTAGATGAAATAACGTATTGTAATTATCTTTATTAATAATTATTAATTATTATATATAGTCGCACAGATTATAAATGCAACTTCTTCAATCTATTTTTGAATGGTTCCTAAAGTACTGTTAAGGATTATGAACTAATATAATTTCTACTAATAAATATTTCAAAATTCAACAACGAAAGGCTGAATTCTTATATATAAATTTATTTTTTTTTCTATGATTTTTTTTTAGTTCCGTTGAAATACTGTTTACCCGATTTTAATGATCTTTTTATTATATAATATAACTTAGTTAGGGTCTGGAATTAAATCTTCGCGGTATTTATTATAGAGTATGGTAGCGCTTTTTTGCCTAAGCTGTAAGATTTTCTGCCTAGAATATGGTTTTAACTTTTCATTAGTACTGCCATTATGGTAGCGGAGATTTAGCCGGTGCTGAGACCGACGTTTGCTCAAACTTAACTTTAAAACAACGCTATTGTTAAAGAAGTTTATGGTCATAATCGAAGCTAATGTGCAAAGACTATCCTGTGTTGATGTTCCATTAACATTTCATTCAATTCCTATTCTTTTTTCAGCTTTCTCAGCTGGTATTGTTCCTCTGCAGCTTTATCAACGGGTAAGACTAATTTAATTCGGTGAGAATTTCTAACCCGGATCTATTTCGGTAGTAGTTGAATCAACCTTAATAAATCTCATTATTGAACTTGATTACACTACTCAAGAATTACACTACTGGATAACTGAAAGAAACGCATAGATTACGTCAGACACTCTCACAGTTTAATCAAAGCAAGACACTAGTAAACCTAATTAGAAACTATATAGTATAACTCTTCTTTCGCTTGAAAAAGTTCAACATAGTTCCATATACAGAAATAATGAGTTTAAAGAAGTTACAAAATGGAAATTTGATTGCATCAATTGGATTAGGATGTTATAATTTACCATCATCTTCAACACAAGAATTGGTTTATAATGCTTGTTTAAAAGGATATACACATTTCGATACTGCAGTATTATATGATAACGAAGTAGAAGTTGCACAAGGTATCTCACAATATTTGAATGAAGATAGTAGCAGAAAGAGATCAGATCTTTTCTATACTACCAAATTATGGAATAGTCAATGTGGATATAAAAATGCAAAATTAGGAATTCAAGACTGTTTAAATAAAATTGGAGATTTGGAATATATTGATTTATTATTGATCCATTCACCATTATGTGGACCTCAAAGAAGATTAGAAACCTGGAAAGCTATGCAAGAAGCAGTTAAATCAGGTAAAGTCAAAAACATCGGGGTTTCAAATTATGGTGAAAAACATATTGAACAATTATTAAATTGGGAAGGGTTAGAATTTTATCCCCAAGTTAATCAAATTGAGATCAGTCCATGGTTAATGAGGGAAAACCTTGTTAAATATTGTCTTAGCAAGAACATTTTAGTCGAAGCATATGCACCATTGACCCATGGATATAAATTATCAAATCCACCCAGTGAATTGGCAACTTTGATGAAGAAATACAATAAGGATGCCGCTCAGATTTTAATCAGATGGTCTCTTCATAAGAGTTTGATTCCTTTACCCAAGACTGGTAATATCGGAAGGTTATCAGGGAACTTAAACGTAGAAGATTTCGAATTGACTCAAGACGAAGTTGATAGTTTAAGTCATCCTGAAGCCTATGAACCTACAGATTGGGAATGTACTGATGCACCATAAACAAAGCAAAAGTCAAAGATTTGCAAAAAAAAATCAATTGCAAAAACTAAAAAGAGTTGCAAAAAATTATGAATTGCAAAAAAAAAAGGGGTTGCAAAATAAGGAAATGAGAGAAAGATTGACCAAAGAAATAAGTGTTTGTAATTATTGTATAGTTTTGTAGAAAAATAGAAGTACAATGGAAAAATGACATCTCCTGATCTCAGTTGCGGCAAAAATATTAGTAGTTATAATTTAAGGTTACATATTAATAGGGTGCATAGGGGATCTATGGAAGCAAGTGGTCACAAAGAAGACATAAATTAGACATACAGTAAAATACATTAAAAAGAGTCAAATAATTAGCTCATGAATGTGTTAGGTAATTTGATATGAATCTATTGATGAATAGAAGTAAAACACGATTCTCTACTAAACTCAAAATCTAGTTCAGCCATTCATCAAGTCCGGTGAAACAAATTTCATAAGAATCTCACCCCGGTCAAAGTTCATTGCCATTAGACCGATAGAATACCCCAGATTTAAACCGGTCAATATCATAAAGTATTATAACAAGGTCAAATAAACTTATTATAACCTCTTTCAATTGAAACTAATTGATTCAATTGATTTATTACTAATCTTTAATTCTCATCCAATTGATTTTCTTTATCTTCATGTCACATCATAATTACTGACCTAGGAGCAAAAGTCGCGCAGTCTGGTAATTAAGGATGGATGTCTATGACCCGTGACGACATATTATGAAAAGTAAAATTGGCATTGGACGTTGTTATATAAATGAAGGAATATTCCCAATAGTAGAATTTTTTTTCACTATAAACAAATTTTAATTTAAATTTTTTTTTGATAAATAAAATTAAATTATATAAGTCAATCAATTAAATAACACAATGGCAATTACAGTAGGTATTAACGGTTTTGGTAGAATCGGTAGATTAGTTTTAAGAGTTGCTTTAAGCAGAAAAGATATTAAAGTTGTTGCAATTAATGATCCATTTATTGCTCCAGATTATGCTTCATATATGTTCAAATATGATTCAACTCACGGTGCTTACAAAGGTGAAGTTAAATCAGAAGGTTCAGATTTAATCATTGATGGTCAAAAAATTGCTGTCTTCGGTGAAAAAGATCCAGCTTCAATTCCATGGGGTAAATCAGGTGTTGATTACGTTATTGAATCAACCGGTGTTTTCACTAAATTAGATGGTGCTCAAAAACACATTGATGGTGGTGCTAAAAAAGTTATTATCACTGCTCCATCTGCTGATGCTCCAATGTTCGTTGTTGGTGTTAATGAAGATAAATATACTCCAGACTTAAACATTGTCTCAAATGCTTCATGTACCACTAACTGTTTAGCTCCATTAGCTAAAATTGTTAACGATAAATTCGGTATTGAAGAAGGTTTAATGACCACTGTTCACTCAATTACTGCTACCCAAAAAACCGTTGATGGTCCATCCCACAAAGATTGGAGAGGTGGTAGAACCGCTTCAGGTAACATTATCCCATCATCAACTGGTGCTGCTAAAGCTGTTGGTAAAGTCATTCCAGAATTAAACGGTAAATTAACTGGTATGTCATTAAGAGTTCCAACTGTTGATGTTTCAGTTGTTGATTTAACTGTTAGATTAAAGAACCCAGCTACTTATGAAGAAATTGCTGCTGCCATTAAAGCTGCTTCAGAAGGTGAATTAAAAGGTGTCATGGGTTACACTGAAGATGCTGTTGTTTCAACCGATTTCTTAGGTTCAAACTACTCATCAATCTTCGATGAAAAAGCTGGTATCTTATTATCACCAACTTTCGTTAAATTAATTTCTTGGTACGATAATGAATTTGGTTACTCAACTAGAGTTGTTGATTTATTAGAACACGTTGCTAAAGCTAGCAACTAACTCTCCAAATTATAATCAGTTAATTTAATTGGTTATAATATAGGTCAATAACATGTTTTAAACATTACTTTTCCTCTTCTTCCTCTAGTGTTCGATCTCTATTAATCTATAAAAGGGGATTTTATGATAACTTCTATAGTAGTTTTAATTTCGAGTTCTAATTTTGAGAGTAATCAGCTGCGAAATTTATATACTTATGTATTCACAAATAAACAATGAATATTGCAAATAAGTTGTATACTATATGCAAGTCACAAACATGTCCTAGGATAACTGTGGATGCACAACAAGAAATATACATAAAGACAATTATATCCAATTATTTTTTCATCAATAACAAATTGGATCTCGAGAGAGACGATATTTTTGAATCATTATTTTTCGAAGTTATCAATAAGAACCTTGATGGTTTTAGAATACAGTCCATACTAGTTTCCTCAAGATATAAATTGATTAATCTGAGCATATTAGTTGTAAGTTATGATGATGGAGAAGAGAGTTACGAAACAAATGAATTGAATTATGGATCAAAGTGTATTATATTGATAAACTCTTCTTATGAAAAAGTCTGGTTACAATTATTAGAGAAGTTCAATGAAACCAGTATAATAAATACCAATCCAGATATTCTAGAGTGTCTAGATTCAATTCTTGAAAATTGGAATAAGACAGGAAAAGTCGAAAGTATTGCAACAAATGATATTGATGGAGACGCCAATAACAAAAGCAATGACAGGAACAATGATACATACAATGATAGAGAAAATATAGATATAGAAAATACTAATGATATAAATGAAATAAATAATTCGGAAGAGGTGAATAATTCCAGTGAAATGATAGCTGAAAGCAGACAATTGGATAAGAAAATAGGTAATTGTGAATTGGTCTACAAGATCAATAATAAGAATTTGAATTCAATTTCGATAAATATACCGTCTGGAGACTTAATTCATCTTTTGAAGAGAGAGCCTGACACATCCATGGATGCTGGGAATAATCAGTTCATAACGAATTTGAATGATTTCATAAAATCAAACACAAGTATAAACTTAAAGAATTTGACACTATCACAGTTTTTTTCAAATGGTATTGTATTACTCAATGGGAAATTGAAGGTCAATTCTGAAGACTTGAATGTTTTAACATGTATATATCTGGTAACTTACAAGAATTAATCATTCATCAAACAATAAATCTAATCTCAATTTAAGAAAACAATTCCACATATAAAATACAGTGGTGTTTAAGAGATAAGTATACCATACGTAAAGCTCTACATGATGGACTACGCTATAGTTCAATCAGTATACTTTATATGAAATTAATTACATTAGTTCACTCTCAACCTCCTTCTCTTCGACATTATCCAATTTCAAATCTGAAAAATTGTCCGGATAGCTTCCTACGAACTCTTTAAGATAAAGTCAATGACAGCATGTATCTCCCTAAGCTCTCAAGTATTTCATCCTACCATGAAGTCGAATTAAATGTTTCTTCATATTAAAATTTTATGTGTGAGGGCAGAAAATTTCGTGAACCCTCAATCAACATAACACGTCGTTATAAAAACTTTTCAACTTTGAAGTTTAGCTTGGTTGTTTTTTTTAACATTTGAGTATGTCAACAAGTATTGATCAGCCTACGTTAAGCAGTAGAACCAGATCAAAGGTCCCAAGGGCTAAAAGTCCTGAAGAGATTGAAAGTGAAATTGAGATCGATAAAACTGAAGAAAAATTACAAACTTTGAAAGATCAAGAAGAATTCAATGAATCATTAGCAAAATTTGAAAGTTGGTTTGGACCATTGTTCTTTACTATTTTATCATTCACAGTCAGATTATATAGAATCTCAGTCAATGGACATGTTGTCTGGGATGAAGCACATTTTGGTAAATTTGGTTCATATTATCTTAGACATGAATTTTACCACGATGTTCATCCTCCATTAGGTAAAATGTTAATCGGTTTGAGTGGTTGGTTAGCTGGTTATAATGGTTCATGGGATTTCCCAAGTGGTGAAAAATTCCCTGACTATCTTGACTATACCAAAATGAGAATCTTTAATGCTACTTTTTCATCATTATGTGTTCCTTTAGCTTACTATACTTTTAAAGAAATCGGATTCACTAATTTAACCACTTGGTTATTTACCTTGATGGTATGCTTGGAATTGAGTTATGTCACTTTAGGTAAATTCATCCTTTTAGATTCCATGTTATTATTTTTCACTATTTCAACTATCTTTTGCTTTGTTAGATTTCACAATTTTAATAAAGATTCAAAATTTGACTTTTCAAGAAAATGGTGGAAATGGTTATTATTAACTGGTTTCTCCATTGGTTGTACTTGTTCTGTTAAAATGGTTGGTTTATTCGTTACAACTTTAGTCGGTATTTATACTGTTGTTGATTTATGGAATAAATTTGGTGATAAAAAAATGACAAATCTTACTTATATCTATCACTGGATCACAAGAATTATTGGTTTAATCATCGTTCCTATTTTAATCTTTTTACTTTCATTTAAGGTTCATTTTGATTTATTATACAAATCAGGTACTGGTGATGCAAATATGTCGTCATTGTTTCAAGCTAACTTAGTCGGAAGTGACGTTGGTGGTGGTCCAAGAGATGTCTCAATTGGTCACTCAGTTGTTACTCTTAAGAATCAAGGTTTAACTGGTGGTTTATTACACTCACATGTCCAAACTTTCCCTGAAGGTTCAAAACAACAACAAGTCACCACTTATAGTCACAAGGATGGTAACAACAATTGGGTTTTCCAAAGAGCAAGAGGTTTACCACTCTTCGATGCCAAAACAAATAAAGAAATTGAATACATCATTGATGGTATGAAAGTTAGATTAATTCACCCAATGACTGGTAGAAATTTACATACTCATAATATCCCAGCTCCACTTTCAAAAAATCATTTTGAAGTAGCTGGTTATGGTAATTTAACTATTGGTGATGCAAAAGATAACTGGATTGTTGAAATTATGGAACAAAATGGTAATGAAAATAAGACAAGATTACACCCATTATCATCATCATTTAGATTAAAAAATCCAGTAATGAACTGTTATTTAGGTGTTTCAGGTAACTCATTACCAGCATGGGGTTTTAGACAAGGTGAAGTTGCATGTTTCAAAGATCCATTTGCTAAAGATAAGAGAACATGGTGGAATATCGAAAACAATGTAAATGAATTATTACCCCCACCACCAGAAGATTTTAAATTACCAAAAACCAGGTTCTTAAGAGATTTCATTCAATTAAACTTGGCTATGATGGCAACCAATAATGCTTTAGTTCCTGATGGAGAGAAACAAGATGATTTAGCCTCTGAAGCATGGCAATGGCCAACTTTACATGTTGGTATTAGATTATGTTCATGGGCTAATGATAAAATCAAATATTTCTTGATTGGATCACCAGCTACTACATGGACATCAACCGCTGGTGTTCTTGTATTTGCATTCTTAACATTATATTATTTGATCAGATGGCAAAGACAAATCAATGACTTCAAGAATGAAGATGGTAAATTGCAATTATTTTTAATGGGTGGTATCTATCCAATGTTCGGATGGGGATTACACTTTATGCCATTCGTTGTGATGGGAAGAGTTACTTATGTCCATCATTACTTACCTGCCTTATATTTTGCCATGATGATATTTTGTTTTGAAGTTGAACATTTCACTAAGCCTTTAAGAGACAGTAAGAATTCATTACATAGACTTATCTACGCAGCTATCTACATTGGATTATACACATTAGTCATTGGCTGTTTCTGGCGTTGGAGATGGTTATCATTTGGTATGGAAGGACCAAAACAAGACTGGGCTTACTTAGATTTATTACCATCTTGGAGAATTGCAAATGATAACAATCAATAATAGTGTGAATACATAGTTTATCTGTATTATTAGCTCTAAGATTCCTCTTTTGTCTCCTATTTTTTTTTTTTTCTACATTTATTTACAAGTCATTTCTGTAGTGATTTGTAACTCATATATGATTTAAAGAAGTTGAATAATTAGAAATGTAGAATTCACAAAAAAAATGTAAAAAAATCCTTACTACCATAAATTTCTCTAAAAAAAATCTCCCTAAAAAACTGAATAGATAAAATTCATCAAGGAATATTTCTAGCTACTTAATCGAAGGAATATACTAACATTTTGTATGAATAAAATGAAATAAAGTGAGCCACCATAGTTAAGCATGACATTTTCGCAACCGATTTAAGAGTGCGATTTTAACAAATTAGATTTGTAATGAATGTAATTATGATCAGAACCATTTTGAAGAGACAGATTTGGGCAAATACAAGATTAACACCCACCGTGAGGTCATATGGCTTAATAAACAGATATCACAATATAACCAGTAGGTTTTATAGTGCTGAAGCAAGGACTTTAAAACCATCAAAACTAGTCACACCTGATACTTCATTTAAGATGACAAAATTAATAAACGGCTCAACACATATGAATATTGGTATAACGGATAGAGCATGTAAGAAACTAACCAAGATTGCAGATTTAGACAATAACCCAGACTCTGCAATTTTGATCAAGGTTGAAAGTGGAGGATGCCATGGCTTTCAATATGATATCAAATTGACTAGTACTCAAACTGAACTTGAACAAGATCCTGAGTTATTGGTCTTTAGCAGGATAGGTGAGGACGAAAAGGCCAAGCTCATAATCGACGAGAGTTCTTTGAAGATCTTACAGAGCTCGAAGTTGGATTACACAAAAGAGTTAATAGGAAGTCAGTTTAAAATTATCGAAAGTCCATATACTACGTCATCTTGTGGATGTGGTAGTTCGTTTGATTTCGATTTCGAAAAATTTGCACAAGATCAAGAAAAACAAGCTTAGGCTTATTACAAATTCAGTCAGTTTTTTATATGTCAATCTTTTTCATACGTTTCGTCTGATATACGGTGAAAATAGAGGGAGAAAAAAATATTTACATGAAATAGAATCATCATCTGTATATAAATACATATCTACTATATTTTCTTTCTTTTTGAATGAAAACTAATCAGTTAAATTTTTCTATACTTAAACTAATTGATTGATTTCTTCGATTGATTTTGTTGCAAAATATCTGACGTCGATATCTTCATCTTTTACTAAAATATTCAATAAATCTGAAATTTCACCTTTGATCAACTCTTTGTAACTTGAGTTTTGATCAATTAAAGTTTTTGAAATAATCTTTAAACAGATTGCTAAATTAAACCTGATATTTGGTACAGAATCTTTAATCAAATCATTTATGAAAGGTAAAATTTTATCAACAATTATTTTACCATCTAAAGCTGGGACTAATTCGGTTATAGTGAATAAACAAGTTATTCTAATAATAAAACTTGCAAAATCAATATTAATTTCGTCATCATTATCTTCATGAATTGTGTCATCATTATTGGCATTATTATCATTATTTTTATCATGTTTTATTATTGAGTTTTTCTTAATTAAAATTAATTTATCGATTATGAAAGTTTCAGCCCAAGTTGAACCAAAGATTTCAGTGATTTTTTTCAAATTCTTAACGGAAGCTTCTCTAATTGCATAAACGGGGTCCCATAACCAGCTTAAACATAAAGATAACAATTCTTTATTGAAGAATTCTTCACCTAATTGGTTTGCTAATTTTGGAATATATTCAATAATTGCTAATCTAACCCTCCATTTTGAATCTTGTGCCAATTCAGTAATTGCAGGTAATAAATTTTTTGATAATAAATTGATACCAATTGTTTCATTGACAATAGATAAATTTGAAATTATATTTAATCTAACGTCTGGAAATTCATCTCTTAACATTTCTAAGAAAATTGGTAATAATTTATCGATTGTTGTTTGCTTGGATAATATTGAAGATAATTCGGTAATGTTCAAGGCTAAAGAAGATCTAACATTTTCTTGAGGATCATCACTTAATTCTTGAACAATTGGTAAAATTTTATTAACGATTAAAGGTTTTAAATTATCAAAGTTATTCAATAATTTACAGAAATCAGGTAACTGTTTTGCAATTGCTTTTCTAACTTCACCCTCATTATCTTTCATTAAAGAAATGAAAGGATCAATTAATTTATTTAAATCATTTTCTTCGTCAGTAAAATTTTTTGCAATTTTACTAAATCTATCAGCAGCAGTATATCTAACTCTCCAACTTTCGTCATTAATTAATTTTAAAGAATTGATTAAAAAGTCTGAATTATAACTTTGATCATTGATTTTTTGGAAATATTCCAAGATTGAAATCAAAACATCGATACTTAAGAATTTAACAGAATCTTGATCATCATTAATTAAACTTTGAAACATTTGACTAATAATTTCCCAATCTTTGTTTGAAATTTGATTTGGATCATCTTTGGATAAAGAAATAGAATAATCAGTTAATTTATTAATTATTATTGGTAAATTAGTGGCAGCACTTCTTCTAACCATTGGACCATCGTCCATAATTAATTTAAGGTATAAATTCAATAAATTGAATCTAATTTGAGAATTTACTTTTATAATAATCAGTTTATATAAACCACAACTTGCAATTCTTTTTGAAAACCAATTACCTTGACTTAAATCTTGAATAATTGGTAAAATAATTTTAATTAATTCATCATTAGTTAAATTTTCGGAAATTTTATTAACTGAATCAATAGCTTTATCTCTTACTATAGGTTCTTCAATTGGCAATAAATGTAATAATATTTGAATTAAAGGTTGACAATTTTCATGACCACCAATTAATGGTAAGAAATCTCCTAATTTAGTAGCTAAAACAGCAAATACTTCTTCTTCATCATCTTGAGCAACATCATTTAAAAAGGGTAATAATTCATTAATTGTTCTTTCTGGACCCAAAGCAATTGCAATTGTGTCAACTTTTTGCATTGCTTCAACTCTATTACTAACATCATCATGTTTTAATTCATCCATTAATAACGCCAATGGATATAAATCATCATTGAATTCTTCCATGGTAAAAGTCTCTTTTTTATTGGGGGTTCTTTTCAAGAAAGGGAGTTATGAATTTATTAAAGTTGAAAAATAATGTGGAATCTTACAATTGTTGTAAATTTATTATTAACTTCACTTTTCAATTCACTTTCAATAAGTCACTAAAAGAATTTTAAATCAATTCAGTTTTCAATCCTTGTTGAAAGTTTCGACAAAGTGCGACCATTTCGCACGACCAAAATAATTTAATCGTCCTAAATCGCGGTAATCTCGCACCACCATCGTTCCTTTCGTGGACCCAGCTGTCTACCTTCGTTCCACCATTCTCGACCAAACCATCACTAACATTTCAATAACATAAACTTTATATTAATCTTGAATAGAGTCAAGACCAGTCTAAGACCAGTCTTTGACTGGTCTTAGACAAAGACTGGTCTTTGACTAATAGAGAGTAGCCATTAAGTAATATATCAATTCTATATCTTTTTCAATTCTTCATTCTCTTTAACATTTTTTAACTATCAGTTTTCCAGTTCTCCAGTTGAGTTTGGATTTGGATTTAACTGATAATAGACATTAGATAAAGCGTAACGTATTAGAACAAGTTTAGACTAAAAGAAAGTATTGATTGGAGGACTATAAGGTCAACGGATAGAATAGATGTTTCAGGTGTGGGCTTAAGCCCAAGATGACGTAGTAATTTCGTCTCGTGGGAAAAAATTCCTCTATTAAGAGCTCTAAAGCTGTTCCGCGTGGAATCAAAAGTGAGTCAAATAGTAATTAATAAGATTTAGTAAATTTAGCAGAATTGACAATCTGAAAAGAAATTTGAAGAATAATTTGAAGAGAAAATCTCCTTGAAGAATAATACTTTAAAACAAGCTAAAATGAGTGTCCCAGATATATTTGATGTCTATGCTGGTAAATTAGAACCAGATACTAAAGATAATTATCTTGAAAAGTTAGCAACATTTCAATCTCAATTATCCACATACTGGACATTTGAAATCGTTCCAGAAATTTTCCAACAATCCTTACCAGACACAGATGAAACAAAATTCGACTATCTCAAGGAGGATTTTGGTAAGCTTTTAAGTTGGGAAGAGATTTTCTCCAAATTATCAGATTTGAACCAATCTGCACCGGAAAATGTAAAGTATAAAGTCCTTTTTTTAGCAAGACATGGTCAAGGGTACCATAACGTTGCTAATTCTAAATATGGCCAAAAGGCATGGGATGAAAAATGGGGGTTTGAAAATGGTGATGGTGAAATGGTTTGGGGTCCTGATCCTGATTTAACTGAAGTTGGTATTCAACAAGCCAGAGATAATGCTTCTGCTTGGGCTGAACAAATTAAAAAAGGTTGCAAGATTCCAACCAAATGGTTTTGCTCTCCTTTTTCAAGATCAATAGATACCTTGATCTTTACCTGGGAAAAAATAATCAATACTAAAGATGTTAAACCATTAATCAAAGAAGATTTCAGAGAAACTATCGGTGCCCATACTTGTGATAAGAGGTCAACCAGATCAATCATCTCTTCTAAATATGCACCAAAAGGTTTTGTCATTGAAGACGGATTTGAAGAACAAGACGTTTATTGGACTCCTGACTATAGGGAAACAATCGAAGAGCAAGCAATTAGACAAAATAGAGGATTTCAATTTGTTTTTGATAATTATGATGATGAAGTTATTAATATCACTAGTCATTCTGGTACTATCAGATGTCAATTATTGGTCTTAAACCACAGACAATATTGTATTGGAACTGGAGGTATGATACCTGTTTTTGTTAAAGCAACAAAAGTTACAAAATAATCAAAGATCAATATTCAATATTATCAGACTAATAGAAAGATAGATTTCAAAAATTAAAACAAGAAAGAGAGAAAAAAAAATAGATTTTTAAAGGTATATAGATAAATTATATATTAAGTTATTATTTCGATGAGCTTCGCCTTCCCTTCCCTTTGGTAACTTTACCATATAGAACTTGTTGATTAGCATAAGCTACCCCTTCTTTTTTAATTAATTTAGAATAAAATAATCCACAAGCATTACACAAACACCTTTCACCATTTGGACCCCTTCTCCATTCAGGGGTCAGTATTATACCACATCTTTGACACTTCTTTGGAGGTTTTATTTTCTTCTTGACTGAAGAAGAGGATTGCAGGGACAGTAAGGGTAATCGTGAAGGGTCATTGGCAGGGTGCAGTGATATGGACTGATTTTGAGTTCTAACATGTAGTTGATTTTGGCCTTGGATTTGATTTAGATTTTGATTTTGATTATAAGGGACCGATGAAATATACGAAGGTGCATTATAAGGATGAACATGCAGTTGGACATGAACATTCGACTGTTGATAGTTGGGAAACTGATGGGAATAATAAGAACTATGAGGATGATTTGGATATGATTGGTAATTATTGTATTTTATTTCATGGGGAAGGATTTGGGTAGGGTTTGAATAGGAAGAATACGATGAGGCAGAATTAAATGAAAAATTCCTAGGATTATGTTTACTTGAACTTGAATCAGGTAATTTGATTCTATTTGATTCAGTCAATTCATGTATTGACGGTAAAGTTATTCTATCTTTCATTTAACTAACCAATATTGAAAAAAAAAACACACAGACAATACCAAAAGAAAAAGACAACACCTAAAAAAAGACAACACCAATAAAGATGTTACACCTAAAAAATAAATACAAGACCAATGAAAAGGTAACACCTAAAAAAAAGACAAGACCAGTAAAAAGGCAATAAGAATATAAAGGACAACTAATAAAAAATTGAATAGAAGAATGGAAAATAAGGTAAGTGCCAGACGATAAGTTAATAAATAGTGAATAAGAAAATTTTTAAATATAGTTTAATTTCTTTTACTATTGAATTTTCTTTTAAGACTGATGAATTACACAGATGAAATTTATGTATGTGCCTTAAGTATATGGTACCTTATGACAGCTTGGAGATATGAAATTTTGGAATACCGTGGGGAGTAAGCAACTGGAGGTGACTCTAAAACAAAACTTTATGGAAGAATACTTTTAAGATTTGGAAATATGAGCCAGTATGAAAGTATGATTTACAGTATAGGGAAGAATCTTAGATCTTAGAATCCTTATAAATTCTCGTGAAGCCACGTAAGAGAAGATCTTGACACCTTTTTAAAACCTAAAAAAAATTGTCTGAGGGTCTTTTAACCTAAGAAGTTTACTCGCTCGGAAATGTAGAGTTTAATAAGGAAACAATAAATTCTTCTGTACTGAATAACTCCATAAAATATACTATACACACAGATTGTAAGTTTGGTGATCCAATTAAATGCACAGCAGAATGCGCCTGGGATTATCTCGCAGAACTTAAAATGGTTCGTAAAATTGGAGGTTTTCCCTTTTGGGATTTTTAGCCCATTGCATTAATAAACGAATATTGAAAATTTCATCTGCGGAGTTAATATGCATGTAGAATCTAGATCCATCCGTCTACGCTTACGTCTACGTCTGTTCTACATGGGTTGGTACATTGACTTACATTGGCCTACAGAGTCGAAATTATGATGATGTATAGATATAATGTAGTAATATATTTGGTCACTTTACAACTAAAATAGGTAACAACATGAGATTGTTTTCGGGTCTTTATTATTGGCTGGTGATGATTGTTTTCAATTGTTGAGAAATATTTTAATTGTCCCAAGATTGTCCATTGATTGTCCATTGATTGTTAAGAGGGTTATTTTAAAAATAGTATTATTTTCAGTCAATTGGGAATTTTTTTACCACCTAAAATTGAAATTTTTTTTATATTTTGTTAAGTTTATTAACCAGTATAAAAATATATCCAAAAAAAGGATATACAACGGAAAAAAGACTATACAGTCAAAAAAAAAAAAATACAGTAAAAAAATACAACCAAAGAAAAAAAAAAAATAAAATAATTAAAAAAAGGGATTGTTTGGCGAATCAATTTTCTTTGCTTGTTAAGGGATTGCTTTACAATTCTTTAAATTGGTGCTTATCTATTGTCATCAATTACAATCAAATTATAAAGTCTATTGTATTTAGTATTTGTGTCTGGTTTGTTTCTTTGCTCTAATACCCTTGTTATCATTTGATCACGTTGATCAGCTTTATCAATTCATTTCACCTTTTCTCACTATTTCATCTTAACTACTTCACCTATTTCATTCTATTTCACTTTTCTCGATTGCTAACTTTAATACCGTTTTTGACATTAAGTTTGACATAGATCTTGCATTTCACGTCTACTTTAAATTTCACCCAAATTTTCTCACAAGATCTTTACACTCCCATTTTAACCAATTATACATATACCTTTATCTCCTACATTTCCTCACTTCTCTTACATATCTTTAACCTTACTATATTCCTCCATCTCAATCATAATCTTAATCTCATACAATTATAATTACAGTCCTATCTGCGCCCACGACCTACCAATCCAGTATTCTGTCACACGATCTATAACCTAGTTGACCATCCAATTAATGAATGTGACTCTACAACTGAAAAATAAAAACTTTCTCATTCACCACTCTCCTTGTTCCTTGTTCTGTTCCTATACTTTCCAAGAGATCGATCTTATTACAAGAAAATAATTTCATCACAGAGGGCATCACTCACCGAAATAACTTTGCTCATTCTAGTTAATCAAAAGTTAATTTATATTTCATTTTAGTCTCCTAAAATCTACAAAAATTCATCAAATTCCTCCAGATTTTATCTCAAGTCTATTCATATCATCCGGATTTATTCAGACTTCAATCCAATCAGTTTTTGGCTCATAAAATCAATTTCTGTTACTCATTCGGCCCCCCATATTCGTCATTTGACCATCTCACAATCTCAAATTTCAGGCGCACCGATTCAAAAAAAAAAAAAGATAAGAATACAAAAAGCGGCTATTACAATTTGCATTCAAGCAGAGTACACTTCAACTAGTTCCAGACTAGTCACAAATATTGTCAGCCACAGGATTTCCTCTGAATAGTTATAGCTAGGTTTTATCTTTTTTCTCAGAGACGGTTTGTGGTGGTTCTGGTACACATTAAAATCATCTTGTGAAGTTCTCCACGATGAAATTTGGTAAAAACTTAGAAAACCTATCGATACCAGAATGGAAATCTTATAATCTTAATTATAACGAGCTAAAATCCATAATAAAACAGTTAAATGCATCGAAGTCAGACCTTAAAAGACTTTATAAAGAGTTTCAAAGTAATTTTAATATCATAAACCTTTTCATCTTCACAAAATATGGTGAAATCAAAAGAAAATTTGAATTCTTTGAAAATAACTTTGAAGCTATCTTGAAAAATTCAGATAAGGAATTAAACTCCTCAGAAATCAAGCAAATTAAACTTGAAATTCTCCTATCGAATCTTATAGATTTATCAATTATTTTACAAAAATTATCTAAATTCATTTTGATTCAAAAAATAGCTGTAAAGAAAATCTTTAAAAAATGTTTAAAACGGTATCACAATAAAGAGTTATCCCAACACCTAATCCTCAAATTAAAGCTAAAACTCAATAAGGATCCTAATAGTTTCATAAATTTCAACCTCATAGATTTGTCTTCAAAATTGACTAATCTCATTAGTTTAGTTAAATTTGAATTGCAAAAACAAAATCCAAACTTGAATACAAATATTTCCACAGTCTCAAATTCAAATTCAAATTCAAATTCAAACGATTCAACTGCTAACAATTCTAATGGAAATTCTCCTCTATCAAGTTATTTTAGCTCAATTAATAATTTAAATTTATCTTTAAATTTAAAGTTTGACTTAAATTCCTTAATAAAAAAAAATTTCAAACTAGATTTCCTTATTCCTGATGACACAAACAATTTCAATGAAATTTTATTGAATCTAAACATCCATATGAATTTTAAGGTTTTGAATTCAAATTTCACTTATAATTCTTTGATTTTTTTACAAAATAGTGACAATCTCATTAATCCTCCTTCATTTATTCTATCAGAATACAATCAACCAAACTCCTTGATCATAAGTCATATCGGTGGTTTAAGAAAATACAGTTATTGTAGTTTACCTAATAATATCGTGGACATTTTACTCACTTACTTGAATGATTTAGATAATTCACAACTAAAAGAAGATTTAAAAAATTATTTTCATACTTCAAAGATCAATTCTCTCACAAAACTAACAATTGAATCAATATTAAACAATCTGTTGAAACCTTTAATGAAGGCTTTTTTCAAAACCAAGAGATTTTATATTAATAAAGATGATAATGAAAATATTGATAATATTTTAAACCATTCTAATCAAGAAGACGATTATCTTTTGAGTTTATATTCTGATCAATTGACTACAGACAACCCAAAGCTTATTAATCTTGATTTTTCGAAATACATGGCTCATTTAGATAAACATGAAAATGTTCAACAAGATGATTCCGATGAATTTGATAAATTTCCTTTCAATTCACTCACAATCTTTTCAAATGATTCCAATTTATTAAATTTTGAAAAGAATTTACTCACCGAAATCAATGACAATATTTTAACAAATAAATTTTCAAATACTTTAGTAAACAAGTTACCCCCTAAAATTCAAAAATTGATTCAAAATAATTCTTCAATCAATCTATTTAAAGACTTCAATTTTTACGAATATTGTTTATCTTGCTACTTCAACATTATTCCACATAATTTGAATAATCATTATTCAAACTTGTTAAAATTGAATTTATTTAAAAGTTTTGAAAATACTGAAACTTTCAATAATGAATTAAGTTATCAAAATTCACTTATTAAATTGCATGAAGAAAAGAAATTAAAGAATCAACAAAGTTTGAACGACTTGGAAAAGCAAAAGAAATCACAACAAGAGGAGTACTTTTACAAACAGTTGTTGCCAAATCCCAAGATTACATTTGATCATGATTCTCTTAACAATAGGCAAAATATGCACAAGAAAAGACCAAAAATGACTAAACATGACTCAATTCAAACTTTGAGTTCATACAGCTTATCTATATTTACTGATAAGCTACCAAATAATGATGAATTGGATGAATTTATAGCTGACGAAGATAACGAGAGTTTACAACTATTTTGGAAAGACAGTGACCAAGAGCTCGCATATAATCCATATCGTTTCAATAATTTTTATGAGTATTACAACTATAAGAACAATGCTAATTATAATAGTATAGAACCTTATGAAGAAGAACCACAACCTAAGTTGAGTAGCTTCATCACCAATTTGATTAATTTAAAATCAAAGATTCAAAGTAATCCGGTGGATTTACACTCAACGAATTCAGAAGATATAAACGATTTGAGTCAATATTATCACGAGTATAACACGATTTTGACATTCTTTTATTTAGTACTTAATTTTATTACATTATTTATCAGTGGTATAGAGTTTGGTATCATTTTCAGTATTCTCAAAATCAATGGAAATAACCCTAACAAGTTTTCCTTATTAAATAATTTATGGTTGCTTTTCATTTTGATAGTGGGTGTCATAATTTCACTCATTTCATCCATAATATGCATTGATTTAATTTTCAGAAGAGTGTCCAGACCTCCATTCTGGCATTACTTATTCATTTTAATTGGAATCGGACTAGTTATAGTCTGTTGCTTATTCATTTTAATTCTTACCGTAATGTAACAATAGCTTTTTAATTGCATAGTATAAATAATATATAAATATATATCTAAGTATATAATAATAATATGATAATAATAAGTAGTATTCACTATTTTAAATCTATGTACAATTTTTCACCAATGGACTTATGTTCGATTGAGTTATATTTGAATCCCTGGTCGCTTCCACAGCCGAAGACTTGGAATTCCTTGGGTTGAATATCCTGGTGATATGTTTCTCCAGGGATACTACAAGAAAACTCGAAGTCACTCTCAATTTCGAAATCTTTAGTCTTTTGGTCAGCTGGGGTTAACATGAATATTTCGATTGTATCTCCTTTTTTGATTTTTGCTGATGGGCTAAGGACAATCGTATTGGCCTTAGCACCCCATCCACCCCCACCAGCAATTATTTGATATCTCTTTTCCTTATTGATTTTGACGTAGACTTCGGTTTCCTTTGATTTCAAACTCATTAGTTTTTCATTGGATTCTAAGATTTTAGCAGCCGATTTTCCATCTATCTTTTTAATTAAATTACCAATTGAGTCAGTGATAGTCATTTCATCAGTAAGTCTTTCCCACCTATCAGATATCTTTGTTTCGAGGGAAGGGAAATTCGATAAAGTGATTTCCAATTCTTTTAGCATTCTATCACCACCTAAAGACGATTTATCCAAGTAAAATAAGGTTGAAATTTGGTTCATTGTAAATAAGGAGTTAGCCAAGGGTAACTCAATGGAATTATTGTTATTGAAATTTATCTTCAAATTACTGTTCATTAGTTTCCAATTTTTGTTATTAACAGTAACTATATTGATACCGTCACTTTCTTTGAGTTCATCATTTTTTTCGAACTCAATTTCCTTATCTACTTGTATTCTATCATGAAGCCATAATTCCAGAACACCATACCTTTCATTTTGGACTGCATCTATACCAGCGACAAAGACTTGAATATTCTGATCATAAAATTCAATGGCTTTATTCACCACTTTTGGTAATAAACTTGGGGTTGACAACAAAATGGCAGACTTATAGCCTCCACCAGGAACACTCAACACAGGGTCATACGTTACTTGACTTTTGAACTGGGTACTTAGTTTGGAAGTCTTACTAAGTAATCTGAACTGTCTTTTTAGCATTGAGATCTGAGATACAATATTGAGCAGAGATTGCGAGATGAGAAATTAATATTAATTATTCTACTTTATCAATAGTTCTTTTTTTATCATTACCATCTTCTCCAGAAGTCTCTAAGTTATCTTTATCACCTTCATTTGTTTCTGATTCGTTAGTTATTGAGGTAGAAATTTGAGTTTCCACTCTTTCGAAAGTTTCTTTTAAATCGATTTCATATCCTACATCAAGTACTTCTTTGAGAACAGGGCCCCAGATTTTTTCATCTTTTTTAAAATCATCATGACTGAAAACATTCTTACCCAATTCCCAGTTACTTTGCTTAAGCCTTTTAAGTTCAACCATATATGCGGAAGATTCCATTGCCCTACCTATGTCACTGATCAAACTTCTAATATAGGTTCCACTTGAAACATCAGTTATGAAATGAATTAATGGTAATTTTTCCGGTAAGTCAGTAGCAGTTTTTGGCTTACCAACAGTTTTTGGTAAATTCTCCGTCTCACATCTATCAAGGTACTGCTGTGAAAAATATAACGGAGAATCATTTAATGTGGGATTATTTGATAATAGATTTTCTTTAGGTAATCCATTCTCATCTAATTGACTTTCTAACTTTGGGAATTCATGCTCCAAAGTCAATAAATCATCTTGTAACACCTTGATGCTATCGACTTTAACTTCTCTAGTTTTTATAGGGAATGGTAAAGGTTTGCCCTCTCTAGCATAATCATATAATGGTTTACCATTCATCTTTAAAGCCAGGAAAATTGGAGGGGTTTGCTTTAAGTCACCAACAAACTTTTCAGCGGATTTAATTACCAAATCTTTTGTTATATGGTCAACTTGATTCCTAGTCAAGATTTCACCTTCTGAATCACCAGTAGTAGTTGAAATACCCAATAAAGCTTTTGTTTCATAGGTTTTTGAACATTCACCTAAATAGTATTGTAGCTGCTTAGTTCCTTGACCAATTCCAATGACCAAAACACCAGAGGCTAAAGGATCTAAGGTACCACCATGTCCAATTTTGACTTTAACATTATTAGCCTTTTTGTTAATTCTCTCTTTAGACCATGATTTATCAGTGGATAAATTCTTTATAACATTGAGTTTTGCCTCTGATAAGTCATTTTCAAACACCTTGGAATGAGTGAAGATATACTGAAGTTCTCCAATGAATTTGGATGATGTTATACCACTTGGTTTTTCAATTGCAAATATTCCATTCATTAGTCTCATTTGGAAAATTTAGATGAGATGCGAATTAATTTGAATATCCAAAGAGGTGAAACCGGTCCTCTTTGGTGATATGAACTGTACTTGATCATTGGATACCTCTTGTAAATATGACTCCAATTGGTGAATTTGTCTCTTAGAATGTTCGAAATCAGCGTGAGTGATAAACTTGAAAATCTTTGAGAGCAAATTTCCAGTCAAGATATCTAGGATTGATTCAAGCCCGTTTCTATTCCATGGATAATAGGCAACGAATAGGAAGTGATTGACATTTTCAACGATGGTTTTCAATTCTACAGGATCCATATCTAGTGGGGTAAGGGAGGAGTCACCAAACTTCGAATTATCGTAGATACCAATGGGATTGAATGTGTTTGAGGTTGATGATGTAATGGCCCCTGGTTCTGTTCCAGGATACCATAACGAAAATTGGGGGATAAGATCAGGATATGGTGTGTTGAAAACTCTCGGTATTCTTATGATCCTCGTGGTTTTATATGTTATTGACTTGGGATCCACATGAATGTTATTAAAATGATTCACCACTATTGATTTCTCAATTGGTTGCTTGTTTATCAGTATATAGTCTTTGGTAAGAAATTCATGATAATTGAAAAACTTCAATGTTTCAATCCCATATTTACTGTTAGGATCTGCCATTTGGTCAAGTATACTTTACTACTCCTTAATACAGACTATATGATATCTAAACCAAGTATTATTGTATTTGTACTGTTACACTATTCAGTGCACTATAAATTCTACGACATCTCAAAAAAATTTTCAATTTTACTTCACTCTAATACTGGAACTGCTTTCTAGCAGAGTATGTCCAGTGGGTTGATAGAGGATTCTGTGGTCAACTTTGTATTCTTACAGGTTACTTTCCAGAAGTATGAAAAGGTCAGTTATATATTGTCAGTCACTATGAAATATTACTTGAAAAGATTTTAAGTCATATTTCATATGGATTATTAGTTAACTTTGTGATGATAACGAGTCTTAAGACTCAATCTAACCCAGCTCAATTGATATCTGTTAATGAGAAGAAACTTTTATCTGAAATTTAACTAACCCCTTTGTGATATTGACTGATCACTGACTTTTACCCATTCAACCTTTCTATCATGTTTGATCTAATTTGAGTTTTGAAAATTCTGAAAATTCTTAAAATCAATTTTCTTCTTATCTCAATGATTGAACTCGTTATGTATTCTCCAAATCTTCTTTAAACTTTCAATAAAGTCAGTCTGTATTGTGGATAGTCTTGTATAAGTTCTCTTGGTGCTAGTACGAGTGTTCCTCTCGCCTTACTTGGTACCAATGCGGTGCCAGAATTGGCACCGCATTGGCACTAGCATTAGTGCTGCGTTTCGAGCATGAAAAATTTTCAACATGATTAGACAGTTAAGACTGGTTATAAGATCAGCAGGCAGACCTAGAGTCTTACCTACCAGACTTCAAAGTACTGTACCTAGATCAGATACAAGAAAACCAGATGATGTCACCACAACTGAAAATCATACCACCCCAAAGAATTCAAATGCTCCAAAATCTGAAACTAAACCAAAAGATGCAAAATTAGATTCAAGATCTAAAAACAGAAGACCTATAAATCCAAAGTTCAGGGAAATTAGAAACCAAGTTGAAAACACCATTAAAACTAATTCCGACTTAAGTGAATGTATCGAGATTTTCGAAGAAGGTATTTCTTATTTAAGAGAAATTCAATATGTTGAAAATATTGATAACTACCTTATTTACTCGAACTTTGAAAGAATTGGAACTTTGTTATTAAACAAAGTTATTGAAGATAATACAAGAGATCCAATGGAACTCTTAGATATGTTCAATAAATATAATATCACAAATAATTATCATTTTTATTTATTGATGGTCAATGAATTGAATTTGGATAACGATTCAAAATACGAAAATATTTTGAAAATTTGGGTCAAATACTTAGAATCCAAGCCAGTTAACCCGTTAATTAATAACAGAGGATTTTATTTGAAAGAAGTAGACTTCAATTCCCATTATACCGTTAATTTGACTTACTTTGCTTATTGTCAAGGTTTCATAAAAGGTAATTATGAATATAGTTTTAGTGATATTACAACTTTATTACAATTGGAGCAATTACCTGAAATTTTTAGAGTCAAGTCAACTTTAGGAAAGTTGAAATTGCCATCCTTAAGTAAAGATATCATATCATTTGAAAATATGATAAAGTCAGTAAATTTAAAATCTTTAGATCCAAATAACCAAATAATTCTTAAAAGAATCGAAGACTTAACATTGAACAAAAACTTAAGAGAATTGAATGAAGTTTATAACCAAATCAAGGAAAGTTCAAATTTAAATAAAATCAATATCAAATATTTAACAATTTATAAATTGATGTCATCATTTTATGAATTAGAACTGTTTGAAGACGTTTTTAAAGTATTTCAAGAGGTCATTAGCCATGGTGTAGTAGATAAATCTATATGGGAATTATTACTCAAGAGTATGGGTAATAATAACTATATATTTAAATTATCTGAATCTAAAAAACAAGATTTAATTATCAATTTTGAAAAGACAGTCAACACAATGATAAATCAAGGTATCAAAGTTGATGCTAAGAATTTATCAACTATTATCGGTGGATTTGCTAATTTAGATCAATTCGATAAAGTAGATGAATACTTGGTCAAATATAAAGACGTCAAGGTAATTCAAACCACAAAAAACAACATTATAATTGGATATGTCATGAATAGTAAAATCGATGAAGCTGAATCTAAATTAAAAAGCTTTATGGATGAAGATAGTAATTATAAACCTTCAATTCAAGTCATCAATTCTTTATTAAATCATTATTCCAAAACAAAGAATTTTGATGCCGTTAAAGGAATTATTGATTTTATGGAAAAACATCAAATCTCTGAAGATGTAGTTTCTTTAACTATTATCATTGATTTGTATTCTAAATTATCAATTTCAAGAGGGCAACAGCCCAATTTAACCGAAATTTTGGCAATCTTTAAAAATTCTAAGATTCAATTAAATAATTATACATATTCAATTATTATTGATTCACTCATCAAGTCCAACAATTTACCAGCAGCTAGAGTTATTTATGAATCATTAAATTTCAATAAGAGGCCACCTGCATCAATCTTGACTTCAATGTTAACAGGTGAATTAAATTTTGGATCACTTGAAAAGGCTCAACAATTATTTGATAAATATTTAAGATTCATTAATAATGACGCTAGAATTTGGAATATGATGATCAATTTGTTGCTTCCCAAGAGTGAAATTTTGGCTTTAGAGTATTATACTAGATTCAAGAAACAAGAAATAAATAGAGTTTATCCAAATTTTTTCACTTATTACTTTTTATTGAATCATTTCATGAGAAGAGGGAACAAAGCCGTTATCGAAAAATTATTATCAGACTTGTCTAAACAGAACTTGAGTGATTTAGGAAGAGAATTACCAAAAATGTTACAAAGATTATCAAAAAACTATCAATTGCCAGAGAATTTGAGCACTAGAATTAACTGAGTTAGCACTCAATTGTAAATATGTAAATAAGATATAAAAGATATAAAAGATATAAAAGATATAAAAGATATAAAAGATATAAAAGATATAAAAGATATAAAAGATATAAAACAAAACATATAAAGATTCATTAACCATCTCTTGTTCTTGTCAATTGAATAAACTGCCACTCAAAGATCTTCCGAATCAGGCTCGAGCCTTTAGAGTTTCGCTAAGGATATGCGTTTTACTTCATCTGAAATTCTTTAGAATTTTAAATTTTGTTACTTGATTTGGAATTTCAAAAAGCTTTTTAGTTTCATAGGTGCTTTAAAACCTTCTTTTCTTCCGTAACAAGAAATCATTAGACACAATTGGAAGTTAGACATTGGCCCTAAGATTTGAAATATAGTCGAGAAATTTCAAGTCTAGATATTTTCCATGAAAAGTGCATTAATAATTTTATATACACTAAGAAGGTGAAACCGAAGGAAAATAGGTCAAAGGGGCCGAAATAGTTTAAATGAAATATATATTTTTTTACAGGATGAATAAAACATGAATAGAAAACCTCTATTAAATAGAACATAAAGTCATAAACCAATAAATAAGGACGATAGAAAAATATCGTAATTTGTGAGATGATAAAAGATAAGCTGAAAAGATGAATGAATAATTCAGAAATAGAGAAAATTATTCATCACCCATTGCTTTTCTGTATAAGGGCCCACTCCAATGTACGAACCTATCATAAGCATTAACTGGATTATCTAAAGCAGGTCTTGTATCCAAAACAAATGAAGGCATACCATCTTCATCATCAGGAGCTGAATAATAATCGATAACATATCTTATCGTATTCCAACCATTATTTTTACCCTTTGATCTTAAAACGGTCCAATCGTGTCTATCAAAAGGAGGTTGTGAATTGAAAGTATTTGGGAAAATCTTTGATAAGAATAAATAAGTTTGAGCTCTTGGAGATAAATCATTTGGTCTACCAGTGAAACTCAATAACCTTGGTTCAACTTTTGTTTCTTTTGTATATTTCTGTTCCCATTCCAAGATCTGTTGCCATGCACCTTCATTCAAGAAGTTGTGAATTTCAACCATCGATTCAACAGCATCTTCGGGGATTCCTTGACCTTTACCCTTTCTTAACATAGCATTTAACATTTGTTGAGGAGATGGGTATTCCCAAACCCCTTCCTCGGAAACTTCACCTTTAGGAATACTGGAAAAGACTCTTTGAGTACTTAACTTTATTTTTTGCCCTGGAGCCATATCGTTACTCAAGACAGGCATATTATTCAATGGATTTAAAATATTATCATTATTATCATCTTGAGATTTACCATAATTAACTGGGCATTTTACAGCTCCCAAACCTTGTTCTGAATTTGAATTTGCAGTTGTACCAGAATGCTTAACAGGACATGCTCCTAAGTTTGTATTATTTTTGAATGTGTTCTTATCTGCAATGGTAGCAGTACTATCAGCCCAAAACCAACCCATGAAAATTTTCGCGATGATGATTTAGTTTACATTAGTTGTAGTACAGAGACAACGAGTTCGAGAAGATAAGAGAAACAATTTTTGTACTAAATTGTAAGGACAACCTTTGAGCAATCTTTGTGAGATGTTAAAATAGAAAACCTTTACAACTGAATATTTTTTTTCCAATCCCAAAACCACCAGGGGGAAAAAATATAGAGTATTGTATAATAAATTCTGTATAATAAATAGTGTAAAATAAAAATCTATTGTGTGTGCATTGTAATTTTTTGTGTAAGAAAAGAATACGGAAGACACAAAAGCATTGAAAGGAAAGTTTAAAGGGTTCTAGGTGGATATTATCTAATCGTGATACGAATACTTCTGCCATTAAAGTTATTTTACAATCAATTGCGTAAACTAAATGAAATTACTTTAACCTTCAGTTCAACCCAGTTTTCAATGCAAAAATGTCGTACACTCAAAAGCCTTTTTAAACCTTTTCTCTTTAACACTTGTACTATGTATTCAAACACTTGTTTTTGTCTTTTTAAACTCACATATCCATACTTATATAGCTATTAATCTATACATAAATTACTACATATATCTAAAGTTTTCAAAGTACACTAGAGTTATAAGAGTGTGTTAGTCTCTTCCATTGGAAAAGATATCACGACATTCATCTTTGGGGCCAGAGGCCACTATATGTCGCGAACGTTTAAATTACTTCTTGGAACAGAAAAATGTCGCACAAAAGAGAAGAAACTGGAGCCTCGAACCAAAAAGAGAGTCAACCCTGAGACAACTGTGATATCAGGATACGAGATGGTCAATTATAATTAAAATTCATTACAAAAGTAAACCTAACCATCGACCGAGGAGGGGGATCGAAGGGATCCTTTTCCACTAAATAGGTAATGGTAGAGGAGAGAAAAACAAAACTACGATAGCAATACCAAAAATTTTGATTTTCCGTAAGTTTGGGTTGTCATGGTAGGACCAATTGATAAAAATTAGGGGTTTCAAAGATATATGGATTTGATAAGGCAAATAGAACCAAGGCAAATCTTTGAAAAATTTTGAAAGTACTAAACTTTAAATATCGATCGAGCAATGATGTTATATGTGGTAAAATGTAGACATCCGGTAGTGTGATAGTTAATGGGCTTTTTGAGTTAATGTAGTGTCATTTGCGTACTATGGAAGAACCAGAGAAAAAAAAAATGTGGAAGACATATTGATGAGGGTTTGTGCATAATTCGACGCAGTAGTGTAACATCAAAGGCGAATAGGAGAGTAGTATGATCGATATCAAGACTTATAACACCATGATATGCCATAGTAAATGATTTCTATTTCATTCAAAATCATATTAGTTCAATACGATAAAAAAAGCATTTCAAGTCTGAAAATTCACCATTCAGAAACTAGAAAGAAAACAATCGGGTCCAAGACGATGAACTGGACTTCAAATACAGTTTCAAATACAATATAACACAACATAAGTTACAATATGATTTTCTAGTAAAATTCAATCAGGAGTATTCAAATTTCCATTATTAAAAATAAAATAAAAGTGGATTATTCCTTATCGGAATGCCATTATAAAAGGGGTTTGACGAATTAAACCCTATAAAGAAAAAAAAAAAGAGAATATAGTGTTCATGATATCATACGAAACTTCGATTATCTCACAATACAATAATTATGTCGAATTTAATCCATGCAAAAATGGGAAAAATTAATTGTGCTGATAACAAGAGAACAATAAAACAATGTAGCGACAATTAATCCACATAAAAAATACAATCATATGACAATGTAATATAGAAAATTTTTTTGTTCATTCAATTCCATTTGGGTTAAAACTGACGGAATTTGATTGACAATTTTATCTTTTTATAAAATCTCACTACTTCCTCAGGAATATTATATTGCCAGTTTTTTTTACCTAATTCTATGAGGTTTTGTCTATTTTGGGACATAGAAGGTAATACAATTCAAAACCAGCTTAATCACCCATCAATTGGATTTATAAACAATCCTATTATTGATGATCATGATATCATTATTTAAAACTATCTTCGTCTAAAAAGGTTTGTAATTTAGCAAGCTTCGCAAGTTTCGTCAAAGACCAATTTGAAGGGGTTTGTGACAAACAAACCCGATGAGGTTTCTTACTCCCCAGTCCTTACTTCACAATCGTTTCTCATTCACTTCAATTGTCAAGTGTTCAATATTGACGGAATATTCTCCTTCGGATGCCTATTCTTGATCATACAACTATCAAAGCCTTCCTCACCCTTCAAATTCAGGAGGCCCCAAATTTTTATGAGAATATCACTATTTTTTCTAAAATTGTTCCATGAATTTTTTTTTCGAAAAATCATCCTATACTACAAGCTCTTGGTAACTCTTAGAGGTATAAGGTTTCTACACAAATTTCGGCGGATTCCATTAGATGAAACCTTGAAAAATTTTACTAAAAAGCTTATTCGCGTCTCATTTGTAGAGTTCGATTTTACCGCTTAACTCGACCAGAAGATCTGCACCGGACACGAAGTGTCTCACTTGTGTGTAATTTACGAAACATTCAACAATACGCCGCATACGCAGGTACACCCAGCCAAGGGTGAAAGAAGGGTATAAGGGAAGAATAGTTATTGTTTCAAGAGATAAGATTATAAAATTTCTAATAAGACCATTATCACAAAGGTTGGGTTGCTATAGACAGATTCAAATTGGTTCCCATTACAAATTTGATGTAGGTAGCAAAAGAAAAAAAAGATAAAAAAATTATGAACCCATTTTCTTATATCATATAATTGAGAATGAGAAGTCGTTATTGACTACAATCGCAACCCCTCTAAAAACTAAAACCAATGTTTTAAACTTCGGTATTTATAGCTGGAATGGTTGTAATCGCTCAATTTTAAACAAGATTGCTTTTTTGATTAGTTTCAAGTGCGTATCTTTGTTGTAAGCCTTACAAGACCTATGACTTTATGTTTCTTCCTTTGTCTATTTTGGACTTGACTATACGTGAAGTCTTATTTGAGCTTTCCAAGAAAATGCCCCTCATTAAGAGTTGTCCCTTAAACTATTGTAATGTTCACCTAAGCCGAAATTGTGTTTATAGAAAGCTATTTTTAAAGTTTCTTCTTCACCCGACTCATTGAATAATAATTTATCAGCACCAACTAAAAAGACCTGGATTGGACAATTGAAGTATTTTGAAAAGGCTAAAACTTCTATATCAGACCCCCACATAGTAGTTTGAGTTAATTTGTTACAATATTCGTTAATTTCCATTATTTCATCTTTTTCCATAAGAAATGGGATGAAGTCATCTTGATGTTGTAAAATATAGTCACTAGCTAATGTTCGGAGTTGATCTGAATTATATTCTTTATTATGCCTTACTTTTAGTTGATCACTGATTGAATTAAATAAACAATTACCATCAGAAACAATTTCATGAAGTTTTAAATTATTGAGATTGAGGAGTTGATTCATGGTATCGATCTCAATTTGACGATAGTCAGTCATGCCCTTAGATTCTTCAGATGCCTCGAGTTTCATTTGTTCGATTTGGGCATTACGTTTAGCTAATCTGTCCTTTTGCCTATTTCTTTTTTTGCCAGAACCGTTTTGAGATTTGGGTTGAGGTTGAGAAGATTCCCCTGGAACAGTATTAGATGATTGATTGGAAGGGACCTTAGGTTGGGATTGAACGCCTGAGGGTTCTTTGTCATTCAAAGATAAGTTCAATAAGGCTTCAGGCGAGAATTCGTCGTATTCATCAACAGCATCATCATTTTTGACAATGATGGAATCCTGATTATCAAGTTTAAATTGCCTTAGTTGATTTGCCTGTTTTACGTCCAATTCATCTTGAAGGGCCTTACACTGATCTTGAATTTGCCTTTTGTTTTTCTTATTGATTTGCTTTTTCAAGTTTGTAATCTTAGCCAACAATTCCTTTTGTTCGAGTTTATGGCTCTTTATTAGTTCATCAGACATAGTCGATGGAGTAATTTAATTAAAAAAAAATTTTCAGTAGTGTGAGGTGATTAGGAAAAGCTGAGACGATGTCTGAAGCTTAAAAGGGAGAAGAAGTCCAGAGCCGAAAAGAATTAAAGAAAAGAAAAGGAAAAATTATGGAGTTTTTAAGAATAGTATAAATATAGACTGAAACGATTAGCAGTTAAGCTTGGTAATCTTTTGATAAGGATAAAGCCCGTTAAAAAATTTGATAAATAATATATATAATAATTTTTTTATGGTTCTCTCCTCTCCATAAGCCCCGCGACATATTTCCATAATTTATGGATTATGCGTCATTGTGGGAATTATAGTCTGCAACTGTTACTGCAATTAATAGGTCCATCGCGACATCCCTATAGTGAATCTATTATATATGTCACAACCCCAGACATTACCGCAGGAATTGCGACAACAAACGACAACCCTGGCGACAACATCGGCGACAATACTACAAAGTCACGACGACATTCAAAGGAGGTTGAGGATGAAATATTTCAGGTTAAGATTCTTAGCTGATAGTCGTTGTAGATTACTAGACATTTCAGAAGACATTAGAGTGTAAAATAAAATAAAAAAAAAAAAAAAAGAAAATTAAATGATATTTCAAATCTAAATATGCCTTACAAAAAGCTTTTGAATCAAAAATACCCTACATGCGTTCCTTCTCCTTTTCAAAGACATCTCTTGATCAAATATCCAAAAATTTATATGAAAAATTTTTACTATAAAAAACATTGCTATAATAAGACAATTTTTTTTGTAGATCTATTGAATAAAATTGTTCTAATTGATAAGTCTATAGTTTCCAATGTTCAACTAAATAAGCTGACATAATCAACGTAATTAAGTTTAAAAGAACAATCACAACTCCTTTCGACATTGTACATCGTCAATTCTCAAAAAGTGAAAATCCTGATATAAAAGAGTTCCCTTTTGAACAAATTATTTTTAACCATTTAAAGAAACCATTGACTGGACGAAAAGGAGAAGACTTGAATTAGAAAAATATATAAATTAAAAAATCCCCCTTTTCTAGGAATAATTGAAAAGCTTCAATTGAAAAGATTCAAAGTCACTTTTATTTAGTATTACTTCCATTTGGATATCTTGTTTTACTTGAAAACAATTAGTTTTTTTTTTTTTTTTGTTTCATTTGTTGGTAAAACTTTAGCTGGGGTGATTTTTATTCATTTTTTCATACTTGATTTTATTCATTTTTCATATTCATATTCATATTCATATTCCTTAATCATATATTCATATATATCCTAACTACATCACACTTATTCTTGATATATTATTGAATTCGAATTATACATATTGTAATAGGTTTATTAATTTTTCTCCTATTAGTTTTTTATTTTTCACATTATCACATATACCTTTTTTTTTAGGGTTTTTTTTACTTGAAAAAAAATTTTTATTCCTTTGATATTCATTCATTTAGTTCATGTTTGAATAATTTGCATTCATTCATTTCTCCCATTCGTTCTTTTATATTTTTGAACATTGCATTCAGATCATTGCTCATTAAAGAATTATATACAAAGATTTAACTACTCAAAGTTTGACATAAGACATATAAAGACATTTATTACACAAAAATAAAAAAATTAAAATGACAAGTCCAGATTACTTCCATCAGATAAGAATATCAAATTCTTCATTTAAAGCATCAAATTTCAATTTACAATTAATGGAATTTAAAACACATAATTCCATTGTTAAAGAATATCAAATTGATATTTTAAATCATTTATTATCATTAGAAAGTAAAACATTACCTAATTTATCATTAATTCAACAACAACCTGAGATTAATTTAAAAATGAGACCATTATTATTAGATTTTTTAATGGATGTTATAAATAAATTAAATTTATCTAAATCAACTTTCCCAAGTACTGTTAATTTAATTGATAGATATTGTTCAACAAGAATTGTTAAAAAACAACATTATCAATTATTAGGTTTAACTTGTTTATGGATTAGTTGTAAAAATTTAGATTCAAAATATAAAATTCCAAACCTCAATGATTTAAGCAAAATGTGCTGTAATTGTTATGATAAAAAATTATTTTTAGAGATGGAAAATCATTTATTAAAATCTTTAAATTGGATTATAACCATTCCAACTTTTGATTCATTTATTGATTTATTTTTAAATTTTTATTCAAGTTTCCAAAATTTATCAAATTTCGTATTAAATGATTTAAAAACTTTATCAATTTATATTTGCGAATTAATTCAATTTTATCCAAATATCTATTTTAACTATAATACTTCATTAATTAGTTTAACGAGTTTTTTAATTTCAACTAAAATATTAAATTTGAAAATTAACTTGAATGAATTTTTAAATTTCTTAAATGGTATAATTGATTTTGAATCTTTTGAAAAAAATGATTTAAATAATAATTTAAATGGTTTATCTAACTTTATTGATGATGAATTTTTCACTTTTTCAAAATTTTCAAATTTATCAAAATTATTAATCAAAATTTTAAAATGTCCACCTCCTTCATTAAAATTAAAATACTTTAATAATAATTGTAAATTTATTAAATTAATGGAAAAATTAATTATTTTCACTAATTTCAAGAATAATGAACCTGTAACTCCAAAAACTTATTCTAAATTACCTCCAACTCCAGTTTCAAATAATATTTCTCCAAATTATAAATCTAATAATATTAATATTGATTCAATTGATTTATCAGAGTCTACAAATGGTAATTTGAATAATGTTTCTAATTTCATTAATCATGAAAATAATGTAAATATAATTAATCCAACAGATAATAATTATTCAAATAGTAATTATAGTAATAATAGTAATAATAATCATAATAATAATAATAGTAATAATAATAATAGTTATAATTATAACAATAGTCATCATAATCATATAAATAACAACAATATCAATAACAGTAACTTCACTACATCATCAAACAATAGTATTAATATTAATACCAAAAGCATTAAAAGCATTAGCATTGACACTGTTGACAGTTTAAATAATGAAAATAATGAAAATAATAATGAAAATAATGAAAAAATTTCAAAAGAAATTGAATTGAATGGATTAAATAGTCCAAATAGTCCAAATAGTCCCAACGATACAAAATCAAGTAACATTCATCCTCCATTGATGTTATCAAATAGAAAACGTTCTCTATCGAGTAATGAAAAATTTGATTTAAAGAGATCAAAATCAGTTCCATTAATATTTAATGATAATTTATAGAAATAAATAGTCACCACCATCATTTTTACTATACTCTTTCTGAATTCGATCCTTAGTTCCTAAAAAGACAAGAGATCAAGAGACCATAAAGGAGACCATAAAGGAGACCAAAAAGGAGACAAAAAGGAGACCAAGCGATTAAGAACCAAGAATCAAGAACCAAGAATCAAGAACCAAGAACCAAGAGATTAAGAAACAATAGACAAGAGAGAGACCAAAGTCGAGAGATTAAGAAGCAAAGTTATTAGACAAATGCCAGACGACAAAGGACAAAAAGGTAAAAATCAAGATATAAGTAGGGGTTAAGGCAGTTTGTAGCCAGGCCATTCAATACAAGGTGAATGAAGTCATAAGTCTAGAATAATTATAATTAGGATTTACGAATAATTAACATGAAAAGGAGAATAACTAAGGCAATTTATTTTTATAGTGTACTCAAACTATAAAGGTACACTCCATGGAGAAACCACAGGTCCATTGATATCAAACCTCTGAGAGTTCCGTAACTCCTTAATAATCTTCCAATAAAATTCAATTTCGGCAATCTCGATCTACTAACCATTAAAGATAGGATATGTTCACTCTTGGATAAATTAATAAACCTTATCATATGAAGATCCTGAAATCAGCATGTCTTCACAAGGCACACTATTTATCCCTTTCTTTTCTGTTTAAGGAACAATAAATTTACCCACTTTTGAATTAATACACTAAGTGATCGGATAGAAATGATATGAAATTAGAGATAAGTTCAGGAATCAAGATTAGAATCTGAAACAAAAATATTCAAATCAGTAATCGATGGAATTAAATCTATTGTTTTTTGTTTTCTGAAAATTTTTTCCAAAATTGCTCCAGCATATTGTCAATTGTCTAAATTTCATTATTCAAAAATAGCCTATTTGACTGTGAATCAATATCCCAATTTATGCATCTGCAAACCACAATTTTGCCGTATTGATTTAATGCGATGCGATTTTAGAAATTATGAATTAACGAAAATGAATCAAGTAATCGATAATAAGCGGAAGGAGAAAAGGGGGAAGGACGAAGGATCAGGAAATCAGGATATTGAGTCAGATGTTGCTATTAATAAAAAGTTAAAGTTATCTATAGGATCAGTCAAGTTTGATAATTTGACTCCTCAATGCTTTTTTGAAAAATTCATTCTGACCAGAACTCCAGTGAAGATTGAAAACTCAATAAATCATGTTATCAGCATTGAAGATTGGAATTTGGATCATCTAAATGATTTTCTTCATTATGATGGTGAACTATTGGTGGAAAAGAAATTCAACAATGGTTTCGGAAATGGTAATCAAAGGGTCAAAATGACTTTACAAGACCTTATTGAAAAATTCAAACAGGGCAATGATGATTATTACCTAACCACACAGTACCTTGAAGATGATCCGGATACCAAAGAAAACGACAATTCAAACAATGAAAACGGCAAAGAAAGTGAAGATTTGAAACAAAGGGTTGAAGACAGCATAGATGGTGATGAAAGTGAAGAGGACGACGAGGAGAACGACGAAGACGAGAACGACAGTGATCAAGATGTTTACGAATTAGATGAGAAATTTTCAAAGGATTTGAAACCTGAATCAGAATCAGAAGTGGAAGAAGATGTACCTGAGGATAGTGATTCAGATTTTGATTTTTCGAATTTGAAAGATGATTATCAAGAGTCTGAACAGGAAGATTCTGACGGGGAAGAAGAAAATCCACATATAAGTGAAATTTTTCAACCACCACTCAGTAATATTTATGATAAAATACCAGTCCAGCCTTCATTTTTCAAGACATTAATACCTCAACAAATCAATCTTTGGATGGGATATTCAAAACCAATGAATCCCGTGGACTTGGATTTTGAAAATCCAGGAAAATATATTCCAAAGGGGAATTCATCAGGGTTGCACCATGATCATTCAGATAATTTATATCTACTTCTAAAGGGAAGGAAAAGATTCACACTTTTTAGTCCGCTGGATGCTTATAAATTATATACTATTGGGAAAGTATTCAAAATCTATGAAAATGGTGTGATCGATTATGAAATTAACGAGTACGCTCCAGATTGGAATCATATAAATGATGATGGTTCTATTAACGAAGATGAGGCTGAAGCCAAACTCACGAATGTTAAAAAGATAATTGAAGATTTGGATCCTCCCAACTTTAGTAAAGTACCACCAATATTATTGCATTTGGGAGAATTGCCAGAGGAGAAGTTGAATAAATTGGTCAATTTCACTAAAGCAAATTTCCCGGAACTCATTGACTTGACAAATTATAAGATTTGGATAAATGCAGGAGATATGCTTTATTTACCAGCGGGATGGTTTCATGAGGTTCTGAGTTTTGCTCAAAACGAGACTGACGAGGGGGAAAAATTGGACAATGTTCATTTGGCATTGAACTATTGGTTTGCACCACCCAATACAAAGGATTTCTCTAAACCTTATAAGACCAGTTACTGGGAAGATGAATTTAAGAAATATGTCAAGAATTAGATCTAGTACAAATTTGCATAACTATTATACTTAGTATAAGATCTGATCAGTCTTATATAATCAATATAAATGGTATAATGAATAAATAGTATAACCTGATCAAAGTAATATAATTAATAAATAGTAGGACGATTAGAAATTCAATGGTACCACAAACTCTACAGTAACGAGTGCGATTGACTGCAAATTTTGTTGTCGGAGAGTTTTGAAATGCACAAAATATAAATTTCGCAGCCAAATATTGGTGTACCGAAGTTCGACTAAAAATGGACCAAGCCCCAACGAACCCGAAGTGCAACAGCGGAATTACGCAGGAGTGAGAGAGAAAAAAAAAGGACAGAGTGTCAGTCTAGGGCCAAAGCCCTAGAGGTCACAACATCACATTATCAATTTAATTCAAGTAAAACAAACGTAAAATTGGGAAAGAAAATAGAATATGAGATTATAGCTGATTTCATTTGCCCCATTAGGTATGTAAAAGGCGTGGTGTACCGGTGCGCAATAATAATAGATACTTCTATATAATTCTAAAAATATTAAAAGGCTATAAGAGAAAAAAAAATATAAGGGAAGCAATCCAAACCCAAAATTAGTTTTAAAGCCCTAAAAGATGGAAAAATGAAATATACTAAAACATAAAGGGATAATAAGAAGAAGGAATAAGCTTATATGTTAATAACTCTAAGATCGAATTATCGATAAAGGAAAAGTAAGGAATATAAAATTCTCTTGAGGCTGGTAATTTTTGCAGCAATTAAATAATCTCTAAAGAATCTTATATAGTATATTAAAGAACATTATAAATCAGAAAAAATAGGTAAATTAGAAGAAGATAAGATATTAGATTAAAAGATTAAGCATTTAACGAAAATAAATTTATAAAAAAGAATGTAATAATAGGTATCTATACCTATTATTATAAATTGGTCTTATCGTATAACCAATTAAAATAACACATCTGTATCAAATCAATGTCTCATAAAAGTGAGAATTTCCCATTTTTGAAAAAGTCAAAAATTTTTCAATTTTTGAAAAAACAGAATTTTGAAATTGTTATAGCTAACTTTAAGAGTAACTTGAAAAGTAGTAGAAGTGTATGTACTATCGTTTAGAACTGTTCATTCAATATAGTCTTTCTCCCTTTTGGAGTTTTGAAAATTACTATTTATAGTCCAAGAAGAGAAAAAAAAGATGAGTAAACACATCAGGTGTCTCAATAAACAGGGGAACATACATAAAGATTCCAAAAAAAGAAGTCCAAATTTCCTATCATTTTTTATCTTCATTAAAGAGTTTAATCTTCCCAGATTCCATTAATCATTTCCTTTTCCCTCTTCCCATTCAATGTATTCATATCATCCTTTATCTTTTTTTTTAGCCTTAGGGCCCCTTAATCAGGGTAACCCCTTGAATTATTCAAGTGTGTATTGGATAGGGGTCAGTTTGAGAGTCAGGAGACATTTTCCTTTTTGTGCTTTATAATTATGAGCGACACGGAGACATTTCGAGGTTTTTTCTTTTATGAAAAAAAAACTAAAGGAATAAGAAGAAAAAATTTCATTATAAGGAAGAAATAAGTTTCAGAGTCCAACATAAGGTGAAAAAGAAGATAAGAAAAAAGAGAACGAAAAAGACATTGAACGATCTTTTGAACAATACTAATAAAACTAGTCCAACTTTCATTTTATTTTTAGGAACTTTATTCTTTCTTTCTCGTTATTTGGTTTATAAGATTTAACTATCGTTATAAACTAAGACTTGATTTGTCCCAAAATATTTTTATATTGTTCTATTTTATTTAATTTAATATAACCTGATTAAAGTCTTTTAATCAAGGGATTTTTATATACACATAAAATATGGCATTGGCTGATAGAAGACCTATTGAGTTAGTTACTTCACCAACTATTGTTTCACCAACTTTTAATCCTAAAACATTGGATAGTACAGGTACTTCGAATGTTTATTTAAGTCACGATTTAAACGATGTTGATAGTTTAAGTGATGATTTAGGTGATTTAGAAAATGGCGAAAATGTTGATCATGAAAATGACCATGAAATCGTAAAGCAAAATACAGACCAACTTGAAAATGATGAAATTGAACATGATATTGACATCGACAATGATGGTGAAAACAGAAATGCTTCCCCAAATTTAAGTCCAATTAGTTCTGCTTCAAGAAGTATTAGTCCTGATTCTTTAATGAATTTAGATTCTAAAGGTATTCAAGTTTCAACATCTAATAGTTCAAGAAGTTCCACTCCAAATGGATCAGGATCAGGATCAGGATCCATTTATCAAAATAATAACCAACAAGATATTCAATCAAATCAATCGCTTTCAAATAATTTAAGTGCTACCCATTTAAACAACTTAAGTAATGTTAATGGTGGCCAAGTTCAAAAAAAACCAAAAAATACTTCAAGAGTCCCAATTGCAACTGGTATCTCAACAACAATCCCTGTCACTGGTGAAAAACCTAGACCAAGTCAAAAAGATGATCCTTCTTTGGAAGATGATGTCTTATATGCTATCTTTTTAATCTTATATGAAAAAGATCCTGAAGGTAAAGGTATGACCGTTAAACAAATTTGTGATATCTTAATTGATAGACACCCTGAAATGGCAAACTTATCTACTAAGACTTCAAATCTTGTTTCAGCTAAATTAAATGCTTATGTTAAAAGGGTCGAAAAAGGTGACTCAAGTTTAAAATATGCATTATCAAGAGATTGGGCTGATGCTTCTCCAAAAAGAATGGTGTATGTCTATAGAGGTTTATTAACCGATGATTTCCATATTCATGTTAAGAATATGATGGAAATTCAAAAACAACAAGATTTAAAGTTGGGTAAATCTTTCAATCAATCAAGCTTGAATGGTTCAGGTTTACCAAACGGTTCAAACGGTTTAGGTCGTTCAAGTGGAATTAATGGTTTAAGTGGGTCAAATGGTTTGGACGATGATGACTCGTTTGAAGCTGGTAAACAAGCAAGTTTGAAACCAAGAAGACAAACTATGTTCGATTTAGGTATCAACAGAAATAGCTTTTTATCTTCATCAATTGAAAAATCAAACTTATTCGTCCCTTATAATTCAGCTCCTGTTACTGCTTCTTTAAAGGATAAATTATTAAAAAAGGATGAAGATGATTCAGAAGAAGTTCAAGACGCTGTTAACAGTGAAGTCAACCATCCAAATAATCCTGACAATGAAAATGAAGACAACGAAGATGTCGAAGAAGATGAAGATAAGAAATTCTACGAAGATTTTGAAGTATTTGACAATTCAAATGATACTTTTTACATTGAAACTTTGAAGAAAAATGGTAAAAGATCAAAATCAATGTCTTTCTTATCAAATAAAAAGCAACATAAAATCTTAACTGCTGCTGCCGCTGCCCCAAGAGCACCAAAAACTCCTTGTAGCCATTCACCTAATGCAGCAGCCGCCGCCGCTGCTTTACACGCTGCAGCTATCAAAGCTATTAATTGTGATTTAAATTCAAAATCTAATTTAATCAAATCAAACAATAAAAAGTGGTTGAACGTAATTAGATCAGGCTTTTTATCTCAAGATATTGGTAACCCTGAAGATATTAGTTTGTCAGATTTAGATAAGTTTTTTACTTGAGAGGTGGGCCAATAAATTTAAATTAGAATAACCAAAATTGAATTGATAGGATCAATGAAATTGTAATAATTTATTATTACGTGTGTTATATTGTATATTAAAAATAAAAAAAACGGTACTCATTATAATTTTAAAGAATTCTCCTCTCAATTTTACCATTATTTTTATTACTATTTTACATCTATATGCATTCTATATCTTTCATATATATAATTTAATTTTATTTGTGAGATTATGTTAAATAATACTTTGGACCACCACCACCTTCTGGAACAGTCCAATTAATATCTTGTGTAGGAACTTTAATATCACATGTTTTGCAGTGAATACAATTTTGTGAATTGATCTTAAATTTGACACCTAATTCCTCTTCTTTATCCTCAACGTATTCATAAACCCCTGCAGGGCAAAATCTTGATTCAACTCCTTTATATTTTGGCCATGATATTTCAGCATGTTTCTTATAGTCTTGTTCTGGAATTCTTAAATGACATTGTTCATCATCATCATGATAAGTACCAGTTCTTGATACTGAAGTTAATAAATCGAAAGTGATTTCACCATCTGGTTTTGGATAATCAATTGGCTTATAGAACTTGGCATCCTGTGTTACTGATGAATCGGTATGTTTATTATTCAAAGTCCATGGTTCGTTTCCTCTAGTTAACAAGGTAGTTAAACCAGAATGTGCAAGTCCACCTAAAATACCAAGCGGGGAGTTGAATGAAGGTCTGACATTTCTGATTTCATGAAGTTCTTCATAGATCCACGAGTCTTTAACCAGCTGTTCATACTCTCTCAATTCGAGAACTTTATATTCTTCATTGAAAGTATCTTCATCAACAACATCTAAGTCTTTGATTCTTTCGAAGATCGTTTCTGCAGCAAGCATACCAGATTTCATAGCAGTATGTGAACCTTTGATTTTAGGGACATTCATATATCCTGCTGATGCACCAACTAATAAACCACCAGGGAAATATAATTTAGGAATGGATTGGAATCCACCTTCATTCAAAGCTCTTGCACCATAACTCAAACATTTACCACCTTGCAAAACGTTTGCATAAAATGGGTGTTTTTTCATTTTTTGGAATTCTTGATATGGTGAAATATAAGGATTCTTGTAATCTAAACCAACAACTAGACCAACACTGACTTTATTGTCATCAAAATGATACATGAAACCACCACCATAACTTGAACTTTCTGAGACCAAAGGATAACCCATAGAATGAGCAACAAGGCCTTTTTCAAAATTTTCAGGTAAGACTTCCCAAATTTCTTTGATTCCTAAACCGTAAGTTTGAGGATTGGAGTTTTCTCTTAAATTATATTTACTGATAACTTGTTTGGTTAAAGATCCATGGCAACCTTCACTCAAGACAGTGACTCTAGAGTGGAACTCCATACCTCTTTCAAAGGACAGTTTTGGCTCACCATTTTTGTTTATACCCATATCTTTTGTTGCAACCCCCATTACTTTATTATCTTTGTAAATGACATCGCTAACAGAAATGCCAGGATAAAGTTCGACACCCAACTCTTCAGCCTTTTCTGCTAAATAAGAAGTTACACTGCTTAATGATACTATATAGTTTTTATCCTTATTCAATAATTGGGGAGGTTCAGGTAACGGAAATGCGTAATCACTAGTTAAAAACTTCATTGAATCTTTAGTAACTTTGGTGACTAGGTCGGGAGGCAATGGAATACCTTCACCATCTTCTAAAAACTCACTGTCTGGGAACAATTCCTTTAAAGCTATTGGTTCAAGAACAGCACCACTCACTATATGACTACCAAAATCTCCAGCCTTTTCTAAAACAATAACTCTTAATTCACCACTACCATGTTCCAAATCCAATTGTTTTAACTTAATAGCAGTAGACAAACCAGCTGGTCCTCCCCCAACAATACATACATCCACATTATCAACAGCCCTTTCTTCATTTAAAATCTCCTGTTGTTCAGATGATAATTTTGACTCGTTTAGTTTTATTGTATGGTGAAAATTTCTCAAGCTAGCTCTATAAGACGATGATAGTATGCTCTGTTTCGATCCGAAACCTTTCAAAGGAGTTACACTGTTACACAAGGATGCCTTGGATACCCTTGCAACACTGTTGGCCACCGCCCTAAACATCTTTGGTGATTTTTCAAGATTTTATTACCTTTATATATGAGTCAATGAGAACGAATCAAACTGATGAGATTTCAAATCGAAGTGGCATCACCAAATTTGCAGCCATTCAAAAATGAAGTTAGATGTTTACAGCTTTGGGAGGGAAGAATAAGGTAATTAGTGGACCTAAGTATCAGAACAAAGTAATTCAAGGTGAATATATATGGATTTATATTTTGAAAATTCGAAGATTTGAGTTATTTTGCAGATGATCAAAGAGAGTTCTATAAGTTTGTTCATAGTATATGGGTTATTGTCTTCCTAGATCTTCGTGGTATCTAATGTAACTGCTTATGTTATGACATATGATGTTATTTTCATAGGGAATATGAACGTAACAAGAATGTCTCGTATGATTCCAAGAGTTGGCGCATCTCACCACTATTAATGATAAACTACCAAACATCAGAAAAACTTGTACATCAGAAGATTCATATTTGATTGTACACGAGAGAGGAGAATTGACTAGCAAAAAATATATTAAACTACACATTTAATTGATGTCATCTTCGAAAGTTTTCCATTTTGGAACATCACAGGTTCTAACAACACCATATTTGTCAGTTAATTTGTTTAAAGCTTCGAAGTCTTCATCTGGTAAGGTCAAAGTTTTCAAGTTTGAAATAACTCTTGATGGAGTGACAGATTTTGGTAAAACGATAGTACCTCTTTGAACAGCCCAAGAGACTAAGATTTGAGCAGGTTCAGCGTTTAATTTTTCAGCAATACTGACAACAACTTCGTTTTTGAATAATGGAGAATCAGCAGAACCTAATGGAGAGTAGGCTTCAGCTAAGATTTCATTATCGTGTAAGTATTTCAATAATTTTGTTTGAGGTAATAAAGGATGTAATTCGATTTGGTTAACAACAGGTTTGACGGTGATTTCTTTATCTTCTAATAAAGCTTTAATTTTTGGAATGGTAAAATTTGAGATACCAATTGCTTTAATTTTTTTGGTTGATTTGTAGATTTTTTCTAATGCTTTATAAGTATCGACATAAGACCAATCTCCATAGACTTCATCAGTGGCAGGATCAGTTGGAACTGGCCAATGAATCAAGTATAAGTCAATGTAGTCTAAACCTAATTTTTTCAAAGATTCGTCTAAAGCAGCTTCAATATCTTTATGTTTGGTGTTCCATAATTTGGTGGTGACAAAGATTTCTTCTCTTGGGACACCTGAATCTTTGATACCTTTACCGACTTCTACTTCGTTACCGTAGATAGCAGCAGTATCAATGTGTCTATAACCATTTTCTAAAGCAGTTTTGACAGCAGTGTAAGCTGAATTTTCATCAGTAGCTCTCCAAGTACCTAAACCAACAGCAGGGATAGAAGTACCGTTATTTAATTTGAAAGTAGTAGTGTTAACTGATAATGACATTGTTAAGTATATAATATAATCTAATATAAAATCTCAATTGATGTTTTCGGTGGATTTAATTCAAATATATAATCAATTATTTTCTCGTAGAATCGACCTTCCCTTTTATAAGATTTCTCAATATGCTTGAAAACTGTGTAAATTTATATTATATATTTTTCCGGTATCTGAGCGCAAGCAAATAACTTAAAAATCTAATTGGATATTGCTTACTTAATAGAATGCTATCGAATCGAGATGAAAATTGTCACTGCAATAGGTAAATCACACCATCGCTCTCTCAGAGCAATACCTTATTGGCTTCAGAGCAATACCCTATTGGCTTTTGCTGGAATTGTGGTGGGGTTCCATGGTGGGGGGATTCTTATTTGATGGAAAACGATAAGGAAATATAATTTGACAACTCGGACACACTTTGAGCGGATATAGGAGACAATATTAATATTGAATTGGAGATTATATTACACTAGAAACTAATTTTTAATTGTGTATTATGGCTAATATAGTATTAGAAATGGTTATAGTTTTACAGTTTTACAGTTTTATTGTTTTATAGTTTAGAGTTTTCAAAATGTCATGACTCTATTATCTATTTGACGTTAATGAAGCTTTAGCAGATGGAGTGCCATTGCTTGTATTGAGATCGTTATCATTGAGAGTTCCATCATTATTAATATTTGATTTTAAGTTTGATTGGTGTGGTTGTTCATGTGGTTGACTGGAAGGCTCAGCTGAAGCTAATGTAGACTCTTCAACTGGTGAATTACTCTCGGAGGGTGGCTTTGAAATTACATTTTCTTCATCATTCTTGTCTTCCTCCCCATAATGAACCCATTTTCTCATAAAATTCACCAATATTTGAGCAGTAAACACTTGTTCAGCTTGATATAGCACCAATGGCACCAACAATATACCCAACTTAGAATTAGACGATCCATATTGGGATGTAATTAAAGAAACTCCCAATGCTGCAGTTTTAGCAGGCCCACATAACATTACAGATACTGTATCTTCCTTACTATAGTAAAACGGCCTAAATATCTTGTAACAAGTATTATAAGTCTTTGAAGTATTTTCATTTGGCTCAACTGCAAATATTCTCTTAATAAATAGTGGTCTTGAATAGAAATAGCATATAACCGTGAAAAATAAATAAAGTAAAATGTTGAAAAAGCAAATAAATATAATTGAAACATGACTAACAGATTCAAAAGCATTCTGAGCAAATGCAGTTGAAAAAGATTGCCACATAATCAAAATTAACATAAAGGATCCAACTTTACTTAATCTGAATGTAGTCAAAGTCCATTTCACTTGTTTCGGAATAATATTTTGAACAACTTGACCAACGAAAAGTGGAACAAAAACTGATAAACCTAATTGTTTCATAACTCTAGCATATAATTCCTGGATTGAAATATCTGGACCATTTACTTGATGGGAAGGATTTCCGAAAGCCCAGCCTCCAGTCAAATACATTTGGACTAATGCTGGAGTTATAAAAGCACCTAAAATATTACCAATAAATACTTCACAAAGGGTCAAAACATCATTACCATGGGCTTGCTTTGTCATAACCACATTGGAGGAGACAGTGGTTGGACATGAATGAGTTACAATCATCCCCACTAATAAATAATTATCGATTGTTGAACCGTGATTTGCATGCTTAACACCTGATGCAATTCCATATACTATTGCGCTAGTAATCAAAAAAGACAGTGTTAATACAGTAAAATGAGCTCTCCAATTGGCCATGTTTCTCATCAAGTCTCTAGTTGACATAGATAAGCCACTAATCAAGAAAATGAGTGCTACAGCTCCATAACTAATAACATATTCAGCCTTTAATGTTCCATGCAGCTTTGCAAAATTTGGGAAAAAATATGCCAATATGATAAAAATTGCAAGGAAAACAAAAAACCACTGGGCTAATAGAAAATCAAACACCCATTTAAGAACCTTGAACCATTTCTGCTGTTTTATATCATCTCTCATGTTACAATATACTAAAATTTTCTGAAAATATTGTAGATTTATGTTTTTGAAAATTTTAGAGTCAACTTTTATAATTCCTATCAGTGAGATTTAGTCCCGATACTTAACTATGTGTCACGTGAGTCGAATCCGGCAACAGTTGGAAAATATACCTGTGAAATAATTCCACACAAAACAACCTTTTATGAGGTACTAAAAGACTCTGAAGTTATCCGAGAGTCATGCCACGCTTAATGACAGAGAAATATCCCAAACTAACCCAAAGAACGGCCCTTTGACATGATCTAAACAAATTTCATATGAATTCATATGCTCATCTTCTTGATTAAAGTATATTCTGTTCATTATAGGAAGGTCAAACAGGATTTGTGTTACTATAGACTGTTTGAATAAAAACTTCATAGAGACTATATTCCTTATGATATATGTAAATGTGTGTCAAAGTTAAAATATACTGATAGAATATTATTGCTGCCAAAAAAAAAAAGAAGCTGCAAAATGAGATTGGTGTAAAAAAATCAAAGGGAAAAAAGTAACCTTCAGTAAAATACATCTAAGGCGAATATTGAAGTGTTAGAAGATGAAATATGATTCCAGCCACAACAATGAGCCATTCTACGGATACCCTGAACTGCTATTTCATCCATGTTTCAATAAATAGACGAACAACATACATTAATATCATTTCCTAATTGGGCGAAACATAAACATTCTCAAAACAGATTTATAGAAATAAAGCACAAAAGAATAGTTTCACAGAAATATAATCAAGAAAGAAATGATGGACTATAAGGAAGAAACTAGTTTCGTCAACAACTTCTGGGATGAAAAAGATTTAGGATACGGCACTGTTGTAACTAGAATTAAAAATTCTTTAATTACACAGCAAGAATTATTAAACTACTATCAAGAGAGAATCAATATTGAGAAAGAGTATAGCAAAAGGTTAGAAAAATTGAATACTACAGCTCTAGGCAGTCATGAAACAGGAGTTTTGAAAAAATCTTTAGATAAGTTAAATTATGAAAATAATGAAATGGTAAAATTTAATAACAAATTCATCAAATCAGTTAACCAAATAAACTATGATAAATTAAATAATTTTTATCAGATGTACAATAAAAGAACCAAAAAAATCTTGTCACACATGAATAAACTCGTTTCTAAGAAGAATGATATTTATAAAGACCTTACCATAACAAAAGGTACCTATAGAGAAAATTGTACAATGATAAAATCTTTAAGTTTGACCATTCAAACTACATGGGGTAAAGAATTAGAAAAAAACGAAAAAAAATTAACGAAACTAAACCAATCTTTAAGTAACAATGAGAAAAACTATAAAATATCATTAGATAATTATAGTAAAATTAATGAAATATTCAAAAGAGATTGGTTAATCAGTTTAAAAGAAATTTATCAATTGGAAATTGAGAGAATTCAATTAATCAAAATCAATTGTTTTAATTTCTGTAATAATGTTGCTACTTTATGTGTTGATAATGATCAATCTGTAGATTTGGCAAGAAGTTTCTTTGCAAAAATTTCACCTCCCCAAGATTTACAAGATTTTAGTAACAATTATGGAACTGGTAATAAAATTTATAATGATTATAAATTTATTGATTTCATGCAAGGTTTGGATGATGAAAATGATATAAGCTATGAATTAGCAGATTTCGAAAATCCTGAATTCAATCATTTATTAGCAAGAAGTTATAGTACTTATAGTCATGCTTCACAAGCTACAAAAGCAACTCATTCTAGCATTACAACTGCAAATAAACCACATACTCAATTAGCACAAGCTTCACCATCACAATCTTCACCTGTTCAGAATTCACCTGTTCAGAATTCACCTGTTCAAAAATTCTCAGGTGCAAGTCCAACTACTTCTCCAAATGCAAGAAAACCAATCAAAACTAATACCATATCCAAAGACCTTCCGCCATTACAAAGACTTGATTTACCAAAACCTGAAGATACAAAATCTTCAACCAGTAACCAAAGTCCAGATGAAAAGACTGATATCTTCTCCCTTTCCAACAAATTTAACAATAGTGGAAGCTCATCTAACTATTCTAACCCAACCAATTACTCTAGCTCCAGTGAGAGAAATTGGTCAAGTCCAAAGAAAGAGAAACAATTGAATCAAATACAGGAAAAGATTAATATGAAATCAAAAGAATTACCAAACTTGAGTAACACCCAAAGATCAGTATCAGAGAGCCCAAGCAAGATGCCAGTGATGAAAGATTTTTCAATTGACTTCATTGCAAAGGCTTTAGAAGATTTGAATAAAGGAGGTAATGGTGATGTAGATCAATATAGAAGGTCAGTGAGATTGGCAAAACAACAACAGCAAGAAGAATTCAAATCAAATACCACTGCAAACACACCATATAAGTACAACGATGATCATAACGAAATACCGACAAGATACGATTCAATAAATTTTAAATCTCCTTCTGCTCGTACTACATTAGAAGGATCACCAAAAAAGTCAAGACCTAAATCAATGTATGATTCATTCACATATACCGACACAAAGCCTAGAAGAAGTTTACTGAGAACACCTGCCAAATCATATACCAACTTATATTCAATGATTGATAAAATAACACCTATAAATAAGAAACCATATATAACTAAAGCTAAAGCAAAATACAATTATAAACCACAACATCATGGCGAATTGTTTTTCAGGAAGAATTGGAACATTTACGTCATTCACAAACAAGAAGATAATTGGTTCTTATGTGAATTGGGAGATAATTGTGAAGATTTTGTTGGTCAAATAGGTTTAGTTCCAGGAAATTATATAATAGAAGGTGATGATGTTTTTTGATACTTTAATATACATGTACCATAATAGTTTCTCTATATGTCACAAACTCCTCTTATTTCTTACTCTTATTTGTTTACCAGATACTTAAGTTAGTTATATGTAAGTTAGTTATATGTAAGTTAGTTATATGTAAGTTAGTTATATGTAAGTTAGTTATATGGAATGGCTGCAAATAGGAACTAACTTTGTTTATCAGTGTGTCACGTGAGCTCTTCACCAATTTTTTTTTTGAGGAAGATGAGCTCTGCTAAAAATTTTTTTTCAAAATCTCATTAAAGTACAAGATCTTTGAATTGAAAAGTTAAACTAAGATGGATATTTCTAAACCAGTTGGGTCAGAAATTACATCTGTTGAGTTTGGAGTGTTTCTGGATAATGAAATCAGAAACTTATCTGCCAAACAGATCACCAATCCAATTGTTTTCGATAATTTAGGACATCCAATAAACGGAGGATTATATGATTTAGCATTAGGAGCATTCTTAAGAAATTTATGTACTACATGTGGTTTAGATGACAGATTTTGTCCAGGTCATCAAGGTCATATTGAATTACCTATTTCAGTTTATAACCCATTATTTTTCAATCAATTATTCTTATTTATTAGATCATCATGTCTTTATTGTCATCATTTCAAATTGAATAAGTTGGAAGTCCATAGATTTGCATGTAAATTAAGATTGATTCAATACGGTTTATTACTCGAATGTACCGAGTTAGATGATATGTTAGTGAAAACTGATGCTTCAGATATAATTGACGAAGCCGTTGAAAATGATGATGATGATAACACTTACGAAAACAAAAAATCAATCGATCCAAAATTAAAAAGAGAATTGATGGAACGTCGTGAATTATTTGTCGATACCGCCATTGCAAAGGCTTTAAGTGAAGGCAGAACAAGTGAACATGGTGTTAATACTGCATCCATTGGTGAAGAAAGAAAATATACTATTCATGAATTCTATAAAAAATTATTAGCTAGACCAAGATGTGATAACTGTGGTATGTATTCACCTTCATTCAGAAAGGACGGTTTCACAAAATTATTTGAAAACTCTCTAAGAGAAAAACAAATCACCAATAATAGAGTCAAAGGTTTAAAACGTCCTGATATGTTAAGAACCGGAACTTCATCGAGTAATTCAAGAAATGATACCATGCCTAATATCAAGCATAAAAGTGGTTCAAAATATGTTTTGTCAACAGAAATCAGAAATATCTTGAATGCTGTCTTCAAAAATGAACAAAATGTCCTTAATAAAGTTTTCAACTCAAAACCAAATGTCAATAGAATAGTCACAGCTGATTTCTTTTTCTTAAGTACCTTAATTGTTCCAGCAACAAGATTCAGATTACCATCTAAATTAGGTGATGAAATTCATGAAAATTCTCAAAATGAATTATTGTCAAATATCTTGAAAACTTGTTTATTGATCAGAGACTTGAATGATCAAATCTCTAGTTTCACCAAAGATAAAATTTCAAATGACGATAAAAAGATTTTATTTAACAGATTGATGAATTCTTTCGTCACAATTCAAAATGACGTTAACGCTTTCATTGATTCAACTAAAAATCAAAATGCTCAAGCAGGTAAAGTTCCAAATCCAGGTATCAAACAAGCATTAGAAAAGAAAGAAGGTTTGTTCAGAAAACATATGATGGGTAAGAGAGTTAATTATGCGGCAAGATCAGTTATTTCACCAGATCCAATGTTAGAAACTAACGAAATCGGTGTTCCTCCAGTCTTTGCTAAAAAATTGACTTATCCAGAACCAGTAACCGACTATAATATCAACGAATTGAGAAAAGCTGTTATTAATGGTCCTGATACTTGGCCTGGTGCTGTTCAAGTTCAAAATGAAGATGGTTCATTAATTTCATTAGTTGGTATGAACTTAGAACAACGTAAAACTATCGCAAATCAATTGTTAACTCCATCGAATTCTGAATATGCTGGTGTTATCAATAAGAAAGTTTTCAGACATATTAAGAACAAAGATGTTGTTTTGATGAATCGTCAACCAACTTTGCATAAAGCCTCTATGATGGGTCACAAAGTTAGAGTCTTACCAGGAGAAAAAACTTTAAGATTGCATTATGCTAATACTGGTGCTTACAATGCTGATTTTGATGGTGATGAAATGAACATGCATTTTCCTCAAAGTGAAAATGCTAAAGCAGAAGCTTTGAATTTAGCCAATACTGATAGTCAATATTTAACACCAACTTCAGGTTCTCCATTGAGAGGTTTGATTCAAGATCATATTAGTGCTGGTGTTTGGTTAACTAACAAAGACACTTTCTTCAATAGAGAAACTTATCAGCAATTAATTTATGGTTGTATCAGACCAGAAGATGGTCATATAACCAAAAACAGAATCAGGACTTTGCCACCAACAGTTTTCAAACCTGTTCCTTTATGGACTGGTAAACAAGTTATTTCAACTATCTTATTAAATATTAAACCAGACAATGTTCCAGGTATCAATTTGGTATCCAAAAACAAAGTTAAAGGTGATTACTGGTCAAAGGATTCAAAAGAAAATGAAGTTTTATTCAAGAATGGTGAATTATTATGCGGTATCTTAGATAAATCACAATATGGTGCTTCACAATTCGGTATTGTCCATTCATTACATGAAGTTTATGGTCCTACGATTGCAGGTAAAGCATTGTCCATCTTGGGTAGGTTATTTACTAATTACATTATGATGACAGCCTTTACATGTGGTATGGATGATTTGAGATTAACAGAAGAAGGTAACAATTGGAGAAAAGATATTCTTAAACAGTCAGTTGATACTGGTAGATTAGCTGCCAACGAAGTTACCAACTTGCCTGAAGATACCAACATCAATGATAAAGAATTATTGAAGAGATTGGAAGAAATCTTGAGAGACGATAACAAATTAGGAATTTTAGATGCAGTTACTCAATCAAAAGTTAACGCAATTACTTCTCAAGTTGTTAGTAAATGTGTTCCTGATGGTACAATGAAAAAATTCCCATACAATTCTATGCAAGCTATGGCTTTGTCAGGGGCAAAAGGTTCTAATGTTAATGTTTCACAAATTATGTGTTTATTAGGGCAACAGGCTTTGGAAGGTAGAAGAGTACCAGTGATGGTTTCGGGTAAGACTTTACCAAGTTTCAAACCTCTTGAAACTGATGCAAGAGCTGGTGGTTACATTAAGCAAAGATTCTATTCAGGTATTAGACCACAAGAATATTATTTCCATTGTATGGCTGGTAGAGAAGGTTTAATTGATACAGCTGTTAAGACTTCAAGATCCGGTTACTTACAAAGATGTTTGACCAAACAATTAGAAGGTGTTCATGTCAGTTATGATAATAGTGTCAGAGATGGTGATGGCTCATTAATCCAATTCTTATATGGTGGTGACGCAATTGATACTACTAAACAATCTCATATGAATGAATTCAAATTCTGTTTAGAAAACTACGATTCTTTATTGAAGAAATATCAACCAGAATTTATCGATCATATTGATCCTGATACCGCTAGTAATTATGTTAAGAAGTATAAAAAAGCATTAAAGAAACAAGTTGATGTACCACATTATGAAGAAAGCTTGAAATATGATCCTGTTATTTCAGTTTTAAATCCATCAAAATATGTTGGATCAGTATCAGAAAGTTTCCAAAACAAATTAGATGCATTCATTAGTGAAAATAAAGAAATTTTCAAGAATGGTAAAATTAATGATAAGAGATTCAAAGCATTAATGCAACTTAAATATATGAGATCATTAATTAACCCAGGTGAAGCTGTTGGTATTATTGCTTCTCAATCTATTGGTGAACCATCAACTCAAATGACATTAAATACTTTCCATTTCGCAGGTCACGGTGCAGCAAATGTTACCTTGGGTATTCCTAGAATGAGAGAAATTATTATGACTGCATCTTCGTCAATTTCTACTCCACAAATGACCTTACCATTGAAGGAAGATGTTGACGATTCAGCAGCTGAAGCCTTCTGTAAGAACATTACTAAAATCTTATTTAGTGAATTTTTGGTAAATGTTCAAGTTGTCGAAACTACATCTACCACTGAAGATGGTTCAAACTCAAGAACTTATAAGATCAAATTGAATTTCTTTACTAAAGAAGAATATGTCAATCAATATGATATTGAACAAAGTCAATTAGAAAGTGTCATCACTAATAAATTCTTGAGTGAATTAGAGAACACTATCAGTAAAGAAATCAAGAAACAAAAGAAGATTGAATTACCAAGCGTTGGTAAAGCATCTAAAGTTATTGAGCCAGCATCTAAAAAACTCGATGATGAAAATGCTACCGAAAATAATGTTAATGATAACGATGACGAAGATGACGATGAAATTAATAGTGATGAAGAAGCTGACGAAGAAAATGCCGGAGGTAAAGGTAAGCAAGCAGTTTCTTATGATGGTCCAGATGATGATGAAATCGAGACCATGAGAAAAGCAGAAGAAACTAGTGATGAAGAAATGGATTCAAGTGACAACGACTCAAGTGATAGTGAAGAAAGTGAGGACGACAAAGAGGACATCCCAGTTGAAACTAAAGGTACTAAATTAACCAAATTAGCTAAGGATAGACAATCAGAAGTCATCACTAATCATAATTTTGTTACTAAATTTAATTTCGATGATAACAATGGTGAATGGTGTGAATTCGAAATGAAATTAGTAGGAAATTTTGAAAAATTATTGATGGTTAACATCATTGAAGAATTAAGTAGAAAAGTTGTTGTTAGAGAAGTTCCAAAGATTGGAAGATGTTTACACCCAAGTAATGAAAGATATTTAACAACCGAAGGTGTCAATTTCAAAGCTATGTGGGAACAAGATGATTTCATTAATGTTAATAATGTAACATCAAATGATATTTATCAAGTATTGAAAACATACGGTGTTGAAGCTGCAAGAAACACAATTGTTAGAGAAATCAATAATGTTTTCGAAAGATATGCAATTAACGTTTCGTCAAGACATTTGGACTTAATTGGTGATATGATGACAAGGGAAGGAACATACTTAGCGTTTAATAGACAAGGTATTGATACATCAACTTCAGCCTTCATGAAGATGTCCTATGAAACTACATGTCAATTTATTACCAAATCAGTATTGAATGGTGATAAAGAAGAATTAGAAAGTCCATCAGCAAAGATTGTTATGGGTAAATTATCAAATGTTGGTACAGGTACATTTGATTTGTTAACAAAAGTCAATTGAATGAATGAATTAAGATAAAAAAGTAAGCAAAAAAGGAATCGAGCAAATAATAAAAAGTACATAAAAAAATGTATATATTAAATAGGTTTAAATATTATAACAAGCAATTATGAACGAAGAAACAAAACTCAATTTAAAGTAAAAATTATTAAATACCAATTGCTTTAAATCGAAGGATTGGTTATTGAAATTAAAAAAATAATTCCAAGGAATGTTTATCAAATTTCTAGATTGCAAGAATTGGAGCAATAAGTAGACTGATAAAGATAAAGTTATGATCAAGGAGCTGAATTTACCAATTATCACACCTAGAAACAAACCAGTTATAGATCCAATGGTTAATTCATTATACATTTTTTTACGTTGACTTAAATGTAAGTTTGAAACTTCAGTTTTAACTCCTGATGGAGTAGTGTTATAATTTGATGCAAATTTGGTATCATTTAAAATTGGACTTATCAATGGAACAAAGGCCATTTTGTAGGCATTGAAAGACCTGAATGAAAACTTTGGGAACTTAGCCTTTGATAAATAGATTCTGAACATCTTTACAACTGTTTCTAAGAGGATTTAATGGGTTTATATTGGTAAAAATTATGCAGGTTTCTGTTGGTGAAATTTAGACTGCGAAATTTGGGGTTCAACAAAAAAATCATTTGATACATGAGAGGGGGATTCCATCGTATAAGTTCATTTAATTTAAAGATCATCTACATTTATTTATCTTTTAATATGCATTCAAGTGTTTCTGTTTATATTTGCTAGAAGGGTATCTTGTTTATTTTGGACTTAATCACGTGAGATGTCACGTGCTACGCACGTGACATCTCAAGAAAATAATTTTCTTAAAGCAGAAACCTTTAAACCAACTATAAATAAAAATGGTAGAAATACATACGAAAAATGGAGCCAGGGACTGAAAGGGAATAAAAATTTAAGCATCGGACACTTTCTTAGAAAGTTTAAATGAGGATAGAAAAGAAAGATTATATAAGCACTTACATAAGCGAATGATTTTGAAACGACTTAGGCAATTCTGGCTAGGCTAACAAGTTGGTTATGGCACTTGAAGAATCCACTACTAGAGTTCCACTACATTTGGTCTTACACTAACAAACCTTGTAATAATGTATTACCTATTATTTTAACGGTAAGTCCTTTCCCTGTTTCTTTTTCTCCAACCAAAAAAAAATCGTTCTTTGTCCTATTTTATTTGCTTTACCTTTTTATTTCCATTCCTGTACTGTCTGCCAAATAATATAAAATTCCTCTAAATTCTTCAAAGCCAATTACCCTGGCAAGTTTTTTTTTTGGTACACAAACTGAAGACTACCTTAGGTTATTTTATTCCAATTTTAACGTGTATTTAAGTAATTGTGTATTTGACCCAATTACTAAGGTTCATCTCATTGAGTGCTGCTTTATTACATACATAATAGTGCTGCTGCTTAAAACTCGAATCTCATTTTTTTTTTGCAAGCATTAATATTTCAAAACTTGCAAAATCATTAAATTAAGTTTACAATCGTTAGAGTAAGCTGAACTTAGTCAAGTTTTGGTCCATTGGAATCACACCTTATAAGTATTATTGACTTGAATTTGGTAGGTATTCAACTCATTTTGGTAGGTATTCAACTCACTATACCTTAATTCTTTTAGGCTCAACCCTAATATTGTATTTTATTTCCACATAAAGTTTGTCTAACAAGTATTTATTCAAGTACTATTCTGTATCATAAAACGTGTATTTTTAAAAAAAGGTAAGGTGTAGTATTATAACGGTAAAGAGGGCATAGAAAAATATAAAAAAATATTTATATACACATATAAGAAAAAACAAAAAAAAAATAGTAATAGAAAAGGTTTTCAAATAGGAAAATGATTGAAAATTATCCATTTCATCAGAATGTCAGTATTGGCAAAAATCATTATAATGAGCAGATACCTGATTTAGATATCATTGAAATATGTCCTTCCATATATTATGGTAACATGAATAGTCTCAAACAGGAATATTTCAATAATTATAATTTCAAGATCATTATCAACTGTTTACCAACGTATAAATTTTTGAATAATTTAAATCAGTCGAATCTTTCCATTTCAACAGATATGTTATTTTTTTCCTTGGATTTGAATTTTGATATCAATAAATTCAATGCCGATGAACAGTTTTTGTTGATGGAGTTTAACAAGAAATTCAATAAAGTTTTACAGAATTTTTTGAATTACTTCATAAATTATAATAAGGATTATGATAGGATTTCTAATAAACTCCCATCGAATTTAAATCTCAATCTTTCGAGTCCAATATTATCAGGAAATTTAAAGAACAATTTATTCAGAGTGATAAGATTGATTAATTTATTCAAGATTATCAATAATTCAATTGATATTTTGATAATAGGAGAATTCAATGAGAATTTATCCAAATCTTTATTAATTAGTTATTTGATGGATTACTATAATTATAATTTAAATGCTAGTTTACATTATCTTAATTTTAAATTGAATTTGAACTTCAATTTCAATTATTATAATGATTTGCTTATATTGGAGAATTTGAAAAAATTCTATATTGAAAATAATGAAATCAAACTGGATTCGAAAATCTTATATAATAATAAAGGAGGGAAAAGGTCAAGAGATGATGACGAAACAAATCAAAAAAGAATGAGATATTGAATGTTTGAAGTCATTTTCTTTTAGTTTTAGGTGTATATTGGTGTATATTACAAGATTATTTTGGAACTTTTAATCCAACTCTATTTGCAGATTTCTCAATATTATCAGGTTGACTAAAATTTATACCTGGGTTATATCTTTCAATCAATTCTTGATAAGTTCTCTGACTATTCAAAAAAGTATGAATATTTCTAAAATTTTCTTGTTTTATTCTTGAACCATCAGTATTTTCATTGAATAAGGTCTTAAAGATTTCTTCAAATTTATTGGATGGTTTTGAAGTTATAGATAAATTAGCTATTTGATTATTGATATCCTCTATTGATTTTTTCTCTTTAATCAATTGTAATTTTTTATATTCCAATAAAGCTTTTTGTTTTGCTAAATTGCTCTCTTCATGAATCTTATGAGTCTTATTAGCAATAATTCGAAGTTCTTTAATAATATTCTTATAAGTACTCTTCATATTATATTTTTGAAAAAAAAATGTAAAATAACTTTCAAAGCGTTTCAAAAAAAAAAAAAGAAAAGCCACAAAAAAGAATCAAAAATAAAACCTGAATGTGTTTTTGTAATGAGAAAACTCTTTAGTTGTGTATAATATCTATTAACCTTCTAAAGAGTATCTATAAAGATAATTTATATACTATTATAACTGCAAAATGAAAAATTATTAGTGCGACTAAATCGCGGATAAAAAAGTCGTGTAGAAAAATCCCAAATGTCCCATCCAATGAGAAACCATCTCAACTTGAAGACAGAATCCGATTTAATCAAGTTTTGAAAATTTTTTAGAATTAAGTAAAGTCAGTAAACAAGGATAAAATGTTTAAACAAACCATTAGCAGAAATTCAATCAGAGGATTAGCAACCTTTGCAACTCCAGAATCAGTTTTACCAAAAAAATATGGAGGTAAATATACAATTACTTTAATTCCAGGAGATGGTATTGGTAAAGAAATTACCGATTCAGTTCAAACTATTTTTAAAGATCAAAATGTTCCAATTGAATGGGAAACTGTTAATGTTAGTGGATTAGAAACCGAATCCAATGGTGTCCAAGAAGCTGTTGAATCTTTAAAAAGAAATAAAGTTGGTTTAAAAGGTATTTTATATACTCCAACTAATTCATCAGCAAGATCACTTAATGTTGCATTAAGAAAAGAATTAGATATTTATGCATCATTAGTTTTAATTAAAAACATACCAGGTGTTAAAGGTAGATTAGAAGGTATTGATTTTGCTTTAGTTAGAGAAAATACTGAAGGTGAATATTCTGGATTAGAACATCAATCATACCCAGGTGTTGTTGAATCATTAAAAATTATGACTAGATTTAAATCAGAAAGAATTGGTAAATTCGCTTTTGATTTTGCTAAAAAAAATAATAGAAAATTAGTTACTGCAATTCATAAAGCAAATATTATGAAATTAGGTGATGGTTTATTCAGACAAACTATTAAAGATGTTGCTCAAGATTATTCAGGTATTGAAGTTAATGATTTAATTGTTGATAATGCAAGTATGCAAGCTGTTGCACACCCTCAACAATTTGATGTTTTAGTTACTCCAAATTTATATGGTTCAATTTTATCAAATATTGGTGCTGCTTTAATTGGTGGTCCAGGTTTAGTTCCAGGTGCTAACTTTGGTAGAGAATATGCTGTTTTCGAACCAGGTTGTAGACATGTTGGTTTAGATATTAAAGGTCAAAATAGTGCTAATCCAACTGCTATGATTTTATCAGCTACTATGATGTTAAGACATTTAGGATTAAATGATTATGCTGATAAAATTTCAAAAGCAACTTACGATGTTATTGCTGAAGGTAAATCAACTACTAAAGATATTGGTGGTAGCTCAACTACTACTGAATTCACTGATGCAATTTTAACTAAATTAAATTAAATAAAATTAACCTAAAATTGTGAATTGTGAATTAAATTAGTTAGAAAATAATTGATTTATGATTATTTATTTTAGTTATTTATAGATATTCAGAGTGAATTGTGGTGTATAGTCATAAACAAATAAAGATATTCATTTATTCTATCGATATGTATAACTTTCACTATAAACATATTCTAATTTGTTTTGCTTTGTTATATATATCTCCCATACTTATAGAGTATAACATGTCCATCACATACTTGCTTGCTGGTTCTTACTTGTACTCTATTCAATGTATTCTTAACCTCATATCTGATACACTCTATTCCTTTCTTACAATCATGTAATTTCAAAAGTGGAGGCACCATATGAAAAAAGTGGAGGAAAAATAAGAAATATCAGAAGTTTCGTGGTTTAGCCGGAATGTGTACGAACGGTTACAAATGTAACCAAGTGCGAATCTGAGTAAACCCTCATATTTTGAGAGGAACTGCGATGTTGATACTTAACAGAACTTCTGACATCGTCAGAAGGATTGTAACCAATAAATGGTTTCGTGGTCTAGTAGGTTATGGCATCTGCTTAACACGCAGAACGTCCCCAGTTCGATCCTGGGCGAAATCATATTTTTTTTTTCTTATTTAAAACATTCCATAATGTTAGTATATCATTCTATTTTTTTACTAGTTTCAACTCTTTCATTTGAAATATTATGCAATTTTTATTAATGTCCTTCTTTTTTTGATAACCGATGAGAATTTTAAATAGTACAAGAAACCTGTATTTCACAATAATTAAGGCGTTTGACGATTTTTCAGACTTTTTTGCAACTTTTAAAATTTTTATAGATAGTCAATAAAAAAAGCAAAAGACACTCAAGACTTTAAAGAAGATAAACGAGACTAAAGAGTAAGATTAAAGATAGGCTATGAAATGATATTGTTAGATGAGCTATGATAGCGCTAGCGCTATCATAGCTATCAGTTAAGATACAGGTAGAGTCACAAGAGTCAATATCAGATTAAGTTAAAAAAGGCTAAAAATAAAGGACCCCGTTTATAATTAGGGACGGTCATCCATTATTAACTATAAAGAGTTAACTCATACGATTTTATCGTCTTAGACAAAACTGCCTGCCACTAATGTCTGCACCTTTGTCTCACACTCCAAGAATTAAAACTGCATAGTTTGAAACTTTAACAGCGGACAAATCCAATGAGAGGACTTTGAAAAAGAAAAAATTTTCTTTAAACTGCAGTAGCAACTGCAAAGAAATCTCACAAGTGATTATCAGAATATCATCTTATTCCATATCATTTGCCCTAGACCACTTCACCAGGCCACCTATATTATCTAATTTTTGTTCTTTTTTTGCGGTTTCCTTTTGTCTTGTTCCTTCACTATCTTTATCTGTACATTGTTAGTGCCTGCATCTCATACTATTGCTTTGTTGTATCTTTATCTTTATCTATCTTCTGAAAAGTGAACTACCTTTGATGGAATTAAAATCTGTAAAAAAATTTTCACGCCTGCATATAACCCCATTTAGCCCATAGTTAAAAATGACGTATTTCTTTTTTTCTTCCCTGATTACCTAATTGAGAATTTGGAACTGAATTTGGCATTTGCAACATGAAAGTTTTCTTTTCGAACGTAATTGATAACTTGTATAAAAGTGTATCGAAATCCATCTGAGAATCTGAGAAGTTAGATTAGGAATAATCATCAATAGAGTAATACTCAACATAAATAGTATCACTCAAAAGTCTTACAGTATCATTATACAAATTTACTCAAGCGTTTACTAAATAAGTATCTTGAAAAGTATATCACTTGTGTTTGATAAAGAATCTTGATAAAAAGCATTAAGAAAAATTTTCATATTTCCATATTTTTAATATTTTCAAAATTTTCAATATTTTCATAGTATATTAATCTATTTCCATAGTATACTAGTATTAAACATTGTAATTACAAGTACTACTTTTACAAGTACTACAGCAACTCAAGTAATATATTTCCATCTCATTTAATATGGAAAAAATCTTCAAAAAAGACAAGGATCTTGAAAAAATCCAAACTGAATCAAAGTTTGATCAAACTTCATCCTCAGTCAAGTCTAATAACAATGATTCTTCAAATGATAAACCAATCAAAATTGGGTTTCTCTATATAAATCCAAATGAAAGAATTCACAGAACTTTACCTTTGAGAATTATAAATTTAATAGCTATTGGTGGTTGTATTGGTACTGCCCTTTTCATCACCATTGGTACTGCTTTAACTAGTGGTGGTCCTTTATCCTTATTATTAGCTTATTGTTTCTGGACTTGTGTCATGTTAATTTTAACCACTTGTATCGGTGAAATGGTCTCATTTATGCCTGTTCCATCTCCTTTTGTTACAATGGCTGGAAGATGTGTCGATGAGGCTTTAGAGTTTTCTGCAGGTTGGAATTTTTATCTTATGGAATCTTTATATATTCCTTTTGAAATTACTGCCGTTAATGGTATGATTCATTATTGGAGAGATGACTATTCTGCTGGTATTACTTTGGCTATTCAAATCTTTTTATACGCAATGATCAATATTTTTGCCGTTAGAGTTTATGGTGAATCTGAATTTTGGTTATCCATTGGTAAATTGATTTTAGCTATCGGTTTATTGTTTTTCACCTTAATCACAATGTGTGGTGGTAACCCACAAAATGATGCTTTTGGTTTCAGAAATTGGCACACACCTGGTGGTCCAATGGTTGAATATATCAACACTGGTAGTACTGGTAGATTCCAAGGTTTATTGGCCGCTTTAATTCAATCTGCTTTCACAATTGTTGGTCCTGAATATTTATCAATGGTTGCTTCTGAAGCAATTAATCCAAGAGTTACCATGCCAAAAGCTTTCAAAACTGTCTTATACCGTTTAGTTATCTTTTACGTTTTAGGTGCGTTATCCGTTAGTATCTTGGTTGCTTACAATGACCCAACTTTAAACAACGCTTCAACTTCAGATGCTGCTGCTTCTCCTTATGTTGTCGCAATGAAGAATTTAAGTATTTCTGCTTTACCTGATATTGTCAATGCAGTTATTATTACTTCAGCCTTCTCTGCTGGTAATTCTTATGTTTATTGTTCCTCAAGAGTTTTATATTCTTTGGCTAAACAAGGTTTTGCTCCAAAGTTTTTCAGTTATTGTACTAAATCAGGGGTTCCAATCTTTTGTATTTTAGCTGCTGTTTGTTTTGCATTATTATCCTTATTACAATTAGGTTCAGGTTCCGCAACTGTTTTGAATTATTTAGTCAGTATTTGTACCGGTTCTCAAGTTTTGAATTATGTCTTTATGGCTGTTACCTATATTGGGTTCTTTAGAGCATGTAAAGCTCAAAATATTGATAGAAGTGGTTTCAAATATAGAGCATGGTGGCAACCTTATGGTATCTATTTCAGTTTAACATTCTTATGTATTATGGTTGGTATTTTAGGTTATACTAATTTCTTACCAGGAATGTGGAGTACTTCTTCATTCATTTTCAATTATATTATGGTTTTCGTCAATTTGGCTTTAATCTGTTTCTGGAAATTATTTAAGAGAACAAAGAGAATTAAGCCTGAAAACGCTGATCTTGTAACTGGTTTAGAAGAAATTGAAGAACATGAATATGAATACTATGCTAAATTAGAAAGTGAAGGGACTAAAGAAAATACCTTAGGTAAGAAAATTTTAAGTTGGGTTTTCTAATTTTACAATTTATAGATATTTATTTTTAAAGTTTAACGATAATGAAACATTAATATTCTTCAAGTTCATTTTGTCTCTTTCTATTATTTGTGCTCTTCCAAGTTAATGGTTATGCAAGTGTATTTATTTCTATGAGACTATTTAAAACTTCTCAGATCAAACCCATTCCCAGTCAATTTGGATTCTACCTAAACTTTTATCAGCAATGGATTCAAAAGCAGATGGCGAGAAATCTAAGTCATGTTCTTCACAACCTTCACATCTATCAGTGACGGTGACTTCAACAGACTTACCTTCATAGGTAGCTTTAATTTTTTTACCGCAAACTGGATTATTATTTGGGTTTCCAGTGTCAGTCTTATCGAATAAGGAGTGTGAAATGGCAACGATATGTTCTGAGTTAGTGTTAGTAATTCCACAAGCACCTAATCCAACGTCGAAATAAGTACCATCTCCACTGAATTCTTCACCACTTGAGGTTGATGTACTTGTACTTGAAGTTGAGGTGGTTGATGTGGGAGAAGTTGATGATGGGCTTGTAGTAGCTACTGTGGTGCCTTCAGTATTACCAATTGGAGTAGCAACGGTGGTAGCTGGTTGTTCAGCAGTTTCAGTGTTGTCACCACCATTGACTTGTTGTTGGTCTTGAGTGGAAGTGTTTTGAATTTGAGTTGTGGTTGGGGTAGCCAATGAAGTTTCTTGTTGAACAGTAGCAGTTGCAGTTTCATCTAAGGTAGTCAACTTACCATCTGAACCACCGACCACGGTGACTATACGAGTTTGAGTAACGACTAAAACATTTGCTGGAGCTGCAAAAATCAAGTTTGCAAGACCAAAAATAGTGAGTAACTTCATAATTAATTAGGTTGCAAAATTTTAATAAAAAAAAAAAATGTAATAAAAGGAATGTAAGGATTGGATACAAATAAAAAGGAAAGACTGAAGTTCTATGAACTACTATGTGTTAAAGGAATGTGATGTGTTATAGAAGTTCAGAAAGTAGGAAACTTATGGTCTTTAAATAATTTACATCTTAGAGTTTAAATTTGAAATTTGTTTCATGATTATTCCTCTTTTGTACATACGACTAACTCGCAACAATCCTACAATATGCATCTCTGAATGTTTCATATGGGTACCTTAAAACGAAGTTTTCAGCTATTATACGGTTTACACGATTCCTTTGTTTACCTACATTAGGTTGCAACATGTTGCTTCCAAACGCGTCTCGCTAGATCTAGAATTTGCACCCATATTCACCATCAAATCAAATCGACCAAAAATATTTTCTCACTAAGGAGTAAAAGGGGTTACCATGTTGGCAGTTTGAACACAGGGGCACTCTGTCTAAAGATAGAACCGGGGAACCGCATACTTCTATTTTTGCGATACTTCTATTATCTGACAGAAATATAGTTTAAATCTTTTTATTAAGCAATAGAGGTCGCTGATTCTTCAGTTCTTTTTGAATACTTCAAGCTATTCTTCAGCAATTCAAGATGTTTTCACATACATTAAAACTCTTTGTAGAGCTTTTCAGTATCGTTGAGGAAGTGGTCTTTCCATAGTTTTGTGATAAACTTTAAAGTGTTATGATGAAAAATTACGTTTTTCGCAAAAATCATTGGGGCGCTTAGCTTTGAAACTATTGACGAATAAATTAATAGGAGAAATATTATAAGAAAAAAATAATTAAATTATGTATATATGAATGTTACCTAACTATATGCTTATGCTAATCAATACATTTGTCATAAAAAGTATTTTCTAATTGACCAAATAACCATTTACTTTGGAAGCTTGTGACTCCAATAGTTTTAGCTCTTAATCTCATGTTTCTATCATCAGTAATTAAAATACAATAACGGAAAATTTTGGATAATTTAGTATCCAATACGACTTTATTGATCTTGGAGTTTAAGCCTCTTAAGATTTTCTTACTAATTTCATTTTGTTGGTTAACAGAATTTAAAATTGTTTCGTCAACACCGGCTCTCCAATTTGAATTATTCTCAAATTCAGTAGTCTCATTGATATCTGATGCAATCGTTCCATCAAATCTCAATGGTAAAATTTCTTTGGCAGTATATAATTCCCTTATAATGATGACTGATCTCGTTGCTGCATCAGCAATTGTAGCTTCTGCTGATTTTCTTAAGGATCTTAATTCTTGGAATACTATTAATGGAATTGAAATCTTGAAAATTCCATTTCTGATACATTTAAATATTCTTCCACAATGTTTCAACCATATATTAGTATCCAATGTAATATATGTCAACTTACTATCCATTTTATCTCCAAGATCACCCTCAACAACATTGTTATTATCGTTGATCAATGACAAATTCTCTGAATTGATCATATTATTGTAAAATTCAGCTGCCTCATTGTTGAAACTACCCGGTATGCTACTCTGGGGTTGTAAATTCGAATTGGACGATAAATTATTTTGTAAAGCTTGATGTTGCTGATTATACATCTTATTAACTTGATTTTCAATATGTTGATGGTTAGCCCTTCTTTCTTCTTCTACTTCACTTTCACCATAATCTCTCATCAGCTCATTTTCTATAACCAGAAATTCTTCATCATCATTTTGATTATCTTGATCATCATACTCAGCATATTCTTCTTCTCCATTTGTTCCAAGACTTACGCGGAACCATTCTTCATCGACTGAATTTTTTTCAATGTTATCGATCGAGTCTCCACTAATAACATTTTCCCAATTAATATTTTCAAAGAAATTGTGGCTGATGAATCTGTTATCACCATATAAGAATTCTTCTACTTGTGAATTGATATCATTCGAAATAATAGGATCAACCAAACTATTAACATATTCCTGGTTATACTTGAAACCTTCCTTGGTTCTAACTAAACCAAATGCATAGTTGTCGGCAAGATACCTTCCCAAAAGGATAATTCTTACAATTCTTTCGTTGTTTTCATCGAATGATTCTTTGATTTTGTTCAAATCATTCAAAGCACCATTCTTGAAACTTGAATTGATACCACTCACTGGCAAATCGAAAATATTATAATCAACAATACCAGCAGTCTCAAAATCACTATAATCTGTCTTTAAAGAAATGAAATCAAACCACAAGGTACCCCAACATTTCCAGACTTCTGATAATTTTTCATTTTCATTGAAATGTTGAATATAATGGGGATGATCAAACAAAATTTTCTGTGCTTTTTTGATTAACTGATCATTGGATTTGACTATTTCTAATATCGTATTCAAGTAGTTGATAATTGATTCCCATGGTAAAATCTTTTTAAATAACCAAAATATCATGTTTTTGGACCTTGGATTTTTATTTGTAGCCTCTCCTACTGCGATTAAAAAGTATAACCATATGATGACATGTCCATAAGAGGCCTCGATAGGACCAACCAAATAATGTTTCAAGATTCTAATCGATAATTCCAATACTGATTTATTTAAAAATTGTAGACAATAAAACCAATTTTCAACTGATAATTCTGATGCTGAAACTGTTTGACCACTAATTGAATTAGACGCAGATGAATTAAGCATCAAATCATCACTTATTGATGTTTTTGATTTTCTTTTACGTTCTTTTTTATCTCTTCTTTCTTTTAATGCTTCAGGCAACATGAATAATTTACCGAAAGGATTTTTAGCATCACCTAAACCAATGATATGGTTTATATTGGCAATTGCAAACAAAGGACCTTTATTAAGCCAGAAGTTCAACTTCTCAATTGAATTAATGCTGCTTTGTTGATGTGACAAATAGAATGGTGTATGAGGATCATTTGTATTTGTAACTCCGTTAGGTGTGTATAATTCCCTCGTGAAAAAGTTGTATCCATTTGAGTCACTTCCAAATGTTATACCGTACCTTGAAACTAAATCTATACCATATTGTAATTGTGTATCTTGTATTGATTCGATTGAATTGCCCGAGACAGTGGAATTTGTATTATTCAAGTTCAAGTCAGTAGAACTATTAATGCTTAATAAAACTTTGTGTATCTTGATAAAATCAATGATTGGCAATTCCAATAATGAAAGAATATTGCGTTGTGTACAAATGTTTTCAACAACTAATCTTAAATATTGTTGAGTTGGAACAAACGGGTCTCTACAAATGACGGATTTACCAATATTAACTAATGCATCTAAATTGTCTTGTTGAACAGTACACATATGGTAGTAAATTTTACCATGTCCATACAAGGTTCTCATTGACATTGAATACCAGTATTCAGCACTGATTTTCCAATCAATGAATCTCGAGCTATATAATGCAATTGCCATTCTTGATAAGTCTCCCAACTTTTCCAGCCACCAGCCCTCCATATCTAATGCAGGATCCGTGAGGTTTGAGATTATGGTGAAGCAATGACCTATAAAGCAAGAACAAATCTCGTGATCTTGGAATATGTTTATGATATTTTTTAAGACTTCTAAAAATGCAACAACTCCGTATACCCACATTCTTCTAGGAATTTTGTATAAATCAACGATATTTTTACCAGTTCTAAAATGTTCTTTATTTTTATTTGACGATGGTTTCAATGCAGTGACCAAGAAATCAGTATAATTATCTAATAAAGTTATATTATGATGATAGACGGTCCATAATTCATTTGATAATTCTGATATTTTTGCATTATTTAGAATCGAGGAGCTTTGAGGATTTAAATTTGGTGACATTGAATTGATTGGAGATCCATAATTTGACATACTTGAGGCATTAGAAATTTGATTTGTTTTCATAGTTATATCTAAACAATTTTTTTGGACAATCTCTTCATAATTTACGATATTTTTATAAGTTTCCTTCAATTTTGTAGCTAGTTGTTGTTCTTCCTCAGTCATTTCTCTTTGATGATTAATTTTTGATTCATTAGATGAGCTGTTTAACAGAGAATCTTTAATCTCTGAAGATAACTTTGAAGCTTGAGCCATTGGATGTATTTGTAACTGAGGTTGAGGTGGTTGATTAGAAGGAATACTCAGTCTTTGAAGTTGGGATTGGTCAATAGTTGGATTTGAATCAGGCAGATCTGATATATTTTGAGATGCAGAAGGATTTATGTTTGGACTTGAAGGGACTTCATAAGAAGAAGGAGTTGGAGTTTTAGTAAAATTTTGTATGGAGGTTGAGGGATATTGTTGAAATAAATTTTTCTTCAAAGTATTGAGTTGATTTTGATGATGTTGCTGATGAGATAAAGGGGGTTGCAGTTGTTGGGGTTGCAGTTGTAATTGTTGTTGCAGTTGTTGGGGCAGTTGCAGTTTATAGATTCTTTGATTTAATTGAGATTGATTTGACGGAGCTTGATTCAAGGGGGAAGTAATCAGATTTATATTTGAGTTATTAGGTAACTGAGGATTTGACAAATAGGAAAAATCTGGATTCAATTGATTAGACAATCTCTTATTGGAATTATTCATCATAAAATTAGTCAAACTATGCTGACGCTTTTGTTGTTGTGATACTTTGTGGGTTGAATCGGAATTCGATGGATTAATTAATTGATTATTCGATAAGATAGAATCACTTAAATAGTTAGAATTATTATTACTCATAATTTGGAATAAGAATGCAATTAATTCAAATTAATTTAGCAATTTATTCTAACTAATCTTTGTGATGGTTTATGTTAATTTTCTTTGATCAGTAAATCACTCCCACTTTTTTTAAGTGCGCACTGTCAAGCGAAAGATAAAGGGGATATACATAATTATATATACTTAACTCCAGAGGATATATCATATGTTAAAGGATTGTTAAGAATACACGAGAGTTTTGATGTCATAATATCAAATCTTGATGGATCTTGGAAAAGAGTTGAAGAAGAAAGATCAATTTTAGATTAAGTTTTGAATGAAAAAGGTTTGAACAAAATCAGCTCGAAAGGCTAAAGTGATGGCGATATTTAGTCATCATTAAAAAACGCCAGTCACTGACGATAAAAACGGGCGATGAGCATGAGGTGTTTAATCAGAGTGTCTCCGTATGTGGTGTTTTGCTAATGTCTGTTTAGCCAATACCAAATCATCTAAGCTTCTATATATGTTCTTTTAAGATAAATTTCTCTAATACGAGTGGAAATACCACTAAAAAAATAATGAATTCCATAGTATTTTGCTTTAGTGTTTTGAAGGCCTTGAGACCTTATTGAAGGCCCTTGAAGGTCTTTTTTTTTTGACTTTAGAAATTTGAATGCCATAGAGGTTTGTGGACCTAGAGGAGAAACATAGAGTTTTGACTTTTAAGGCTTAAAGGTTTATATTGTTTAAAGAACCTTTGAAAAACCTTCGTGTTAAAAATCTCTGGAAGTTTTGATTCTATAGATATGTAATAAAATATGGCTATAGCTACAGCTATCGCTGTAGCTATAGCTTTTTGTATCAACAAAAAATAGTCATTATTGCTACGATAAAAAATATCAAATTATTTTATATTTAAATGTATACATCATACTCATACACTTCTCTAATATTAAAATATTAAAGTCATATACTTCTACTCTATTGACAATCACAAACTCAACAATATCTTCTATGAATTCAAAACAAATGCTGAAACCTTGTGAACACTTTCAATAAAATATAAATAATAAAAGACCAATAATTTACTTTAATTTTTTCTTTGGTCTTAATTGATTAGTATGACCACACTTTCTCTTTCTACAGTTGGTTGCTCTTGGTGGTAATCTAGCGTAACATTTACGACAAATTGATTTTTCACAATTGTATTTTGAAGCTAAAGCTTTTAATGATGGTTCAATCATATTTGCAAATAACCTTTGATGAAAAAAAAAATTTCTATTCTCAAATTGGTGATATGAAAAGAGATTTTGAATAATTGAATACACGACTTACTCATATTTCAATACCTTGGTGCACCGGTGCGCGTCACCTTGACACGTGCAGCAAGTGAGGGCTCACATATCAAAGCCCTACCAGTAAATTTTTAAATTGATCTTTCGCAGTATCCTATAACTGAGAATAATTTCTTCGGGGATACGACACATATCGTATAAGTTGCGTCATTTGAGAAACAATCACGTGGCAAATCACATGACAGATTTTTAACTTGCTGGTTGATTTTTCAGAACCTTCGCACTATATATAATATATATATTTGAAATATAGATAGCGGTTAGGATTATCTGAAGATAGTTTATCGGTTATGAATCAAGATAATAACCAATCGGATGAATATCAGAACGATGGAGATGAATTCATGGACTACGATGGGAATTTAAACAATCAAATTCCTGGAAACTTCAATAATGATGAAAATCTTGGTGATGATCATGATGGGCAAGATGGAGACGAAATTATTGATGTGGAGCTGGATAACGATCAAGAAATGGAAGATATCAATCAAAATAGTGATAATGGAGAAAACTATGAAATGATCAATTCACAACTGGATCAAGAGGATCAGGAAGACAAAGAAGAAGAGGATGAAGAACAAGATGAAGAACAAGATGAAGAAGAAGATGATCAAGGGCAATATGATGAATATGAACAGGCTCAAGGCTCAGCCGGTTCAGAGGCAGAGCAAGACAATGCCCATGATCAAGAACAAGAAGTAGAAGATGATGAAGATGATGAAGACGAGGAAGATGAGGAAGACGATGAGGATGAAGAAGATGAAGATGTACAAGGATCTCTGCAAGCAGAAGAAGTCGAAGAAGAGGAGGAACCACATGTACCAATAGCTACAGAAATTGAAGAATATGACGAAGAAAATGATGCACACATAGAAACAGAAACCAATGAGCCCGAGGTCGAAGAACCCGAAGATGCAAAAGATACAATTGATCAAGAGAATGACATTAAGGCACAAGCTGAAATTCAAATCAATGAACAAAACATTGACAATTCTCATGAAATTGAAGATGATGATATAGAGTATTATGATGACAATAATGATGTAGATATTGGTGGAAACAACGACGAAGTTCAAAATCTTCCTGAATTAGACCAAGAAAATCAATTATCTAATCCGATTGTTCAAGTACAAGAACCTCAATTACAAGAACTTCAAGATCAAGAACCACAGGAGCAAGATATGGACATCGAGCCTAACGACGAAGAAAACGATAAAGTCGAAGAGATGAACACCTCAGGTTTGCATATTCCTAATAATTCATTCAATTTCACAACTCCTCTGAAAAGTTTACCCCCATTGAAAGATATCGATCAGATTGCAACCCCAAAGAACTTCAATGTAGCCAAAGATCAAGATGAAAATCAAGTAAAGAATCAGCCACTGGTTCACGTTGAGAGTTCACCATTAATGAATAATATTCTACCTTCGAATATAGGTGAAAAGTTCCATGAATCAATACATGATATTAGTCAAGAGAATTCAATTCAAGTCGTTGCATCATTTTTGAATATATCTGAACTGGACGTTGAAAATTTGGATGGAAAAATAGTCTCAATATTATTATCCAAATCAATTGAGACCTCCGAATTGCAATCTGAATTATCATATTACAAGTTAAACAATGAGAAATTGACGACAATAAATGAAAATAAATATAAACTGTTGTTAACTAAGCTAGAATCTTCTGAGAGTAAATTGGCAGAGTCCATAAATGAAAAAGACGCAATTCTACAAAGCAAAATAGTTAACGATAGTAAGATCGAACAATTCAAAACTGAAAATCTTAACCTCAAGAATCAGGTTACTGAATTATCTTCAAATGTAACAAACTTAGAGCGTCAAAAATCAGCTTTTTCCAACGAGAATCAAAAGGATTTCATAAACTATAATAGCCAAATTAATGAGTTGACCAAGGAAAACATCGAAAAGAATCAACAGTTGAATGAACTCAGCAAGCAGATGAATGAAATTAAAAATGATTCCTTTAGCTTGAAATTCGAATTAACCAAACTAACCAATGAGTCTTCCTTTTATAAGAAAGAGAAAGAATGGTTTGAAAACGAATGGAAAGATTGTCAAGAGAAATTAACTGAATTATCGAAGAACTATCACACTGAGAAATTAACTAAAACTAACGAGATTTCAGAATTATCTAGTAAGTTAAAATCCATTACAAATGTGAATAAATCTTTGACTTCAAATATCAAGATTTTGGAAACTAAGATAGAAAACCAAGTACATGAAATCACCTCAATAGATAGCAAGTACGAATCGACTAAGGGTAAATTAGAAAAACAATTAAAATCTAAAGAAGACACAATTCAAATTTTGAAAATTAGAGTCGATGAGAGCAATGATAGAATAAGCCAATTAGATAGCTATATCGAAGAGATCAAAGAGAAGTCGAGTAATACCATCACTGAGTTGACCAATGAATTAAATATCAAGTCCGAGAAATTGATAGAGCTTGAAGAGAAATTGAAGAGGACAGAGGATGCCTTAGAGCAAGAGTTGAGACAAGAAAACGACTTACCAAAATTAACAAATTCAGGAGAGATGATTGCTTCAAATGTTAATGGTATATCTTTATCAGCATTATACTCTGAATTCAACCATATTAAAAAACAATTAATTTTGGAAAGGTCACAAAAGGAAAAATTAGCAAATCAATTAGAGGTATTCATCAATGAATTAGAATCTAAGAAGCCCATTATTTTGAGCTACAAAGAGCAAATAAAGTTTTATGAGACATCAATGAAACAAATGGTTAGTAAAGTTGAAGACATTAGATTCGAAAAATTAGAAAGTGATAAGAAAGTTAACAGATTTAAATCTAGAATGATAGAATACGAGGACGAATTAGTTTCGATGAAAAAGCTATGTAAAGACTTGGGTAGACAGTTATGTTATTATTTGATTCACTCCAAAATTAGAGATGATAACGATAATCCTTTATCTTTGACCGAAAGAAATGCAATTGAAAATATTTTGGAAACCACCGGAAACAATGATCCTCAAGAAAGTCTGAAAGAAACCGATACCGACAAATTAATCAGTGAAAGGTTAGTAGGTTTCGCAAATATAATCGAATTGCAGCAAAAGAATGCCGAACTTTTAACTATTACAAGACAGTTGGGTAAAAAATTAGAGAATCAAGACAATCAAGTAAACTATGAATTAGAAGATACTGCTATAGAGGAAGCAAAAGAAGCAATATTAACCTTAGAAGGGGAATTAGACAGCTTCAGAACTAAGTACGATGCAGTTGTCAAAGAGAGAGATGTCTTGAAATCACTCAACAATCCAAAACTTTTAACCAATGGTGGTGAAAGTGGTAGTTCAGGTTATTTGAATGAAGCTAACAACGATTTGAAAAAGAAGTTGGCTGAATATGAGGAAAACTTGAAGTCTACAAATAATGAATTCAACGAAAAGATGAAGCACTTGACTGAAAAATTGGACAACACAACTAACGAAAGAGATGAATTGAAATTGCAAATCAATTCAATGAAGCATCAAGTTGAATTAATCGAAACCAAATATGCAAATTCTAAAATCACTTTGGAGAATACAGATAGTGAAATAAAAAGATTACAAGAAAACTGTAAGTTTTGGCAAGATCAAGCTTCGAAACAAGAGAACTTGTTGATATCTCAAAACAATGAATTAAAATCAATTGAAAATCAACTAGCTAAACAAAACATTAATAACAATAGTCTCATCCATGAAAATAATTTATTATCATCTTTACAAAAGAATTTACAAGACAATATTAACCAATTGAAATCAGATAAGATAAAATTGAATGAATTTGTTAGTAATTTACAAGCTTTGTTGAAAGAGAGAGAAACTTCGAGTATCGAATTGAATGAGAGATTAAGCGAGTCAATCAAAAATTATCAACTCTTACAAGATAAATTGAACGAGAGAGATGAGAGGTTAGCTATATTAACAAACCAGAATGAATTGGCATTGAAATCCCAAAATGTTAAATTGGAACAAGTCAATGAATTGAGTGACAAATTGATGACTACGAAGAAGAAGCTAGATGAAAAATTGTATTTGGTAGATACATTGAATAAAAGAATCGAAGAATTGAACAACAACTTAGGAAAGAAGGATGCACAATTGAAAGCCTTGCAACTTAATTCTTCAGGATCCACTTCAGCAGCTGTGCAATCAACCACCTCGTCAAATACTGATAATATTGAATTAGATCAAGTCAAACATGAATTGAAATTAGCTGAGATTCAAGTCAGTGAATTATCAAGTATAGCTAAAAGCGCAGAGGATGCATTGTTCAATGTAACAAACTCTTTTGATACATATAAGACTGAGAATGATCAGATACAAGCAAACTTGAAGGCCGAGAGAGATACATTAAATGAACAAATTGGTAAATTGAATGAAGAGATTCATAAACTAACCACAGAAATGTCGACCAAAGAAATCAAGTATCTGAAGGAACTCAACGACTTGAAGTTGGAATTAGAATCAGCTTCACTTAAGGCCAAATCATATGATTCTTTGGAACAAAGTTATGAAGAAAAGTTAATGGGTATTAAAAATGAATTGTCTATATACTCAAAGATAGCCGATGAAAACCAAAGGAAATATAACGAGGAAGTAAGTAATAGTGATAAGCTTTCGAGAGAAATAGTTATATTGAAGGAAGAGAACCAGAGCTTACAGAATCAAATAACTAATTTGAATGGACAGTTATCAAACTCACAGGTATTAATCCAAGAATCCAAAGATTTGATTGATGATGAAAGATTGAAAGTAGAGGAAGAATTGAGATTATCGAACATCAAGGTAGAAGAATTAGAAAATCAAAACAATATTTTATTGAATCAATTAGAGTTAATGAAAATTCCAAATGAATCAGAACCCAAAGAAGGGGAATCTAATGAGTTATTCGAATTGCGTCAAGTCATTAGCTTTGTACGCAAAGAGAAAGAGTCAGCCGAATCTAAGGTTACTATTTTAACTGAAGACTTAAACAAAGTTCAATTCAAGCTCGATTCTACTTTGTCAGAATTAGAAATAACTAAATCTGAATTAGTTAATTCCAGAACACAAACAATAAACTTCCAAGAGTCAAATAATGACCACGAGAAATTGTTGCAACAATTGGAACAAATGAACATTCTTCGTGAAAGTAACACCACATTGCGTAATGAGAACCAAGCTTATATGACTAAGATAAAATACTTCGAAACTAGAATCAAAGCCTTTGAGAACGAAGTCGCTCCTTTGCAATCTGAAATTAAGAAGTTGAAGAATACCATAGAAGAAAAGAATCAAACAATCAGATTGATAGGCGAGGAAAACAAATCTTTATTGACTGCATCAAACAATAAACAACCAGCTGCAGTAAATGTTGTTGATTCAGAAGAATACAAGACATTGGATTCAAGATTTCAAAACTTATTGAACGAGTCCAAGACAAAATTGAGCTTGGCTAAGAATAAGGAAAAGAACTTTCAAGAACGCATAGACCTGCTCAACAAAGAAGTTAATCAATTGAAGCTAGAGATCTCGAATACAAAGACTTCTTATGAAGCTCAAATAAGTCAATTAAAGTCAGCGAAGTCAGAGGCAAACCCATCGACTGATGGCTTGGAGAAAATCAAATTTCAATTCAATGTGGAAAAGCAAAAGATCATCAATGAGTATGAGAATAAATTGAAAGATTCAATAAGTAAATCGAAGCAAGCGGAAGAATTACAAGTCAAATATAAGGAGTTGGAAAATTCAATTGAGAAAAGCAGAATTGAATTAGAGTCTCAATTCAATAAGAGGCTCCAAGAGGAATTAGCTAAACAAGCGAAGGAGATACCAACCGACAACACTTCTATGAAGGACGAATATGAAGAAAAGATTCAAAAGTTGAAGGAGCAATTCCAAACTCAATTGGCAAAGGAAAAAGAAGATGTTAAAGCTCAAACAGAAAAGAAGTTTGAAATCAAAATGAGGATGTTGAACAAGAAACTTGATAAGATGAGTAGTGCAAAGCCAGATTCAAAAGCAACCGATAACAAAGATAAACAACAATTGGGCCATCAATTTACAGAGAATACATTGTCAGTCCGTAAGCCTGAAAATAATGGCAATGAAAAGAAAAGAGCATTTACACAACAGCCTCAAAAAGCTAACAAGAAACAAAAAGATTAAATGTAAATTAATGTAATTATTAATAATTTGAATATATATCATACTGATAGTAATGAACCTCTTGTAACGTAAAATCAACTAGAGAACTTGGATCTCTCTCTTAATCTGGGACCTAAATAATTGAAAATGAGCGGTAAGAAATTCATCACCAAACAGATACCTCCTAGTACAGAACAGCCTATAGCAACTGGAAAGTCTTTAATTGTCAAATTTTGGAATAATGCTCTACCATATAGTGGGAATGAACCTCCAATCATAGATCTGAATAGACCATTTCCAGCAAATAAACTTGGGATGTACTTAGGGAAGCACATAGCTAAATAGTTCAAGACAGATTGAGTAGCCAAAAAGGCACCCGATCCAAAGAAACTAGCACCTACCATACTTACAATCCAATGGACTTTTGTTGTTGCAGACCAACCAAATAAGAATAAAGACACAGTTATGAATGTTGCACCAATGAAACAAGTCTTTAAGAAAACTTCAGGTTTAACAATTTCTTCATTCAACAATTTTTTAGTATATGTGAAATATAAGATACCACAGTATATGATTGCACCAAAAATACAACCAACATTAATGGAAAGATAAGAAGCAGAAGTGGTAGTGTTGGTAAATTTATAAAGTTCATGGTACACAATGGGGAAACTCTCAAACCATAAGAAGATTAGACCATAAAGTAGCCCTTGGTATAAGTTCATTAGTAAGACCATTGGTTCCTTTGCAATAATTTCAAAAGCTCTTATAAGAATAACACCCAATTCATCATAAAAGGGGACATAAGTTAATTCAAATTCAGTCATGATATTATTATTACCGGTTATTCTTCTTAATCTTTCAGCTTTCCAGAACAAGAGAGTTTTTTCATAAGTTTCAGGTAAAAAGAAGAAGAAAAAGCAAGTGGAAAACAAATTCATGGCTAGCATAAACCAGAAAATGGCTCTCCAACCATGAATCAATAAAGCTGAGCCAATTATTGGGGAAGTTGAAGGAGCAAAAAAAGCAGCCATTGCCCAAATAGCTAAAATAATAGGGATATAAGCTCTATGGACCAAATCTGTATAAGTACCAGGACCAACAGCCAAAGCTGGACTACCAAAAAAGCCACTCAAGAACCGTAAAATTGACATTGATACTATGTTTGTAGATAAAGCAGTAGGTATTTGTAGGATAGTGAATATGATACCAGTGATGATATAAATTGGAGTTCTGCCGATATAATATTGTTCACTCAAAGGGGAAAAGAACATTGGGGAGATTCCATAACCGAATATGTACAAAGACAAAGGAAGAGCAGCAAGGGTATCATTTATTTTAAATTCATGCTTTAAAGCATCAGTTGCAGGAACAAACATTGGACCACCAGTGTAGATTGCAATAGTTAAAAAAGTGATTTGAGCTTGAATGAAGTACCTATAAATGTTTGGCCAATTTGTTGGATAATCTGGGTCATTTTTTTCCCAATGTAAGATTATTGGTTTTTCAGGTTTTAGATAGTGTTCTGGTATTTCATAATCGTCTTGTTCTTCAGGGTAAGAAAAGTACTTATAGTTTGAATATTTATATAATAATCTACCAAAAATACTTCTCTGGATAATGTAGTAAACCATTTAGGATGTGCTAGAGATCTTAGAGATATTACCATACTTAAGTATGGTTAACTTATTGTATATGATTATAAATCTGGTAGAAGTATTTGCGGCTAATGTCAAAGATGTGAATCACACCGGGTAACCTTTGTGTTTGATAAGAGTAAATGATTCAAATTATTGGTAAGCAAACTGATTATGAAGAAAAAATCATTAAGCAGTTATTATGAAGGTAAGAAGATAATGTATGAAGATGAAATATCAAAACATATAAAAATTAATTAAGAAAAGAGTAATGAATACTGGAAATATGATAAGTGAGAAGAGGATTGAGTACAAGATAGTAGGAATCTGGTACTAACTCAATGGGAAGTAGACGTTATTTAGTGCGACATGGAAGTAATTTAGTGAGACATGGAAGTAATTTAGTGCGACGTGGACCTAAGGTAGAACGATGCAGGGGAATTTCCTGAAATGAATATCGCACATCTCCTTTGGACGAGTGAGAAGTTGAGAAAGCGTCAAACATTATAATTGAAATTGAAGTGAAGTACTTGATATATTTACCTTGAATAGATTGAAGAAACACAGAATGTCAGAAAAGGAAGAAGCTGTTTTCCGTTCTGCGGAAATGTCATTACTTCAATTATATGTTCCAACCGAAATTTCAAGAGAAATTATCTATGATATTGGGTCACTTAATTTAATTCAATTCAGAGACTTGAATTCTAAAGTAAGTGAATTTCAAAGATCTTTCGTTAATGAATTAAGAAAGTTGGATAATATCGAAAGACAATATATCTTCTTCAAATCTGAATTAGATAAAAAGGGTATTGAATTAAAGAAATACCCTTATGAAAATGAATTTGCTAAAATTTGTCAACAACTGGAAATTGACGAATTGAGTGAAAGTGGTCAAATTTTGGAAGATAGAATCAATGAATTAATTGACTCTTTAAATAACTTATACCAAAAGGAAAAGGACTTGAAACAATTCAATTTCACCATCCAATCAGTTGATAATTTCTTCAAAATTAATACTGGTAATTTACCTGTCAACTATGACAATCAGAATGAAAATGATGCATTATTAAATAATTTGGAATCAGGTAATGGTATCCATTTATCTGACATGAATGACTCAACCTCCTTCATCTCAGGGGTCATCAATCGTGATAAAGTTCAAGTTTTACAACAAATTTTATGGAGAGCTTTAAGAGGTAATTTATTCTATTACACTGAAGAAATACCCGAATTAATATATGATGATAAAGCAGGTGAAAAAGTTGCTAAGAACTCTTTCATCATCTTCAGTCATGGTCAATTAATTTATCAAAGAATTAAGAAAATTTGTGAATCTTTAGATTGTGATTTATATAAGGTAGACAATTCACCTGATTTGAGATCAGAACAATTAAGTGAAACTAAAATCAGTTTACATGAAATTTCAAATGTTTTGAACCAATCTGAATTAGCTTTAAATTCAGAATTAATTGCTATTTCAAAGGATTTATCAAAATGGTGGGAAATTATCGCAAGAGAAAAGTCAGTTTACAAAGTCATGAACAAATGTGATTATGATGGTTCAAGAAAAACTTTAACAGCCGAAGGTTGGATTCCATCTGATGAAGTTGACACTTTAAATTCAACTATAAAAGCATCATCAAATTCTTTACCAGTTATTGTAAATGTTTTAGAAACTACAAAGACTCCTCCAACTTTCCATAGAACAAATAAATTCACAGGTGCTTACCAAGCTATCTGTGATGCTTATGGGGTTGCAACTTATAGAGAAGTTAATCCTGGTTTACCTACCATAATTACATTTCCTTTTATGTTTGCCATTATGTTTGGTGATTTAGGTCATGGTATTATTTTATCTTTAGCTGCTTTAACTTTAGTTGTCAACGAAAAGAAAATCGCAGGTATGAAGAGAGATGAAATTTTTGATATGGCTTATTCTGGTCGTTATATTTTATTGTTGATGGGTTGTTTTTCAATCTATACTGGATTCTTATATAATGATGTATTTTCCAAATCAATGTCATTTTTCAAGTCAGGTTGGGAATGGCCAGAAGATTTTGAAATTGGTGAAACCCTTAGAGCTGAGTCAGTTGGTGTATATGCAATTGGTTTAGATCCAGCATGGCATGGAACTGAAAATGCATTATTATTCACCAATTCTTACAAGATGAAATTATCAATTTTGATGGGATATTTGCATATGAGTTACTCTTATTGTTTCTCATTAGTAAACTACTTGAATTTCAATAGTTTAATTGATGTTATTGGTAACTTTATTCCTGGATTATTATTTATGCAAGGTATTTTTGGTTACTTATCACTTTGTATTGTTTATAAATGGTCAGTCGATTGGGCTTCAATTAATCAACAACCACCAGGTTTATTAAATATGTTGATTTCAATGTTTTTATCACCTGGTACAGTTGAAGAACCTTTATATCCAGGCCAATCAACAGTTCAAGTTATTTTGTTATTAATTGCATTAGTTTGTGTTCCTTGGTTATTATTAGTTAAACCCTTATACTTTAAAAGAAAATTCGATCAAGAAGCTAAATATCATCAATTATCAGATGATAGTCAAGAAGAGTCTTTAATTGAAAACGGAGAACATAATGAGCATGATGATGACGATGAACATGAAGAACATACATTCGGAGACATTATGATTCATCAAGTCATTCATACCATTGAATTTTGTTTGAACTGTGTCAGTCATACTGCCTCATATTTAAGATTGTGGGCTTTATCATTAGCTCATGCACAATTATCAACAGTTTTATGGACTATGACCATTCAAAATGCATTTGGCGCAACAGGACTTGCTGGTATCTTCATGACAGTCTTCTTATTTGGTATGTGGTTCGTCTTGACTGTTGTTATTTTAGTCGTGATGGAAGGTACTTCTGCCATGTTGCATTCTTTGAGATTACATTGGGTTGAATCAATGTCCAAATTCTTCGAAGGTGAAGGTCATGCTTACGAACCTTTCGGCTTTGTTGGCCTCTTAGATGAATATATTTAATAATTTGAGTATAAGTATATATTTCAAGCACATTGTTTAGATACTTTAGACAATATAAATCATATAATAATTCTATAAATCTTGATATCATCTCATCTCGCACAAGTGAAAAATAAAAAAGTTTAGCAGCATTTAATATAATAGAAAATGTTACCTATTTCTCAGGTAATAAGAGAATTAGAGAACCCACATAGTATCATACCAATACTTAGGTCCCTTCATGCTAATAGGAATTTACACCAACTTCCCAAATCTGATTTGAAGCATTTAATTTCCCGTTCTTTAAACTTATTGAGTTCTCAACAAGCATTTTCAAAATGGTGTGGTATCTTGATTATTCAAGTCATCTCGAAGAATTATGAAATTTTAAGTAATAATGGATTACAATTCGTGAATGGGTTAATTAAGATTTTGGAAACTAATCAGGATACAAAAGTTTTATCATCTTGTATCGAATGTTTAAACACTTTATGTAACGAAATAAGAGGTAAACCTACCTTAACTAGAGAAATTTTAACTCCTAAATTACCAGTTATTATTCTGTCATACATGGATAAGTTAGAGAAGTTCCCTTATTTGATCATTAAGTCTTTGAATGTTTTGATTATCAACCATTCGACAACCTTCAGACCTTTCGGTAACAAGTTAAATGCAAAATTGATCGAATTATTAAAATCTGATTTCCACTCATTTGATTCAGGATTGAAAGCAGAAATTTGTAAAGCTTATGCTATCTTACCAATAATCGAAAAGAATGAACCCGAAATTTTCTGGAGTAACAAGTTGAATAATTTGATAAATGAAGTAGTTGATATCATGTCAATTTTTAAACAATTAATAAATATCGACCAAGATAATGACTTGTCAGCTTTATTATCAAAATTCAAGTGTGAAAACCCATTATTTCCTTATTTGCAAATAGATTTATCAAAACCTGAAACATTAGTTCAATTATCCAAGAGAATCGAAGTTTTATTCGAATTAATTTCAGGATTCCTTTTAAATTCTACCAAATTTGCAACCAGAATTCCATTTGGTAAAATTATCACTTTGATTGAAATTACTTTCAACATTAACACCAAATTCATTCCTTTCAAAAGAGACATTCGTGAAGATTTAACCAAAGAAATTATAAATTCAATTATTTCCAGCATTCAATTGCACAGTCTTAATGTTTTAAATGTCTTAGCTTTCCATTTCCAAGGTACTTTGACAATGTACTTAAATAACTTATTCTCAATTTTAGAAACAGCTATTCCTGCAACAAAGAATGTTGTCGATTCAACAACTGTTATTAACAATGAGCAATTCTTCGTGAAATTACTAGAGACCGTTAATAATTTACTTAATTTAATTAATTTGTATTCTGACAATTCGGTATTCTTGAGATATGTTGATACTTCATTAGTGTTAGTCGAACCAAGGATACAGGGAATGATGGATTCCAATAAAGCAAGTAAAAATAAAGCTAATGGGAAGAAGAAGAACCAATCAGTTCCAATGGCAGATTTATTATCACACAGTCATTTATTCAACACTGATATCCCACAACCCACTGTTAAAGTAGTAAGAAGATTCATCAGTTCAATAATTTCCAAAATAGACTTGCCTTCTAATCAATACTATAAAGTTATGAGATACTTAGTAGTTGAGGCAGTAAAGTCTGCACAATTTGGTTTTAACAGAACAATTCCCGAAGATTTGAAACAATTATTAGTTAATTCAATTATTTATCCGGGGTTTGAAAAGGTATCCATCTTACCAATAATTTCAACCATCATGGGAGATGATCCTTTACTTAGTGTGTTTAATAACCCAAGATTCCCTCCATTACCGATTTTAATCAGAAACTCTACAGAAGAAGAAGAAGAGGAGGAAGAAGAAGAGGAAGACATAAACCCAGCAATTGAAGTCAAACAGGAATCTTCTAAAAGAGTGTTAGCACATGAAGAAGAACCATCCAAAAGAATCAGAACAGAATCAAATACTAGCACTAGTGTGGATGGCAGTAGCATGAAGGTCACTGAAGTGAGCTCAGTTGAAGTTGTTGATGATTCCAAGATCTTTAAACCAACTGAAATCAACGAAGCGAACGTGTTGCAATTCAAAAACAACAAAGAACCATTAGTAGAAGTAGAAGAAACAAATGAAGTTACAAAAATCGAAGTAGATACAAAGGAAGAACCAAAGATCTTAAAAGAATCAGAAGAGCCAGTTGAAGAAGAAGATAATTCTGATTTTGAAATGCCACAAATTGACATTGATGACTCTGATGATGAATAAATTAGCATTAGTCGCAGTTAATATATATCATAGAACCACTCCATTGCATCCTCTCTTAAATCCTTCTCTCTCAACTCCCTCCACGTTATGATCTTTGAACGATTCTTAATGAAAAATTCCATAAAAGATTTGTTGATACAGAAATCAAACAGTTCGCGTTATTCTAAGATGGATCAAGGTAGTACACAGATACTCGTCTCTGAGGATGTTTCACCACAGGATATAGCGATACTCGTGTTGGTAGTGACTTATGCTGGAGATCCATATTCACCAAAGGTACAGCCAATTGCGAGGACAATCATTGAATTGATACAACAGGGGCCATTCTACGACGATGAAAATAATTTAATTGTTATTCCAACAGCGTTAGATCTTTGCAATAAGCTTAGTAAAGACATAGACGAGGTCGGAGGAAATAAGGAGGATATAAATATAGTCCAAAATTACTTATTATCAGGGCTATGGAATATCAATTCGCCAGAATCGTTGGATTCGAATGTCTTAAGCATGATGGAACTAATTCAAGATGCTAAGTCTATATCTGTTCCTGAAATCCCCAAAACTGAAAATATCAAGATTAAGTTTTCTCCCAGATCCATGATTGGGAATTTCATTGGGAAAATAGTGGCAACTTTACACCTACTACATTTCGATGAATTATTCCTCTTATTTGAAGCTTTCGTTTCTTATAGAGAATCAACTAGGCAACTTTATAAACTGTTAGGAAATTCTTTAGAAACAGATTCAGTTTGTGGTAGTGAACATGAAAATGGAGAGCCCAAAAACCGTGTTAAAGGTAAGACAGATGAAGAAGATTCTGAAGTGTTTAACCAACTAAAAGCAAAATTAAGCAGTGTTTTAGATATCGATATTTCAGTTCCGAAGAATAATGAAATGAACTCCAACACAACAATTTTGCCAATATCAAAATACACAATACAAGCATTGTTGAATAAGCAGATTCAAATCTTAGAGTCCTTCGGAACTAAAACACCACAAAAATTAAAGGACATAATGAAGTTAATGACCAGTAATAACTCCTCAATTTATCTGATCCAGAGTGCAAATATCACTAATATTCCCTCTTACTATTATATACGGTATTTGGAATGCCTTTATGAGTCTGATTATCAAGGCTCTTTCCAATCATTACATCAATATTTTGACTATATGGTATCCAATAATTCAAAGTACTTTTATCACTTTGCATTGATATCGAGAGCCACCCTACACCAACATTTTGGGGAAGATGAAAAAGCATTAGATGCAATCGAAGAAGCTATTTCAGTTGCAAGAGAAAACAGAGATAATGTCACTTTGACTTATATCTTAAGTTGGTTATTTAATTTTATGAGAAACAAACCAGAATTATGGAATCTTCAGAAATTTTATCATAATAATAATGAACTGCATTTATTAGATTTCCTTGTAAAGAAGTCAAAGACTGTTTCTTTGCTGTTATATGCAATGAGTTATCACTTTGAGTCTTTACATATAATCGATAATGGAGGCTCCATGAATAAATACTTGGAAAGTTTGGCTAAAGCTACATATGTTTCTATTAATGATAACTTACCTTCCTTCACCAAATCGATGGAGTTATCTTCAGTCATATGGGGAAGAATAGGTAATACTTATCTTAGTGACATATATTCAGAAATCTGCCATGAGTTTTCCAAGAAGGCTAATAAATTAGGAAATGAAATCTCCATTGAAATTCGTAGGGCTTATTTACTTTATTTGAAAGGTGACATCGACTCTGGCTACAAAATGTTAGAAGGATTGAAACCAAAGACAAAGCTCGATCTTTCTTTGAACAAGGCATTGGAAATAAGGAGACTTATAATGTTGATAAAAATTGACTTGAACAAAGGTAGATTAAAATTTGCCGAAAAGTTAATGTCAATACTTTTGGATGAAGAAATACAAGATATAGAGTTAAGAACTGAATTAGTCCACTTAAAAGCACAGGTCGAATCAGCATTAAATAACCATTCGAAAGCTTTGGAAATAATATCTAGGCATTTGTCGAATTTGAATAGCTCTTCACAAACAAAAATTAATCTATATACTATAATGAGATTGAACTTATTAAAATGTGATATTTTCAATAAATCTGGGGTTTATACAAGGGGTATTTCGTTATTGATCCAGCAGTTGCAACAAGCTAAAAGGGTAGGATTTATTTCGATTATAATTGAAGGTATAGTTATATTTGGATCTATTTTAAATAACATGGAAAGTTATATAGATAGTTACAATATCTTGATCCAAAAGATGGTTACAATTTTACTGGTTGGCAATAAAGAGTTCAATTCAATTGCCTACTATGAATTAGCTATCGCTTGCTTCAATATATTGAAGAACCAGCAATATAAACAAATTGGATCGAATGAAAAAGAGTTATTCAATAAGATTTTAAAGTATCTAAACCTAAGCATCAATGGCTTCAAACAATGTGTTAATTTGTTAATGCTTAAAAAATGCTTTCAATTAGAGAAGCAACTTTCGATATTGAAAGGTTCAAAAGAATTGATGGACCACGCCAATACATCGTTAGATAAATTAACCAAAAGGTCAAACGAAGAAGTGAGATATGGTTTCTTGTAGTATAGTGTAATAATATAAAATGCATAGAAGGTTGAATTTCAATGTTTGTTGGTCTCTAGAATCGTACGTATCTCAATCAGAATTAGGTCAAATGGAATTATGGAAGTCAAAATAATTGAACATAAATACCGGCACAATCGTCTGATTTAGTACAGATGCCCAATATAACATTATATGTGAATTTATGATCAACAATGCAAAAAGGGCTGGGATGGAATCTTTGTGAGGTTCTGAGTGTTCTTTGTTTTAGACCTTGAATTGATTTCGGAGTTCTTATTAGATGTAATAAAGTTTGAAGATGTGGAAATTGATGGTGAGGTCAATGCAACAAATACGATTGGATAATGAAAAGTAGAAGTTATATGAAATTATATATTTCTGCATATACATGTGTCATTACATATATGTGCATATATGTGTATCATAATATATATGCTTGTGTAATATACAAATGCCTAAAGGATTTATTCTTTCTTTGATTTTTCAGATACATCTAACCTAGCTAAGATTAAAGCAGCACTCTTTAATTGAATTACGTTTGCAAATTGTTTGAAGGCCCAAATTGGGATACTTAACCAGACAGTTACAGTTCCCAACCAAAAGAATTTGAAAGAATGTAAATATAAAGCGACGTAAAATAATTCATTCACCAAACATACTACAAACAATACTTTTCTGTTTGAGTAATATAATGATAAAATCTTTGAGTTTTTTTCATCGACATTTTTATGACTTACTGAACCAGCATTCAACATGGCATACATGTGGATATAATGAGATGATAAATCCAATGAAACTAATAATTGCCAAAACAAGCAATATTTTGGATATATAACACATAAATAACAAATCAATGATGAGGTTGCACATCTATCTGTAACCATATCTAAGACAGCACCAAATCTGGTACCTTGATTATATTTTCTAGCAGCATAACCATCGAACGCATCTAAGAATCCTGAGATACCGTAAAAGATCAATGTATAATAAGGATGATTCTTCATGGTTATGAAAGACGCAACTGCAGTTAGCACCCTGAAGTACCCAATCAAATTTGGAATATAGAAGAAAATATCATTCACTGTGACTGTGGTATCTGGTGAATTGGGTGAATTTGATGTATTTGGTTTAGATTTGATATTAGACTCTGACATTTCGAATATAATAATACTATTTGTATCTTGTGGAATTAATTGACCTTATCAAGTTAGCAAGTTACAAGTCAGTCAAATAAAAGTAGCTCTTACTCTGCTTAAGCGTAATTAAATATCTGTTTCCTCTGTCAAGTTACTCCCCTTATTAATGTTCCATTTATGGAGTTGATTCAAAAAAATTTTCTCTTTCGGCAAATCAAAAGTGCGACCTTACAAATTCACATAATCAGATATAATCGGTTCCATATATTCATTACTATATATTTGAGGGTCTTTGTTAGTTGACACTTTATAGGATGACACCTGTTGGGAAGAGATGCTTACTGGAATATGAGTTTTTGCTTTTTTTGTTTTACGGTTCATATGGTAATACTGGTGGTATAGGGAAGACATTCCCCAACTCTTATCGGCTGCAAAAATTTCGCTCAACTTGTATTAATGTCAGAAAACACAATCGAAGATGGCTTACCATAACTGAAATTACCATAGATTGCTCCGGTAAATTCGCAAGCGGAAATGTCAGCTGTGGTCAATTGAGCTATTTGTTTGTATCCTGACTCATTCTTAACATGGAAACTATACGTCTCTTCCGTAGAACTAATCTTTAAACTCAAAATACCTTTACTAATATCGATTGGTTCCTCAAAAACTATATTCTTACCCTTTAATGTCTTGGATATAATATAGAGTGTCTTCTTGGTCGAATTGAACCCAAATTCATAATATCTTGGTGGATCCTTGTACACTGTTATCCCTGCAAATGTATCCTGTTCAATCTTTGATTTTCCCAAAAAGATATCCGATTCGAAACTTGACTCTAAATCTGGTTGTCTGATTCCAACAAAAGTGGTTGTCCCATTTGGACCTTCCAAGCCGTTCATTTCTGCTTTGAGTGTAATAAGCTTCTGGTCATAGTCATATTCATAATTTTCAACAGCTGGATTTCTGATGAATAGGTATTTTGAAAATAAATCCTTTTCAAACCATCCGGGAACCACTTTGGAAATCGAGGGATCAAGTTTAGGCATTGGCCTATCAACCTCCATGTTTATTCTAACAGTTTGAGCTTTGGGCCAGCCGTTTGTGGGCCAGCTAATAGGTGTCAAAAATGTCTCTCTACTCAATGGGTGACTAGGATTTGCTGCATTTCTTGCAGCCAATACCAAACCCCACCATTGTCCTTGGGAATCCTCAAAGAGTTCACCATGACCGACCCATTGAACGTACTCTTTGGAGTTCCTATTGGAAGCTAAGGGGTTAGATTCCCATGGCTCAAAAGGTCCCTTAACTGTTTTTGCTCTAGCTACACATAACATATGGTCTTCGTATGTTCCACCTTCCGCAAATACTAAGTAATACCAATCATCCTTTTTGTAGATGTGAGGACCTTCACTAATCTTTTTGGTCCATCCTGAACAGATTTCATATTCTTCACTTAGTTTTTCACCAGTATCAGGATTAACTTCGAACTGATGAATTGAGTTTGCAACCGGTAAGTCATAACCATAAATAAATGCACCTTGAACATAACATTTATCATCATCATCCCAGAACAACGAAGGATCAATGGCATAGAAATAGTCCATGTAGCTGACTTTGGACCAGCTATTAGACCAGATATCATCCGTATGGCAAATGAAATTGAATGGCTTGAAGTCTGTACCTTTCACTTGAGGAACAGTATTGGTACAGATGACATAGAACCTTCCTTTATGAAATCTGATTGTAGCAGCAAATAGACCACCCATATGTACATCATGATCACTCACAACATGAGTTTCACAGATTTTCAAATCGACATCCTGATCATTGGAATGAATAACGTTTCCAATCTGTTTCCAATTGATCAAATCATAAGAAGCATAGATTGGAATACCAGGAAAGAATTGAAAACTCGAACAAACAGCATAATAAATACCATCAACCAATACGACTGATGGATCTGGATTGAAACCAGGAATCACGGGGTTCTTATAACTTGGCATTCTGAATAATTTCCTAGCTCAGTTCTTCTTAAGAAATTCAATTCATATAGAAGTTCATTTTTTCTGGGAAATATGGCTGTTTATATACTCAAGCGATGGTTATAATACCGAAAAGTTTAAGTGGGACAAGATTTCGATGAGATCAAAATCTCCCCCAGAGATATTCTTCCTTCGTTGTTATTTTTTCTTTGGGTAAAAAATGATAAACCCTTTTAAATCAGATGAAGCTTATAGAGACTTCTACCAGTGATCAGATCCTTAATGTATAAGCCAGTATGAAGTTGATAGTGGTTCGACAACTGTAAGACCATTAAATCATCTCGAGTAGAGAATGTGGAGATGGGTTCGATTCTCGCAAATTGGTTGAAAATAATATTAGTCTTAAACAATTATGGGAATACAGGAAAAATACTATTTATATTAAGGATTTTATATACTCGTCATATAAATTACCTGGTTCTGATAACACCGGCAGCAATTAACATATTGATCTTTTTACTGACTTCAGGGTTTTTCATGTGGTCTTGTAATGCAGCAGGATTTTCTCTTGCTTGTCCTAAAATACCTTGCATGACAGGATCTTGTAAGATTTTAACAATTTCAGGGTCTCTACTGACTCTTTCCATGGTTTGTTCTGGGGTTTCACCTTCAATACCTTGGAATCTTTGCATTGATGCTTTATTGTATAATTGATCAATTTCTGATAAGTTTTTACTTCCTAACTCAACATCTTTTTCTCTGGCATCATTCAAAGTTTCCATGACTTGAGCATATTCCTTCATAGCTAATTGTGCATTAGCTTTTCTGATATATGCTCTGATGAATGATGGATCTTTTTCAATAGCTTTGTTACAATCTTGGACTGCATCTGGGAATGACATTAATTTAGCTAATGCAGCAGCTCTATTGGAGTAACCTCTTGCATCTTCTGGGGCTCTTTTGATCATTTCACTATAAGCCTTGACAGCATTTGGCCAATCCCCTTTAGTGAAATATTCTTTACCTTCTAATCTAGCTTCTTCAGCTTTTTCAGGATTAATGTAACTTTGTGCTTCTCTAACTTTGATATCCTTTTGAGTTGCTCTTAATTTATTTAAAACATCTGGGGTTCTGTGTTCAGTTAATGATTTATCAAAGTATTTAACTGCTTCAGTCAAATTATCTTGTTTGAGATAAATATTACCTAATCTTGCAAATGCTTTGGCAATTAATTTATAATCAGCTCTCATATCTCTACCTTCATCAATGGCCAAGTTACATGTTTTGATAGCAGTTTCATAATCACCTTTTTCGAATTCAGCAGCTGATCTGTTGTTTAAATATGTAATATCTTTGAAGGTTTCCCAAGCTTCATTGTATTTAGCAATTGCTTCATCAAATTTCTTGGATTTATATAAAGTATTACCTTCGGCTTTTAATTTATCAGCGGTTTCTTTATCACCTTCGGTTTCATCTTTCATTTCAACGTCTTCTGGTTCTGGAACTGCTTCAGCTTTTGGTTTTTTAGATTCAGGTTCTTTTGGTTCTTCTTTTGGAGTAGGTTCTGGTTTTGATGAAGATGCAGCTTCAGCTTCAGCTGAACCAGGCATTGGTGCATCCATATCAATACCCATCAAGGTTGCCATAATGGTCATTAATCTTGGATCTGACAAAAATTGAGTAGCATTTGCCTTTGGATTACTTTGAATATTTTGTAATTTAGTGACCAATTCTGGATCTTTCATTAATTCACTGGTCTTTGGGTTATTCTTTAAGTTGTTGATTAAATTTGGGTCAGAAAACATAGCACCTAAACCTAAATCTGGAGATGCATTTTGGGAATTAATAGCATTGTCAACTGCTTTTAAACCATCTTTGGCCATAGCGTTAGAAGAGTCTAATTCTAAAGCTTTGTTGTAACTTTTTTTGGCTTCTTCATAATTTCCCAAGCCATAAAAGGCAGAAGCAACTCTGTTATAACCTTTGGCCCATGCTGGATTGGTTTCAATACAAGTTTGGGCATCTTTAAGAGCTTCATCAAATTTTTTCAAGGATGCATAACTAGCTGAACGATTTGAAAATAAGACATGATTTGGAGTTGGGGAGGCGTCAATTGCTTTGGTGAAATATTCAATAGCCTTACCGAAATCTTTAGCGGCAAAGTACTTGTTACCTTCTGCTTTATATTCTTCACTTGACATGTTACTTTTGCTTTGTTCACTATAGGATGTGATGATATTTTATAAAAGAGTGCGCATATTCTAGAAATTTCTCACATATTATGATAACCAATATACTGTTTGAGAGGCCCAAGAACGCAGTTTTGTTAGCATCTGATGTCATAAGGTGTTTCCCTTTTACTAACAGAAACAATTCATTGCTATTGTCTTTTTTCTTCTTCTTCTTTTTGCAGTTTTTTGTAGCTTTTTGTAGAGTTTTTCAGAGTTTTTGCAGCTTTTTTCATTGAAATCGGAGAGGCCTATGGGCTAGATCAAGATAATCGTAAAATACAGATAATTGTAAAATACAGATAATCGTAAAATACTGTACATTGTAACTAGAAAGCTAACATAGAAACCTCATCATACAGAAACCAACACCTCTATATTGTAAAGGAATAATCGTAATTCATTAGAAATATTCAATATTTGATAAAAGTTTTACAACTGGGAACTCTTCAAACTGGACTAACTTGAACATTCTTGAATAACTTCATCGATCAAGTCAACAGGATATGCAGGCCCAAAGCCATGACATTTTTCATTTCCCTTCAACTTATCCATGACTTCGACAACATCAAAGTCGAGGTTATCTTCATCAGCCCTATATAAAAGGTAATCCCAAACCGCTCCTAAAGCTAAAACCTTTGATCCATTTTCTGGGGAATTATAAATCTTCTTCCTATAATCGAATTTGAAATCATGATGTGATCCATACAATATACCATCGATGAATTGTTGTTCGTTCTTTGGAAAATCGAAATCGGGTGAGAAGTTTTGATATTTATTATTTTTCAATGCTTCGTTTTGTGCTAAAACAGTCATATTATTTTTCCTGATAGCCTCTAATTGATCAATTAATTGTTGTCTTTCTTCTTCACTTTTATTCAATTTTGATTCCAATTCCTTTAATTTGGTCTCTTTACGTTCTCTGAAAGCTCTTTGAGCGGCCCTATTTTGAGCTTTACGTTTCAACTGTAATTCAGCTTCGGATAATTCACTATCATCTCTTGCAATCAAGATGGCATCTTGTTCATCCAATAATTGTTTTTTTGTCTTGTTTCTAGGTTCTTTCTTAGAAGAAGGATTTGCTTTCGGCATGGCAGCTTTTGAATCACTATTATCTTTTTCAATAGGCCAAAGCAGTTGATCAATGGTCATGACATGGGAATTATTTGTAGATGGTGATGACTTATCAGAAACACTCTCATTATTAAAATAAAAACCATTGAAATCCAAATTTGCTTGAGGTTGACCGTCAAATTGATTGAGATTCAAATTATTCAAATTTGAAGAGTTCAAATCTCCAAAATTTCCAGAATATGACATATCATTAGCTATAGGATTATTGAATTCATTGATATTGTATTCTTCTGGGCACTCATCTTTTAAAAACTCTAAATGGTTATCGTCATATTCAGCCTTTACATCCATCTTATATATGGGGATTAATTCGTCTTTCTCCTTTAGATTGGTTTACTTCTGGTATGATCTCCTATTTAAAAACTTTCTACACGAAAATCTCCTCTCAAATAAAACTCTTGCTACACTACTGAATTTCCGTTTATTCTATCTATTATGAATGTATAGTAGGCCGTTATTAGTGGTGTTTTCTTAAATATTCTTGAGGTGATTACCAATATTTTTTTAGATGATTCTTCACAGTCTCAAAAAATTTCAATCGGTCGTGGGAAGGTGAGACACATAGAAACTTTGAAGAATATACTACTGAAACAATAAGGAGACAAGCCTTACGAGAGAATTTTATATATAAACCAAGTATCCTGTAGTTTTACCAAGGTCCATTAAAAAAATCGTGGTGTTAAGAGGGTTTTTCTGTGTGCTATATCATCAATTATTTTTGTCTAGATTCAATACTCAGACTTGGCTTGTAGTAGTTAGATAAGGATCTATTTTACAAAATTTATAAGGGACGGCTATAGTTACATTTTGTATAGTTGCATTTTGATAGAATTTTATTAAAGCCACTGATTATTCGATTGTAGTTTCTTATACTTTTTTCAAATTAGTTTTTAATAGTTCTCCTTTAGCAATGGTATATTTCCGATTGTACTGATAATGCACATAAAATCTATTCTCTGCTTTGTGACATAAAAAGTTTTGCACAAACCAATTAATCGGTTACGTGTATGCATATTGTATATCCCAGGAATTCTTTTCTTGTCATTATAATTGATTTTTAGGCTCTGATTCCAAAACGATTCTAAAACTCTTGCCCGTTTAATTAGCTACAAATACTTGGAAAGTTTATTTTTCTTTGTCTTCATATATCTTTATATATTCTTTCTTTGTTTCTTTTTTCTTTAGATCTTCTTTCTTTGTATATTCTGTTCTCTATATATACATCTTTATTTATACTTAATTCTTTATATGTTCATATTCATTCCTTGTATCTCTTCGACTGTCCTTTCATGCATTTTCCTTCTAAGTACGAGTATAGTACTTATGGAAGTAGAAATTAGCTTAGAGACGTAATAACATCTCTTATAATGGTAGACGTAGAGACAATACCGCAAACAATTACTATAATGGTTACATAAACAATCTTTATATTTAAATACTCATTGGTAACTCTTTAAAAGAATAGTGCGATCGCTCGATAACTATAGAGGTAGACATGAGTGTATTAGTTGAAACCACTAGTGGAAATTTTGTCATTGATATAAAGTCAGACGAGTCCATACTTTCATATAATTTCATAAAATTATGCAAAATTGGCTACTACTACTTGAGTCCCTTGCGGTTGGATCAAGATATAATAATTGAAGGTCCAAACTATCCTAAACCTGAGTATGATTCAATCAGTAAATTCATCCATTCTGAGGATATATCAGGCTTAAAAGATGGTATATTCGATCAAAATGGAATTAAAGTAACAAATAACACCACAAATGAAACAATTGGTTCAGTGTCGTTTATTCCTAACACTGATAAAGTTTATTCCCAATTTAAAATAGCTTTGACCCCATCTCCAAATTCATATGTTTTCGCTCACATTGGTGAAGGTTTCAATACCCTATTGAAAATCACAAAACACAATTTTGATATTCAAGATGTCAGAATCCTCAAAACTCATGTACTCCATGATCCTTTCCCAAAGGATAGTTTTTCACCGTTGCCTAATCAACCAAATGATTTTCAATTATCAGTGATAAAATTCCCCCAATTAAACAATCTTAATGAAAATGACAAATCAAATATAAATGCATTAACCTTACAAGTAATAGGTGACTTATCAGATTATAAAGTAAAACCAGCTCCAAATATTTTATTTGTTGCAAAATTAAATCGTATTACAACTGAAGAATCTTTGGAAATTATTTTTTCCAAGTTTGGTTCTGTAACCAACTGTAAGATCATAAAAGATGATCAAAATAAGAGTAAATGTTTCGGTTTTATAGAATTCGGAACAACAAAACAAGCTGAATTAGCTTATGATCAATTACAAGATTGTATTATAGATGGGAAAGAGGTTGTAGTTGATTTTTCACAATCTACGAGATCCAAAAAATAAGAAATTAAGAACTTTATTTTACATACCAATATATACTAGTACCACCAGTTCCCACTTTACTAGTCACCAAAAACAATATCATTAGCTACATTTAAGCAGTACAATCTTTTGATAAATGTCCTGATTCTCCACAATTATAACATGCTTTTGAGCCAAAACCTGAAGAACCATTAGATCTACAATCTTTTGAAATGTGACCAATCTTACCACATGCATAACATTTAGTTTGAGATGCTTGACAATCTCTAGCGAAATGGTTTGGACCACCACATTTGTAACAAGTAGTAGCGTTTCTTGGTTTACCAGCTTTTTTTGGACTTGCTGATTCTTCAATTATACTTTCATTAGTACAATTTTTTGAAATATGACCGAATTCACCACAATTGTAACATTTTGATCCTTGTTCTTGAGTTGGACAATCACTTTGAACATGTCCAACGTCACCACAAAGATAACATTGTTTAAAATCTGTCAGTTTTGGTTCAGTACATTCACTTGATTCATGTCCTGGTTTGTGACAATTATAACATAATCTTTCGGTTTGTTGACAATCATCAGCGATATGTCCAACTTCACCACACTTATAACATGCTCTTGGGAAAACTGCTGCCATCTTTCTCTACCTCTATCTACTCCTTCTCTTAACGAATTCGTTCTTTGTAAATTATAGTGAAAATTTTTCAAATCGCGAAGAGTTACCCTCTTTTGGTTCCTTTTATCTACCACGATATCTTCAGGGGCTTCGCACTATTTTGGCACCAGGTTTAGTACCAGAGGACCCTTTAATTCTGTCTATAAATTTCTTAAATAATTATATATATATATAAATAAGTCTTAAATGATTTCTTTGTAAATTGCATCTCCGATTCTTATAGTTTTATTAATTTCTTTGGTATCATGTACTCTAACGATATCTACACCTTGTTCAATGCATGCCATGATTGTAGCAGATGTACTGATAACTCTTTGGTCTGGTTGTTCCTCATTATTTAAGGTACCTAAAAATCTCTTTCTAGAGGTTCCCACCAAAACTGGTAATCCATTAAATGACTGATATGTTTGGATTATATCTTCACCATGTTTCGTATTGATAATTGAACTGTATTGTTTGAAATATCTACAATTTTTCAAGATTGACAAGTTCTGATGTAAGTCTTTAGCAAACCCAATTCCTGGATCAAGAATAATTTGCCATTTTTTAACTCCCTTCTCATATGCTTTCAATAATTGCAGTGTTTGTTCACGACAAATTCCATTAATCAAATTATTTGCTTTAGGATTGGTCAATTCATTCAACCCATTTTCACCAATAAAATATTCTAAAACATCTTCATTTGTATTGGCTTCATAACTGGTCAATTTAGACATGGTCTTTGAAGTCCCTCTAGTATGATTCAATATGTAGGGGCATTGGAACTTTGCAATCACATCAAATATCTTGTCGTCGTATAATCCCATTGATATGTCATTTATAATATTGGCCCCAGCTTTGAGACAAGCTTCAGCTACCCCAGATCTATAAGTATCAACTGAAATTAAAGCTTTGGCTAATTGGGGGTTCTTATGCGACCTAAAAGCTTTAATCACAGGCAATAATCTATCTAATTCTTCTTCTTCACTTGGCTCATTAGCTCCTGGTCTGGTACTAACTCCCCCTACATCGATAATTTCACTACCATCATTTATTAAAATTTCTGCATTTTTCAAAATTACATCGAGGTCTCCAAAATTCTTACCTCCATCACTGAATGAGTCGGGGGTAATATTTAAAATACCCATCATGAATGTCTTCGTTTTACTGTTAAACTTGAGTGGGTTCTCATCAGGTTTAAACCCAGGAACTGGAATAAATGTTGTCAATTTATTGGATTCTTGAATTGATTCATTTGCATTGGATTTGACTAATTGGTTCAAGTGATTATGGATTGGTTCCGCTGAAACAGGATGAATAAAATTATGACTTATCAACTCGCATAATGGCTGTAACACAAAGGTCCTATCTAACATTGATTTATGAGGAATTGTTAAATTGGACTCATTGATGGTAGCTTCATCAAATAAGATTATATCTAAGTCAATGGATCTAGGGCCATTTTCTATTTGTTTAACACGGTTCAATTCTTCATACTCAATGTTCTTTAATGTTTTCAATAAATCTTGAGGGTTCTTTTTGGTGGTAGCTCTTAATACACCATTAAAAAAATCAGGTTGGTCAGTTACATACATTGGCTTTGAGATATACATAGAAGATGTAGCTTCTACAAAGACCTCATTATCATTTAACAAATCTATTGATCTGTTTATGTTCTCAATTTGATCCCCATTGTTAGACCCAAATGCAATATATACTGTATGATTACCCTCCTTGATTTCCTCGCTGACTGGTAAATTAAAGTCTCCTTCTTGAGTGCTTGAAGTAGGCATACTAATTTTTTCAAGGCCTACAAATCTCTCTTTGGTTAAAATGGAGCTGACACCAACACCATCAGTATAACTTATGGCATTAGGTTTAGTGGTCTTGACCTCAACTGAGCTAATATCATTATGATGATTTTGGAAGATTAATTGACCAATAGACAATTCCAAAGCTTCAACAGTCTTGAAATTTGAATTTTCGACAAAGTTAGTTATTTCCTCCATTATATTGTGGATCTGTACATTATGTTTAGGTAACAACTTAATACCCAAATCAATTTCAACGATCTGCTTCTTGAATCTTTCAAAAGTGAATACACCAATGATGGTCAATAACTTCAAGTTCTTAACGTTGATGGAATCGAAGGCCTGATCATTGTCTTCTTTCGGTCTTGTGAGCTTGTATTCAATGGAATCTGCTCTGATCTCAGATTTTGAACTTTTGATAGTAACTTCAACTTTAGATCCCCCATCCTTATCTAGCACCAACTTGGAGATCTCTTCTCCAATGTTTTGCAAAGATTTGAAATTGATTCCTTGATATGACAACATAAACTCGTTCACCTTTCTAGATACGACCGCATAATTTATGGAATACTTCAAATTATCTGTCTTGGAAGCTTGTGAAAAATCTGTTGGAAACTCCAAAGAGATTGATATTGGTTGTGGTGTTGGCCTATTCCAAGCATCTGATCCAATAATGGCTGTGGCCGTTAAATTATTTATGTAAACCTTGTCTTTCAATACGGAACTTGTCATGATACGTCTAATCGGTGATATGACCGATAATGGTTTAAATGATTTAATCACTTTGCAATATCGAGCAGTGCGTCTTCTCTCGTGAGAATTGCATCAACACTTTCTACACTTTATAGTTGTTACCTTGACATAGAATTTCTAAAACAGCAAACCAAAAGGATTTAACTAGCGTATATTATATTAGCATAAACATATCTAGCTTGATTTGAAGAGTTGAACCCTTCAAAGCTTAAAGAAAAAATTTCTAATAGTCTACAGATTAAACAGGTTCAATTTAATCATCTAAATCTATACCGTCAGCTATTACGCTGTAATCACTAGTGTCCTTAATGATCTTTTCGGCTCCTTTGAGGTCACAATCATAATCCTCCATGATTAATCGAAGAATTATTTCATTCGCAAGTACAAACTTACTGAAGTCATCAATACCCCAGAAAAGAACCGTTGAATTCCTTTTGGTCGAACCTACTAGTTCATTCTTGAATCGTTTCTGTATTATACTTGATATGAATGACTGGCGTACTAGACCATAATAGCCACCAGTGAATTTCTGCCAGTTTATTGTGTATTTATCTCTTTGTCTCATAGTTTCATTTGGGTTTGTGATCTTTTCAATTTTTGCATACTCATAAAAGAATGACATATCCTGCTTCCCATCCAATAGTCTTGGTATTATGCTCAAATGTGTTTCAACTCTCTCAAGTAGCTTACTCTTTTTTGTGGGTATTTTGGGTATATTTTTGTTCTGGTACTTCTGTTGCACTTGGCTAAGGTCACCCTTCTGTAGGATATTTTCCATAACATCATTATTAAACTTGGAGCCGGACACCTTTACGCTCGAGGATTTTTTATCGTTTATATCTATCAAATCATCGATGTCCTTAAAGTCTTGCTTCTTTTTGGGAGATATATCCTCAGATAAATTTTCAATATCAATTAAGCTTTCATCGCTATCGCTACCAGATTCTGGAATATAACTGCTAGTTGCTTCTTCTTTAGTTTCAATCTCTGCAAACGAACCTTGTTCGTAATTGCCAATCTTTGCTTTTTTAGGATCAACTCCTAATGATTCAAGAAGTCTCTTCTTTTTGCTTTTATTGATGGAAGGCATCACTTCCAGCTTTTCGCTAGACAATTGAGTTGCTTCATCTTGGGATGATACACTGGGAGAGTCAAATATGGAGATCTTCGTAGCTGAGCTTGAAGGCTTTCTTCTCTTCAAGCTTGAATACTTCTTTAAAACCATAACCTTATATATTCTTGTACGCGCTTGAAACAATTTGAGATTTGAAGCATTGGTGAACTGAAGTGCTGCTTAAGATATTATTATAGATTTCTATATAGATGAATGTAAATTTGTATATATTGGTATATGTCTATTTATTTTGCTTGAACATACTTGATAATTGGGCTAATGCATCGACACCACTTTGTCCTGGTGCTTGATTTGGAAATCCTGGTGACTGATTTGGAAATCCTGGTGGTTGATTTGGGAATCCTTGTGATTGGTTTGTGTATCCCTGTGGTTGAGCTTGAGGTACAGGTTGTTGTTGTTGTTGGAATTGATTAAACAATCCTTGTAATGGGTTGTTGTTTTCTTGATACTGGTTGAAATCATTGTGATTGTTATATTGATCACCGACTTCACTTGGTCTATTAGATTTTGGTCCATTTCTTGCAGAATTGGTTGGCATCTTTCTTGACATTGCTTTTGATGAAATACCTGAGCCAATTTCGATATCTGGTTCATCAATTACAAGTCCATTTACCAATGGTTTTCCACCAGTTCCACCCCATTGAGCATTAACAACCCAATTTTTATCCGCATCAGTTAATCTTTGAATTGGGATGATTGAAACACCTTGCTGATAATTACAACAATCTCTTGGACCAAATCCAACACCCCAACGGATTCTTAATGGGGAGGAATTGTCTTTATTGAAATTTTCAATCAAGTTTTCAGCTTCTCTTCTTGAGTAAACTTTTACGAAAGCATGTTTTCTTTCAACATTCAAAATTACACTTTGAACAACAGCGAATGGAGATAATATATTGATTAAGTCTTGTTCACTCATATGACGTGGAATTCCCCCAAAGAATAAAGTTCTTGAGAATACTTTAATTGAGCCTTGAGGTATTGACTGATCATAGCCAACGTTCTTTTCACGATAATTTGGATTCGATTCGACATTTAATTCACCACCTTCAGGAAAATCTTGAGGGATCTGCTGTTGTTGATATGCTTGTTGGAATTGTTGTGGAGGTGATTTGAATTGTTGAAATTGCTGTGGAGGAGAATTATAAGATTGTTGATAAGATTGTGGTGGCTGCTGGAAGGAAGGTTGTGGTTGTTGGTGTGGTTCAGGAGCTCTACGAGGGATTTTAGGTAAACTAGCTGGTAATGGTGGTAAACTAGAAGGTTTTCTCAAAGGCGACCTTTCTCTTCTATAAGAGTCATTTCTCAGAGGAGATCTTTCTCTTTCTCTTGTAGAATAACCATTTGATCTTTCGCTACTACTATTTTGAAGATTTTGCAACATACTAAAAACATCTTGAGGATCTTTCTGAGGCTGTTGAGCTTGAGCATTTGACTGAACACCACCACTTAAGCTTGATAATTGTGATAAAATCTTATTACTGTCATTTATTGTAGCGGATTGAGTAGTTGGAGTGGAATTATTTGAATTACTCAATTTTTGTAAATTGTCTAATGCCAGTAAAATACTGGATGATTTATCAGCAGAGTTACTTGAATTAATTGAGTTAGAAGGAGCGGTTATCTCAGGTTCAAGTGATAATTCAGGGATTCTTGGAGGAGGTGAACCAGGAGGAGAAGTTGATTTGAAATATTTTGATTTTAAATTTTTTATTAAATCAGAATCAAAAGTTTCAGATCTTTCCCAAACATCGATTAATTTCAACATTTTATTGGTGGTATTTTTATCGATAGTGAATTCTAAGGCGTCATCAAGAATTGATTCAAGTAATTCACTAATTTTATAAACACCAGAAGCAAAAGTACCTTCAGGACTTGAACCGTTTATTTCTTGTCCCGCCTTTTTAGCTTCATCAGAATAAGATCTTACAATTAAGTCGAGTACATATAAGGTACCTAATTTATTTGTTGGTGGTGTGGATTTACAAGCTGAATATAAATCTGTAATTATAGATGATTCATTTTCAACATTTTTAACTGCAATTGAGTTTAAAGCTTTGATACGAGAACCTGAAACACCAGGTGGTTTTAAAGTTGATAACTCTTTTAAAATTCTATTAAATTCTTCCAAATCACCCATGATAAAGTTACCGTGGTTACTAATAGTTAACTAAAAACAAATTACTCTTACTTTTACGAACAAAAAAAAAAATTATAATAAAATACAAATACAATATAATGAGTCTATGCAATAATGTGATAGCTTTATATATAAAGTTTTGAAATACTCTTTATAATTTGTTTGGTCTTGAATGTTTTATTTTTGTCTTTCTCTTTTCCCCTTTTCTTTTTGGTTTTTTTTGAGGGTTTTACAAAAGCTATTGAATAGTAATAAAATGCTATATATATACTTTTTTCTTTCTGATACTAATTACTCTCTAGATGACAAAATATGTCTAGAATTATGAGGAATTATAAGGAAATAATAGAATCTATTAAAGATTGTTCTTCTTGATTATAAAAGCCTTCTACTTGCCTCTATTTGTTTTCACTTACTTCAAGTTTTCACTTACTTTGCTCTTACAGTATAGAGAGTCAGCTATAAAACAATCCTTATAATATAAGTGGTATTATTCTGTGAACTTTGTTCGCAGTTTTGAGGAAAAAAAAAATTCATGATGAATTTGGAAAGAAGTATTACCCGGAAATGAGAATTTGAGATTTTAAAATTTTTCACTCTTTGAGACTTGAATACATATAAAGACTTTGAGATTAATATAATGAATAGGGTTAATAGTATTAATATTAGAAGGTTTCAGAGTACTGGTACAGGCTCGAGTAATATCTGGTCAACATTGATATTGTCTAGAAAGCCAATAATAACGAGAGACTTGCCAGAGTTCGAGAATCAATATTATAAATACCAAAATGAGTTATGGAAGAGATTAATGTGGACATTTCCTAAATGGTTTTATTATAGAGAAGGTACTTTAGGAGACCAAAAATTCAAAGAATTAAACAAACCCCCTGTATATAACAACCCAAACTTAGAATTTCCAAATGGTAGACCTGATATAAAACAAAACAGAGATAGAAGATTCAAACAAGAATTAAAATTACCAAAAACTTATAAAGTTGACGAAAATGGTAACGAAATAATCGATGAAGATAGTCAAGATAACTTATCCCGTAAAATTGTCCCTAATTCCAGAACCACAAAGGCTGATAAAGAAAACAGTTTAACCAGTTTAGAAAGAAAACTAAGCAGATCATTATATTTAATCATTAATGATAAAGATAAAAATTGGAAATTACCAAGTTTTGAATTAATCAAAGATTCTGGTGATACCCTCCCATTGCATAAATTAGCTGAATCTGGCTTATACAAAATCGGTGGTGATCAAATTAATTATTTTAACGTGTCTTCAAAACCTTGTCATCATATAATAAATAATTCAAGTAATGAATTTTTTATCAAATCTCACATTGTCAGTGGTAGTTTCAATCCAAGCGGCTCCTTAAAATTCATGTGGTTAACAAAGGATGAATTATCAAATTATTTAGATAAAGATTACTACAATCAAATTGAACATTTATTAAATGATGTCTAATGTAAATAGTACTGAAAAATATATAGTAAATAACTTTTTAAAATTACTCTTTTAATCTCTCCTACTTAAAGATCTTTTTTACCTCTAATTGCCTTTTCTGCAGCCCATACTGATCTATCTAATACTGATCCAACCATCAAAACACCTGCAATTGAACTAATAACCCCTAAAACAAATCCTGACCATGATTTTGCATATTGTTCCTTATTTATAATTTTCAAAGGTGAAATATCAAAGTGAAAGAATACTCCTGGTATTCCACCTTTTGCATGTAAAGTATGTTGATGATCTTGATCTTTACCACCTTTTAATGGTCTATCATGGAAAATTGCAGAAAATTGATTTGTTTCTAAAGGAGTCTTGAATTTTTCAGTCAAGTATTCAAATCTGGTTGCAACTACATTCAAAAAATATGAGTAAAGATGGAATTTTTCACCCAATGTTTTTGTTTCAGCATCTAATGGATGTAAAGATTGCTTGTCAAGGTTAGCATTAGTTACTGGATCATTACCAAAGGAAAGATGGTTAATTTTATGATCAAAATTAAATCTATCGGTATATTTATCGAATAAAGATAAATCGTGGACATGTCTACCAACTTCAGTATAAGAAGCACCAGGAGCGAAATGGAGATTACCACTAACTCTATTGATTTGAGTAGTACCTTTAATTCTACAACCTTCGAAACCTTGGATTTCTTCGTTTATGGTTCCAACATAACCTTCATCCTCACATTGTTTAATACCTTTACCATCATAAAAAGCCCAAACTTTAGCAGCATAAGCTAATCTAACGGTTTCACAATCATTACAACAATGTTGTTTTTTATCTTGAGGTAATGAGCCGTAACAGTCACCACACTTGCCATCTTTATCGTTTTCATCCAAACCTTTAGCTCTTATTTCCAATGGAGTATCATCGACAAGATTAGCATTCTCAACCAATTTTTCAGTGCCGTCCTTCAAGACTCTATATTTTTGAAAACCATTTTTCAAGATATCGATATTCATATCACCACTGACATCCAAAATGTCCATACTTAACATAGCACAAGGAATATTTGGAAATGTTATATCCAAATTAATATCCAACTTTTTGTTTATATCTCTATCAACTACTAATTCGGGTCTAGTGATAATTGAGGTATAATCTTGGTATTCATTACGAATTAAAAATAATACTACCATGACACATAACAATGTTATTATCCCTCCGCTTGCAGTCTTGACTCTAGCATCTTCAACCGTCTTGGCAAACGCATCAATCGATAATAACTTTGGATGCGTTGACATGTTTAATTGAAGCTGTTGAAAAATTCGATCTAAAATTTCTCAATAAAAATACGATAATTATTATTTGAGATTATTTGAAAAAGGTTGAATAATACCAATATTGAAGTTGTAGGGAATGAGTTTGGGGAATTCTAGAAGTAATGCAGATTTTTTTAGTAAGCTAAGAGGACAAGCATATAGTGATCAAGGTTCAGGGAATTCAGAAATAATATTAGTTTCGATAAATGATTGTGGGACCAAATTAGTCAATTCTAGAACAGATGGTAGTTTAAGAATTTGGAAATGTTATCCAGAAAGATTAAGTGATCCAGTGGTGGTTGAGAAGGCACATGAGAAGCCAGTTGAGAGTATAGCATGGCATCCAAAATTTCAAAATAATTTTGCTAGTATTGGTAGAGATGAATATGTAAAATTATGGAATGCGAGATATGGTAAGTTGGAGAAACCAATTAAAATTGAAAAAGATAATGGGAATAAAGCAATTTGTGAAGCAATAAATTATTCATATGATGGTAAGATAATGAGTGTTATAGATAGAGATTCAACCATTTTATTTTATGCAGTTAATGAAAATTATAAAAAAATTGGAGAATTTAAATGCACAGAACATATATATGCTATGGAATGGTTTCATTCTAATCATAATTTTTTTATATTAGGATTGAGTGATGGTACTGGAAGTATTTATGAGTTTAATGAAGAACAAGTTTTAGAAGATGATAATATGAATGGCGGTCAAGAAAAGGATGATGATAGATTGAGTATAAGTTTGAGACATACAATTGGGCCACATAAGTCATCAATTACATGTATAACGATAGATCCAAGAGGAACATATTTAGTTCTTGGATCAAATGATGGAGTTGTATCGATCTGGAACACAAAGACGTTTCTTGTAGAAAGGGTTCTTACGAATGTTGATGAACCGATTAATTGTTTAAGTTGTAGTAGAGATGGGACATATATTGCAGTTGGATATGAAGGAGATAAATTAAGAGTATTTGATTATGCATCAGGGATAGAAATGAAAGCCATTGACAATTGTAAACCAGGGAAATCTACATGGCCAGTAATTTGTTGGTTCCCTAATAAAACATGTTTAGCATATTCTAGTGAAGGTTGTAAAACCATTACATTAATGTTAAAATCTGATAAACCTACCCAACCTAGAAAAAATCATTAATATAATTTTATTTTTTCGTTTATCTATGTTATTTGATATTTTTAATTATGTCATATATACACGTCAACTATATATTTTTTTTATTTCATTTATTGTAATAGATGTATTTTATTGTATGCGAATACTTTATTTCTCTTTGTGTAACTTTATTTCTCTTTGTGTAACTTTATTTCTCTTTGTGTAATTTATCTGTTTTTGTGTAACTTCTTTTTTAAAATAAAATCGTGTGTTTACCGCATGTGATTTTTTCTTTTAATTTTTTCTTTTGAGAATTGGAATTGAGGAACGAAAACAACTGTTAATAAATTCTGCTGGGAAGAATAAAACGATTGAATTGAATCAACAAGACGATTGGAAACATTGGAATATATCAAACGATTGAAAAATTCACACAACCATAAAAACATAATTGTATTAATTAAAACAATTTTTTTTCCTTTTTAAATCGAGTTTTTACTCCAATATAAAATTACTAGACAAACTGGTGATTAATAAAGCTTAATTCGAGATTCAGGCCAAGTTTGAAGTGTTAAACAAAAAAGAAATCCTTCTAATTTCCAAGAACTCATCTCATTCATTTCATTAAGTTCTTCAAAAATAATAAACCATGGATTCAAATCCACCTTTCCGTTCCTTTTCAAGTAATTCTCATTCAAATTCAAGCGTTTCCTTGAATCATTCAGGTAACATCACTAGAGTTACTTCAACCCCAGTAGGGGTAACTTTGAATTTCAATCAAGGTTCAAATGCAAAGGACCACTTATTTTATCAATGTTCACTATTATTAATAAAATTAAGCAAAATTGATGGTATGGAACCTTTCCTCAAAGTCGCCAATAATTCGGCTGAAGCTTGTAGTGAACAACAAGCTTTAAGTCTAAGTCAACAATTACAAGATAATATCACTAAAAGATCAAGTAACGATTTCCGTACTTCATTCAATTCAAGCGGCTTTTCTGTCTCATCCGATAATTCTTCAATAAATTCTTATAATCCAAGTACCCAATCAACCGTCATAAATTCGGCTTCTGCTCCTCACCCTTCAAATGCAAACTTGAATATCTTCACTTTCACCGCTGGAGTTTTACCTGCAAGTTTAGGTGTTGATCCTGTTACAAAATTATGGAAATTATTTCAACAAGGTGCTCCCTTATGTTTATTATTCAATCTAATTAACAAAAGTTATCAAATCCCAATCATTGGTAGTGATGATGTAAGAATGTGTAAAAAATCAGTTTATGACTTTTTAATTGCCGTTAAAACTCATCTCAACCTTGATGATGATATAATGTTTACCATTTCAAATGTTTTCCTGGATAGCACTCATGATTTATTGAAAGTAATGAAAGTTGTTAATAAATTATTACCTGAAAATTTAAATAATCTTCAAGATGAATCCATAGGTGAAATCATCATAAGTAATGAACTGTCGAAAGTTTTCAAGGAAATTATTGAAACTGAAAGAAAATATGTCAAAGATTTAGAAACTTTATTAAATTACAAAAATGAATTGGTTGCTAATGAATTAATTTCTAGTGAACAAATTCATATTCTATTCCCCAATTTAAACGAAATTATTGACTTCCAAAGAAGATTCTTAAATGGTTTAGAGTGTAATATAAATATTTCTAATGATTTAACAAGAATTGGTTCCATCTTTGTTCATGCTGCAAATGGTCCTTTCAAAAGCTATGAACCATGGACTGTTGGTCAATTAAGTGCTATTGACTTGATTAATAAAGAATCCCTTAATTTAGCTAAAAGTTCTAGAATATTAGATCCTGGTTTAGAATTACAGAGTTTTATTTTAAAACCAATTCAAAGATTATGTAAATATCCACTTTTATTAAAGGAACTAATAAAGAGCTGGCCTGGTAATAATGGAAATGGTGATTTAGGATCATCGTCTTATAATGAATTATTATTGGCAAACCAAGCAATGAAGGAAGTTGCAAATCAAGTAAACGAAGCTCAAAGAAGGAGTGAAAATGTTGGATATTTACAAAACTTGATAGAAAGAGTTAATAACTGGAGAGGTTTCAACTTAAAAGATCAAGGTGAATTATTATATCATGGGATTGTTGGGGTTAAAGATAATGATACTGAAAAAGAATATGTTGCATACTTATTCGAAAAAATTATCTTTTTCTTTGTAGAAATCAACAATGAAGATGGTGGTAAAAAGAGAAGAGATCTTTTATCTTCTAGAAAGAAACTGACAACTTCAGTTAATTCATCAACAACAAATTTATTAGAAAATTTAAATGGTGTCAAAGACAAATCTACCTTGGAATTAAAAGGAAGAGTTTATATCCTGGAAATTTATAATATTTCATCATCAAATAATCAAGGTTATACAATGGTAATATCATGGAGTGGTAAAAAAGAAAGTGGATCTTTCAGTTTAAGATATAGGAATGAAGAGATAAGAAATCAATGGGAAAATTGTTTAAGACATTTGAAAACCAATGAAATGAATAATCAAATTCAAAGGAAACTCAGAGATAGTAGCAGTCATGAAAATGGTAATGCTCATGAATTGGATAATTCCTCAATACGATCATCAAATGGTTCTACTTATCAAAGGCATCATTCTTCATCATCAACTTTTAGTATGATGAGACAAAGTAGAAAATCAACAGGTGAACCAAGTAGAGTTTCTTCTTCATCTTTCACAAATCCAAGCAACAGCACACAAGAATCATCATTCCTGTCAATGAACACACATAATACCAATAATTCAAACAATTCCGGTTCTATGATATCGATCAAAATTATCTATGACAGAATAGAAATTAATTCTAATTTGATCGTACCATCAGTTATTCAATTCAATGATTTGTATCTGAAAATTTCAAGCAAAATTGCATCAAGTAAAGAAATAAATGATGATATTGTCGTGAATAAATTGAAATACAAGGATGAAGATGGAGATTTTGTTGTCATGGAATCCAATGATGATTGGTTGTTAGCATTAGATATGTTTGAAGAAACAAATGAGAAGCAATTGACAATATGGGTATCTTAAAATATATGGAAAAACGTTTACTATGTGTCTCTTTAAATAATTTATTATGAATCTACTTGAATTTCTATATACATAATTTATTGTCTCCAATGAGCATTTTCAAAAACTTTAGCCAAATTTTTTGAATTGATAATATTTAACATGACTTGCTTATTGTTTAAATCCAAATCAGCATTTTTATTTATGTTTCTACCGACGATGGAATCATCTTGTAAGTTGTTTAATTTACCTTTAACTTTAGCATTAATATCATTAAGCAAATCGTCTTCGTTTACATCTAAGGAATAATTAGAATTAACCAAGAATTGATTGGTATCATCTGAAGATGGTGCGTTATCGATGATGGTTTTTGGTAATTTATATGGATAATTAGATTTTAAGATTTGATTTTTGATTACACTTGTGATTCTTGAGGTTAAATTTATTTGGAAATTAGTTGATTTACCGTAGATGAAGTTATTTGTCAATGAGGGTGTATAATCTTTTGATTCTACGGTTTTGGAGAATAGTTGGATAGTTTCGGACAGTTTTGCTGCTTTTAATGGTCTTGCAGGTCTTGAACTTCTTTGAGGTGGTTTACCGTCTCTTTGTCTTGGTTTGAATCCACCTTCTCTTGGTTTGAAAGGTTGTCTAGGTCTTGAAGCACCTTCTTGTCTAACATTTAATTTACTGTTGAATAAAGGATGGTCAGCGACCTTAACATCAGCAAATTTCACTCTTAATGTTGGTCTTGTAGTCTCTGAATCTTTCTTTGGAGAATTAGATGCTTTAATTGGTCTTTGAATTTTGGACTTTGGCTGAAGTTTGGTGTCTGGTTTAGGTTTTTGAGTATTTGGTTTTACAGAATCTTTGTTCAAATTGATTTTCTCTATTCTAGCCAATAAGTCTGATAAGAAAACTGGGTTGTTACCCCCATTAGTGGAATAGTTTCTTATGGATCTAAATGATCTTATCATACTGTGTTGATAAAAATTTTTCACTCTGGTGAGAATTGAATATTTTAGATGGTGGAAAAACAGAACGTAAACCATCAGGGGTATGAAGAAATTGACTAAACGAGAGTCTTTTTTATAGTCTATTTAACTAGTAGAAGAATTTTCAGAGAGTTTAAAAGAGGTTTTCATGGTAAAATAGAAGATATGTTTGTAGATGGTAGTACGCTACCACGAATTATAACGATCTCTCACTAAAATGTATGGGGGTGGAGGTAAAATGGTGGTGGTAATTACGGCCGGCCAATAATGTTGAGAATTAATGGGGATGGTAGTAGGATTAGGGCGAGCTGTTGTAGAAACAGCGCGACCAATACCGCGAAACCGCACGAGTGAGGAATAAACTGATTTCATTGGTCGAATTCAAATCCAATCCAAAACTCTCATTCTCGACAAATAAAATTTTCAAAATTTTCAATTGAAAACTTTTATAAAGTAAGAGAAATATTTTAGAAATGTTATCATCAAGACCAATCTTACGTTCAGCTACTAGATCATTAGCTACTGTTTCAAGAAGTTCTTTAAGAATTGTATGTATTTGAAAAAATCAATGGAAGAAATGTAAAAAATCGGGTTAAATTAGATGAATGCTTCATAATATCTTTAATACAAATGAGTATAAATAATGGCTCAATTGTCGAAGGATTTTATGGAGACTCAATGGCAATTGACTTGATTAGGTTCCTATATTGATTTATGTATTAATCAACCTTTCCCGAACCTTAATACTAACATTTTATAGGCTCGTCCTCAAGTTTCTTTAAAGAGATTTGCTTCAGCTAAAGCTGCACCAACTGAAGTTTCATCAATCTTAGAAGAAAGAATCAGAGGTGTTTCAGAAGAAGCTAACTTAAATGAAACCGGTAAAGTTTTATCCGTTGGGTATGTATACAATTTTTTATAAAGAAAAACCTACAATTGTGAAAGAGAATTAAAGACAAATGAGATCAATGTAATTTTTTTTTTTCATTAATTTAAAAATAAATCATTATAATTTCCCATGTATTTACAATCGGGTATCCACCTGTCACTCCTTAACTTTCACATTTTCCATTTGAACTGGTCAATTTGACTTAAATCATGTTGACCTTTTCCTGATCTCGTCCAAAGTCGATCTCAGCCAATGAGATTTCGCAATACAAAGTTTTTTTAGTGAGACCAAAAAATTAAATACTAACAAATTATAGTGATGGTATTGCCAGAGTTTTCGGTTTAAACAACTGTAGAGCTGAAGAATTAGTTGAATTCGCTTCAGGTGTTAAAGGTATGGCCTTGAATTTAGAAGCTGGTCAAGTCGGTATTGTCTTATTCGGTTCAGATACTTTTGTTAAAGAAGGTGAAACCGTTAAAAGAACTGGTAAAATTGTTGAAGTTCCAACTGGTCCAGAATTATTAGGTAGAGTTGTTGATGGTTTAGGTAACCCAATTGATGGTAAAGGACCATTAAATGCTTCAGCTTCATCAAGAGCTCAAGTTAAAGCTCCAGGTATTTTACCAAGAACTTCAGTTAATGAACCAATGCAAACTGGTTTAAAATCAGTTGATGCTTTAGTCCCAATTGGTAGAGGTCAAAGAGAATTAATTATTGGTGATAGACAAACTGGTAAAACCGCTGTTGCTTTAGATACCATCTTAAATCAAAAGAAATGGAATGATGGTGCTGATGAATCTAAAAAATTATATTGTGTTTACGTTGCTGTTGGTCAAAAAAGATCAACTGTTGCTCAATTAGTTCAAACTTTAGAACAACATGATGCCTTAAAATACTCAATTGTTGTTGCTGCTACTGCTTCAGAAGCTGCTCCATTACAATATATTGCTCCTTTCACTGCTAGTGCAATTGGTGAATGGTTCAGAGATAATGGTAAACATGCTTTAATTATCTATGATGATTTATCAAAACAAGCTGTTGCTTACCGTCAATTATCATTATTATTAAGAAGACCACCTGGAAGAGAAGCTTACCCTGGTGATGTTTTCTACTTACATTCAAGATTATTAGAAAGAGCTGCTAAAATGCATCCAAAATTAGGTGGTGGTTCATTAACTGCTTTACCAGTTATTGAAACCCAAGGTGGTGATGTCTCAGCTTATATTCCAACTAACGTTATTTCAATTACTGATGGTCAAATTTTCTTAGAATCAGAATTATTCTATAAAGGTATTAGACCAGCTATTAATGTTGGTTTATCAGTTTCAAGAGTTGGTTCAGCTGCTCAAGTTAAAGCTATGAAACAAGTTGCTGGTTCATTAAAATTATTTTTAGCCCAATATAGAGAAGTCGCTGCTTTCGCTCAATTCGGTTCAGATTTAGATGCTTCAACTAAACAAACTTTAGCTAGAGGTGAAAGATTAACCCAATTATTAAAACAAAAACAATATGCTCCATTAGGTGCAGAAGAACAAGTTCCAGTTATTTACGCTGGTGTTAACGGTTTCTTAGATGCTATCCCATTAGAAAGAATTGGTGAATTTGAAGAATCTTTCTTAGCTCACTTAAAATCAAATGAAGCTGAAATTTTATCAACCATTAAAGAAAAAGGTGAATTATCAAAAGACGAATTAGCAAAATTAAAATCTGCTACTGAATCATTCGTTGCTTCATTTTAAGTAATTGATTAACTACCTAATTTTCCAAAAGTAAAGTTTCTAGATTCAAAATATAAAGCATATATATTCTTTCTCTCTCCTTTTTAATCTTATTCGATTACTTAGTACTGAAATACTCTTATATTGAATATTCTTTTATTGATGTCTCAGATTCTGTCGCGATGTTTAAATATAATACGAAAGAGTTCAAGATGACAGTCTCGAAAGATGATTCTGAAAATGGATTGGTAGAAGACAAAAAGACTCAATACGAGTCCATTAAAGTAGAAACCACGGACTTAACTTCTATATCCCTGCATCTGACGACTGAGCTCGAAGGAAAGAAGGAAGTCTCTCCATTGAGGACACAAGATGCTATCGAGAAAGATCTTAATGATGTCAAATCGTCTGGTGAAAATGCCACAAAAACCCAAGAGACTCCCAAAACGAATTCCAATGATAAATTCCACAAACCAAAGAAACTGGCCAAGTCTCGCCCCACTGAAACTGAAAAGGCTAAGGGTACTGAAGGTGAACCTAAACCACATAGGAAAAAATTCAAAAAGAAACAGTTTACAAAGCCAAAGGATGACAAAGTTACCGGAGACGATGCACAACAAAACCCTGGAGATGACAATAAACCACCTAAGAAACAGAATTCGAATAAACGCCAAAAACAAAAAGCCAAAAAGAAAACTATTGAACCGAAAATGAAGGAACAAAACTCCGAAGAAAAGAACTCCACTGAGCAAAAAGACGAACAAAAGTCTAATGAACAGAAATTGAGTGAAGAGAATGAAGGGTTGAAAGGCAGAAATTCCACACCACCTCCACAAACTGATTCAAATATATCTAGTCCAGATACGAAGCCACCAACCGATGGACAAGATCCATTCAGTATCAAATTGAAGTCTGTCAAAGTTACTCATTCAAACAAGAAATATACAGAAAGATTACCCAAGCTTTCACCCATAGAAACAATTATGGGTTTGAGCAACGAACAAATTTATAGATTGAACTCGAATGATATCAAATTGAAAAGAATTATTAGTCAATCACCAAAAAACTTATTCAACATCATTAACTTTCTAGTGAACAACGAAGAATTCTTCCAAAATGAACTTATCAGAAAACAGTTTATTGAATTATGTATCAATATTGCCATTTTTGAGTCCAAAGGGCTAAACAAGACCTTAAAAGTGTACCCTACTGTAATTGAAAATTTCAGTAAATTTGACGAGTTGACATTGGATTATAATGAAACAAAATTCACCAAATCAGATAGAGAGATTCACAAGAACAATTTCGATTACTCGGTTTTATCATATATTGGGAATATCATAATTTGGTTGAACTCCATTCATAAGCTTCAGTTCATAGACCAAAGTCTCATTAAGCCTAACTTTGGTGGACCACATCTCTGGGACCAACTATTCAAAGAGAATTCCATCAACATGAAGCGTTGGAAACATATCATCAAGTTTAGAGAAGATTTTGCATTCCAACCAAATCAATTCATTGTAATTATGAAATTTCTTCATATAGAAGTTTCTTAAACTATCCGCAGATAAAGTAAATATATTGCAGCATTACTTTCTTTTTACTTCTTAAACCTTGACGAAAACCTTAATTTCTCTGTCGAAGATCTTTGCTCGTATAAACCCCATTCGCCTTCCCACATGAACTCACATAGTTCTTTTATCTTAACTATACCTTAAAATTCCGTATATTATAATCTTGGAAAATATCATCTAAAATTTCCGCTCCACATCTTAGATCAAAGAATTCAATATGTTTGAGATAATAGAATTTCCACAATCCTACTTCAAAGACGATAGGGACTACGAAGCTTTCTTTAAGTTCATCAACAAGGGTTACGACAAGCCTAAGTTTAAATATGGGATAGTTAATACGAGCAGAATTAAGTCGCCAGAATATTTCAAGAACGATTTCCTGATCGATAAATTTCAACAATTCGTGCTTTTCATCTTACTTGGTCCCAAAGATTTACCCAATCGTGAGTTTAATACCTCCACTAGTATAGAAGATTCCTGTGACTGTGATATTCCTTTGAGATTCGATCCCAATAACGCTACCTTCACTACGGCTGCAGATGATTATGATCTCACCCAAGATCTATATAGAGTAATGGGTTCTGCTGCGTATGCTTGGGTCGATAAAACGACCGTTGAGTTAACGGCATTCACTTCTTTCGCTAGAGGAGTGGGGAAACAACTCTTAGATATAACCGTTCCCAAATTGAACCCAAGGCCCAAAATACTAGAAGGTAAAATTATCAAAGAACACAATTTGGTAGAATATTATGTAGGACGTTGTGGCTTCGAATTAACTGATAAACCTGAGTTTCGTTATATCATAGGAAAACCACATCCTTTTGAACCTACTTTTAGTGCTAACAGAGACTTTAGCATTGCGTATGTGCACAAAGAATTAGAATAAGAAATTATAAGACAATGGTTTTTTTTTTTTTACTTACAGAAGTACATAATTCGAATCATTATAATTTATAACCGTTTGAGTCTAACCAGTTTTCAAGAACGGTAAAGTCTCTGTCCATCCAGTTAATGGTCGAAGTGATCTTATCCAAAACTTGGTTCAATGTTTGATCGAAATTCTTGACCTCTTTTCCTTCGAAGAACGCTTCAAGTTCTGATTTTTGGTCTTTTTTAGTGAACCCTGAACCTACAATTCTAAGGATATAGCTGAAAGTAGAACCTTCAGGAGGGTGATGTTCTAAAATCTTGGAATAATTTGTAGTAAACCATTTCCATGTAGCCAAAATACCATTCTTATGAGATCTAAATCCTCCAAGAACGAAAAATGTATCTTGTTTTTTGATGACATCGTAGTCGAATAATAAATCTAAGACTTTCTTAGGAGCTGTTTCATCTCTAAAGTACCCTAATGCTCTTAATCCATCCATTCTTTCATCGATAACTGGAGAGTTCTTGATGATTTTAAGCAATTCTTCTAAAGTCTTTTCATCACCATATTTAGCAGCAGTACGGAAAACTAAGTCTCTAATTACTGTAGGGATTTTCTTACCATTCAAGTAATCCTTGAAGTATTGTTTACATATTTCAATGAATTTCTCGTTTTGAGAGCCAACAGCACTTGAAAACAATAATGATTTCAATTTGGTTTCAGCAAATGAATCAGTTGAGTTAAATTCATAACCGATCTCATTCAATTTGTCTTCTATTAATTCAAAAATAAATTTGTTTAATGAATCTTTTAACTTCTCATCTTCAAAGATTAAATTGGCTCTAATACTACCTAAGTTGGAAAGAATCTGTTCCCAAACTACATAGTTGCTTTCACTCTTCCATAATTTGACTAAATTCAATAAACTTGTTATTGGAATGAACCCTGCTGTTGATAACGCATAAGCATCTGCTACTAAACCGACTCTGTCTTCAACTGATAATTTATCAGCAGTTGAACCTAACTTGAGCCATGTTCCAACTTCATAAGCAGTTCTGTAAATATTGGCTTGATTAGCATTGATTTTATAGAAGCCGGTGTTTACTTTGATCTTCTTTGATCTTTCTTGTAAAATTTCTGATCTAATACCATCATCTGTCTTGATAGATAAGAATACTGGATAGATCAATTTGTCATCTTCTGGTTTGACATCACCGGTAGTTAAAAATCTGTGTTGAGTAACTTCGATTTCATCTTTACCGAGCTCTTTAACTGAAATAACAGGATAACCAACATTCTTTGTCCAAATACTCATTATGCTATTAACATCTTTTCCACTAACTTCACTCAAGGAATCCCATAAATCAGTGGTTTTGGTATTGCTCCATTTGAATTTTTTTAAATAGTTTGAAACACCTTTGACAAATGTTTCTTCACCTAACCAACTACTAATCATTTTCAATAATGAAGAACCTTTTGCGTATGAAATTGAATCAAAAATTTGATTGACATCGTTAGCCTTCTTAATTGGCATTTCGATGGGATGTGAAGATCTCAAACCATCTAAAGATAAGGCAGCTTGCAATTCAGAAGAAACATAACTTTCCCAAACTTTCCAATCTGGATATAAGGAATCACAAGCGTACCAGGACATCCAGGTTGCAAAACCTTCATTTAACCATAAACCATCCCAGAAATCCATTGTAACTAAATTACCGAACCATTGATGAGCTAATTCATGCATGATGACTTCAGTAACCCTTTTCAAGGTATCAACATTGGCGTCGGTTGGATCAATTAATAATTCAGCGGTTCTGAAAGTGATTAAACCGTAATTTTCCATTGCACCAGCAGCAAAATCGTGAATTGCAACTAAATCACATTTAGGTAATGGGTAAGGAATTTCAAAAGCTTTATCGAAAAACTTTAAAGTTTTTGCAGTAATGTCAGCTGCATATTGACCTAAAGCTTCAGAACCAGGAGTTGAGTAAACTCTAATTGGGACATCATAATCATTATTTTCAACATATTTTAAGTCACCTACGATGAAGGCGACCAAATAAGTTGACATTAAAGGAGTTTTATTGAAACTGACCTTTTTCTTACCATTACCTAAATCAGTGGTTGATTTTACATCCATATTTGATAAACAAGCTAAATCATTATCGGCAATTAAAGTGATTTCGAAAGTAGATTTAAGGGCAGGTTCATCGAAACATGGGAAAGCTTTACGACAATCGACAGGTTCCATTTGAGTTGTAGCCAAGTATTTAGTTTTACCATCTTCTTCATAGGATGATTTATAGAAACCACACATGTTATCATTCAAAATACCCTTGAATTTGATGTACAATTTTACATCTTTTGAGACGGTATGATTGATGATAAGTCTTTGGGTTGTAGTATCAATTGAGTAGTCAGATGAAGAAATTTCAACATCATCAACTTTGATTTGTTTGTATTCGATTTCATCGGTGTTTAACAAAATCTTATCGGTGGTTTTGTTGTGCTTCAAGTCAATGGTGATTTCACCATCAAAGGTGAAATCATTGAAATTAGGCTCTAAGGTAAGGTTGTAATTGGTTGGTTTTAAATCAATTGGTAATACTTCTCTTTCTTCTGACATGTCCTAAATTGTGTTATATGGTTTCAGATGGTAGTTATGATTTTTCTAAAACTTTCTACCAGCTTATATATTCGATCCCTTGAGAAACGCTTTAGTCTTTTGCTCAATATCGTCCAATGATCAAATTTTCATGCCTCAATTATGTAAGGCCATATACAAAAAGAGTTTCGTATCAAGAACCGGGGAGCTCTAATTGGTCCAAGAGGTTCCGAGTCTGCATCATCGATTTTGACACTTCAAGGGGTTCTGTTTTCTTTTTTTGACACTTGCCTATATCATCTCATCTCTTTCCATTATCATAATATATATATTTACTCAATACTTATCGCGAAGTATTAATTTTGCAACCTATTCTACCATGCCTTTTATTATATGTTCTACTTTCTTTTGTTTCATTGGAGATCTCTGATTTACTTTTTAATGCCATCATCCATGGCTTTTTGAACTCTATTTCTATCTTCTTATTTTTGTTACTATTTTTATCGTTAGAAATTTCTCTCTTTGAAAATCTATTTTTCAACTTTAAATTTCTCGGTCACGTGAGTGTTTTTCTAAAATGCAGATAAAATCCTTTAAAAACGATAAAGTTGGTAATACTTGTACTGGATAAGGTTGCTATGGCGGTACACGGGGTTCAGGTACATTGATGGCGCTTTTTGAGGTGTTTAGATTAGAATTGAAATTATCATAAGAATTTTATGGTAAATTCTGGGAATCAAACGCTCCTTAAGTAAGATGATAGAAAATATATAATAAAACGCAAAAATCACAAATTATTAAGTAATCTTAGAACAGGTGCTCTTAGAAACAACCACATTGCTTATGCAGGTAATAAACCCTAAAGAAGTTAAACTAAGAATCATTTCTAATTACATAACTTGATTTAGAATGATTTATCCTACATACAATACATTTACAACACCCACACGTTTGATCTCAATATATTAACCATAAATAGACTTTGACACATGGTGAATACATTATTACATTGATCTCAATTCTACACTTGTTGTTTTCTTTGATCTATTAATTCCACCCATTATTCAATATTTGTGTCTCCATTGAAGCTGTCATTTGGCTGAAGATTTACATCTTCAAATAATATTTTGTGTACCTGAAGCTTAGAAAAATGGATGCAAAAAATATGCAAATCGCAGACTATCAATTCTGTTGATAATGAACACAAGTAAAGGAACCATGTACCAAGGTTTTGTCAAGCATGTTATTACACGTGGAAATTATACTCGTTGCCATTAGGTTGTTACCATAGCTACACGTTGATGATTCTTGTGTCAGGGATAACTAATTCAATACTCACAAAAGAGTATAAATATGACATGAATTATCAAGTAATGTTATTAAATCATTCCAGATAACCAAGAAAATGTTACCAAATTTATTATTCACTTTATCATTAGCTTTAACTGCTATTTCTGCTCCAGTTGAACCATTTCAATTCAAAATTGTCACCTCAAATGTAAGAGTCGATACTACCGATAGATTTAATGGCGAGGAACCATGGTCTGTAAGAAAATATGGTCAAATTGAAGCTCTTCATAATGAATCCTTATACAACCCAACCTTACTTGGATTACAAGAATTGAAAAAGAATCAATTAGATGATGTTCTTGCTGGTTTGAATAACCGTACTTCAACAAACTGGACTTATTTCGGAGTTGGTAGAGATGATGGAAAAGAAAAGGGTGAATACGCTGCTATCTTATATGATACCAATAAATGGGATTTAGTTAACGGTACTTCAAAATGGTTAAGTGAAACCCCAGACGAACCATCAAAATCTTGGGGAAGTAAAAATATAAGAATCGTCAGTATTACTGAATTAAAGAACAAACAATCTGGTTATCATGTTAACTATTTAAACACCCATTATGACGATTATAGTGAAGATGCAAGAAAACACTCAAGTGAATTAATTGCAAAATGGGCCAGTGAAATCCCTAACGATTATCAAACCTTCGTCTCAGGTGATTTCAATTCCGTTTCCACTGATGAAAGTTATCAAACTCTAGTTAAATCAATGGATGATACCAGAGAAGTCGCCCAAATTAAATATAATCAAATTCCTACTTATACTGGATTTGAGCAAGATGCAAATCAAACTGTAATTGACTTCATTTGGTCACCCCTTGATTCTAATGAACCTTCTTCCAAAACAACTGTACTTACTTACAAAGTTCTCGACAACATGACTCCTCAAGGTTATAGATTTAGTGATCATAGACCAGTTGTTGCAAGTTTTAATATTAAGGCATAATCTTTTAAAATCAGAAAGATTGGTAGAATTTCAAGATAAGTGTTACCAGGGGAACGTGAAGTTTCGAGTTCAATTCTACAAAAGTTTAGGTTTATAGTCAAGCTACGCAATAAATTACATTATTATTTATACACTCTTTATTAAATTAGAAAATCCAACCTAAGAATTTTTCATAGAACCATTTGGCATTCTTTGGATTACCTTTGGCAGCTCTTAAAGCTTGTTCTTCCTCATCTTGAGCGGCCCAAGCTTCTTCTTCAGCATCAACAACATCTTTGTATGTGGCCATGTCAGCTTCTTGAGCATGGATATGGTGAGTTCTATAGAAGAATTTGAAAGCAGCAAACATAATGAGGAAAACAGGTAAAACAATGTAACCAGTAATGAATGATTTATAAGTAAAAGTATCACCCAAGAAGACGGTAAAGTTCTTGATTAAAATGACTAAACAACAAATTGCAAGGGCAATATAAGAACCATAAGGTTGTAATGGTGATCTGTAGGCTAAATCTTTATATCTATCAATACCTTGGGCTTTACAAGCTTTCATGAATCTGATGTGAATGATTAAAATACAAACCCATGCTAATAAACCACATAATGAAACAACATTGACAAAGTAAGTGAAAACTTCTGAAGCAGATGATGAAACAGTCATAAATGCTAAAAGACAGAATAAGAAGGATAAACCAACACCGTAATATGGAACACCCATTCTATTAGTTTTGGAGAAGAATTTTGGAGCATAACCAGCAATTGATAAACCATAAATAGTTCTTGAACAGATATACATATCAGAATTAGCAGCAGATAAAACGAATAACATAATACAAGCATTAATAACATGATCTAAACCTTCAATTTTAGCATTCTTAATAGCAATGACAAAAGGAGAAGCACTTGCGGTACTACCAGAAGCACTTAATAATAATGGATCTTCAGGACTGACACACATACCTAAGAATAAGATTGATAAAATATAGAAAACAACAATTCTATAAAAAGTTAATCTAATAGCTTTTGGAATTGCAACTCTTGGTCTTCTACATTCAGCAAAAGTAATACCACATAATTCAGTACCTAAATAGGCAAATACGGCATTAACTAAAACTGAAACAAATGAAACAAATCTACCTAAACTACCTTCAATGACTAAATCTTTTGAAGTATCTCTATAAATTAAAAATGCACCAGGTTTATTCCAATATCTGAAACCAATTCTTTCACCAGTAGGGCCACCACCTAAAGCGATAATCCATAACAATAAGATTAAACCTAAACAAGTGAAGACTTTTAATAAACTTAACCAAAATTCAATTTCACCGAAAAACTTAATACCCAAGATGTTAATAGCTAAGATTACCAATAAGAAAATAGTGATCCAAACACCAGGATTCAATTTATCAGCAGAGACCCAATATTGAACGGTTAAGGAACCGGCAACCAATTGATTTGCAGGAATAATTAAATATTTGAAAAGATAAACGTAACCACAAGCAAAACCTAAAGCAGGATCAACGTATCTGTTACAGTAACCAGTGAAACCATCAGCTAATGGGATGAAGGTAGCGACTTCACCAAGCGCTGTCATCACCATAAAGACAACAAAACCAATTAAACTGTAACTGGTGAGAATAGCACCAGGACCTGCAGTTTTCAAAGCAGAACCAGTACCAATCAAAAGACCAGTACCCTAGAATTGTTAGTAAATGTCATACATAATTTTCAAAAGGCCCCGCCAACTTCAAGGCCAAGACCCAAGCCAAAACTCAAGACCAAAAGCTAACAAGACCGAAAGCTACTAAGACCGAAAGCTAACAAGACCGAGAGTTTAAGCCCAAGTCAAAGCCAAAACAAGCCACCAAGACCAAATGGAAGAAAAAAAAAATGAAAATCTTTCAACATACAAGTGCACCACCTAAGGCAATCATAGAAACATGTCTAGCATGTAAACCTTTCTTCAATTCATGACCAGTATGAATTTCAGTATTACTAGGATTAGATCTTGCAATCAGCAAATTATAGTCCTCAGTATGTCTGGACAAAATAGATTGGGAATCAACGTTCTTTTCAGCGTCACCAGTCATTGCTCTATAAAATAAAATGAAATATATGAGGGATGAGCTGAAAATATATATATACGTAGAAGAAAAAAAAAAAATCGTTATCAAGAGTGGGTTACAGGCTTAAAAAAGAAAAGAAAACATTAAGTCGTATAGGGCTGGAAATTCTAACGGCGATGAGGTACCACTACCAAAAATGAGCCTGAGGCCATCGTAGTAGAAAAAAAAAGACAAAGAACAGAGAAACAAATAGATAAAAGAGACATTAGGGTAATTTCAATTGGGTCACAAGATTGTCATTATACACACACATACATATTGATAGGGTGTCGTTGGAGAATTAGGACATTGAAAGGCATTTTAGCATATATTTTCTTCTATTAGAGTTTTTATACGGTAAACATTTCCTTATACACATTATTAACTCCAGTGCTCTAAAAGAAACTCATAGAGACCATACCTCCACTTTAAAGTCTTTGTTCTTTTTTTTTTAGTTAAAACTGTTTGGAGTTTTTTTTTTCGGGGAGGAATCTTTTAAGTTTGGGTGTTTGATTTTGGTATTGGTTTTCAGTTATATGGATAGAGACATCTCTTGGATGCTGGAATTAGTGTAGTGTTTCATTGGCGATGATAAAAGAGAGCCAAGAAACGCTTCCTTGATGCTCACTTCTTATTGGCTCAAATACACAGCTTTATCAGTACTATACTAGTTGCCTTGCATAGTTTTTTCTCTTAACATATATTCTAGTCCTTGATCAGCTATAAAGTCTTTTCTCTTGTTATCTTGGATCCTTGTCTAATTGCTTAGTTGCCACTTATATATTATATGTTGAGTGTGAGATGGACCCTACTTAGTGGCTTATTGTAGTTCAAAGCACTTCTGCGCTCCAGTGCACAACTACACTTTACCAAAGACTCTATTCTCAATTTATTCCATTATTGGGCTGTGGGTAGCTGTGGATACACCTTACCGAAAGAAGACTACCCTGATTTACGAGTCAATTGACGTTATCGGAGCATTCTTTATATCTAAGAATCATCTTAGAGAATAATTAAGTGGGGCACACACATTAGAATGAAATTTGCAACTATCTTTGCAATTACTGAATCTGCAACCAGCAAATCAATTACAATTGGAAATCGGATTAAAAATAAGGAAAGGAGATAGAAAATAAACAAGACGAATAAAATAAAAATAAACAAGACGAATAAAAAATAAAAGAAATGAAAGAAATCTCTAAAAATACATTGCAATATTAACCGAAGAAGAAATCACTAAACTTATACCAACATTTCCATAAGAAACCGGTCTTTTTAGGGGTTGCAGCTAATTCTGCTTCTTCCAAAGCTTCATCGGCATCAATCTGTTTCTTACCAGTAGTCAAGTCTGCCTCTAAATCACTTCTGTAATGTGTCTTTTTGAAAACCTTCCAGAAAACATATAATATAATGAAAAATACTGGTGCAAAATACGATGTGAACAAATTTGCAACTGTGAATTGTCCTGGGAAAAAAATCCAGAATCCGTTAAATAATAAAATAATTACATTTAAAAAGAATCCAAAATATGTCATGTATGGATGAACGAATGCTTTAGGTACATAATATGCATCAGTTTCCCAACTATTACCTTGTGCAACAAATGCCTTCTTAAATTTAAAATAACATATCCACATACACAAATATGTTGATAAAATACCGGTTGTACTTAAATTAATCAACCAGTTAAAAACTGTACCTGTTGAATTTGAGACTGATAAAAATGCAATACATGAAATTAACATGGATCCAATGACACAGTTAATTGGACAACCATTCTTTAAACATTTGGAGAAAAATCTTGGAATGTATCCTGCTAACGATGCTGAATATGCACATCTTGTAGCACTATAAGTAAATGCATTCCCACATGACCATGCACTAAGGGCAACCCCTACATTGACTACTGAATCTAATCCATGAACTCCAACATTTCTGATACCAATAACCCAAGGACTTCCTGCTGCCCCTTGACTTCCAGCAGCTTTTGCATCTAATAAATTTGGATCATTTGAAGCACAAATAGAATTCATAAAGAATAAACCACCCAAGTAAAACACATAAATTCTAATATATGCTCTTCTACCTGCAATTGGAATATTGGTTCTAGGTCTAGACACTTCACCTGCAATCATACCTAATAAATCTGGTCCACCACATGAAAATGCTGCATATGTCATAACACTCCACCAACCTAAAAATCTACCAGTGGCTCCAGTAGTTAAATATTCTTTGACTAATCCACCTTTGGACCAATTTTCAAATCCATAGGCATCATGCTTTGGATTACCACCAACCATGGAAATAAATGAAAACATCATTAAACCAATAATTAATAGAACTTTGGTAATTGAAGCAAAAAATTCAATTTCTCCGTACCAGTTAACACCAAAAACATTAAAGAATAAAGTGGCAACTAATGCAACAGCTATCCAAACTCCAGAGTTAAGATCAGACCAAAATGAAACAACACCAGCAAATGCAGTAGCTTCTAATGCGATGAACATTAATGTAGTATATAAATAAATAATTGTACAAGCAAAACCAAGAGCAGGATCAACCCATCTTGCACTAAAATGTAAGAAACTACCTTTAATAGGTAAATAAGAACACATTTCAGCAACACATTGCATTAATGGCCAAATAACGAAAATAGCATAAAATAAAAATCCTGTAAATAATGATAATGAACCACTGGTAACTAAGGGAGTAGATAAACCCACGAAAAGACCCAGCCCTATAGAAGAACCAATAACCATAAGGGAAATTTGACGAGTATTAAGTCTTCTATGAGTTTGACCATATTTCTCAGGATCTAATTTATCATTAAAATCTTCAAATTCAGTAGCTTCAAAAGGTCTATTTGAATCAGATCTATTTAAGCTATCATCAGCATATTTTTCAATATCAACCTGAATGTTATCAGATTTTTTATCTGCCATCTTTGATTAAGATCAGACTATGAAGCAGTTTCTAGACTAATTTAAGTCTGCTATAACCTCAAATTAAAAAAAAAAGAAAAAGAAAAATAAAATGTAGCCAGTTAAAGACTGAATATCAAGGTGCTAAAAGACAAAAAAAAAACCTTATAGTAGGAGCCCACTAGAATACACACAATAACTTAATAGTATAAACCAGAAAAAAGTGGATTAGTGTTCTTTTTAAATATTAAAATTATAAAACCCAATTATACATATGTACCTTTTTCAACTTGATGTCTTCGCGATAAGGAATTAATGCACCAATTTGGCAATGCCCAATTAGGTAAGCCAATAAATTCCGCTCTTATCAAATTAATATTCCTATCAGAGGAATAAGAGATGGATGCTTAGAGTTTAGCTTTTCAGTAATGTATCGATTTGGTGACACAATTAATACCGCAAACTTTAAATCATTCGATTCAAAACAACTTTCTCTTCAACTCCTCTTTGTAGTTTGAGTCAACGGCAGTTTTTTCATTAGTTCCTGAAAATAACTACAAGATTATCCTATTGGATCAATTTTTTTGATAAGATGCGCAATATTATGTCAAGTGAGTTATGCATGAATTATACTTCTATTGAAGAGTACCGTTAGTCGAGATCATAAGGCGATCATACTACTTTATTATCATCAGAATACTGTCAGATCTTTTCGTCTGTTAAATAGACTACTGTGTTCTTTTGTGAAGATCGGTTATAATCTTTTTTTTTTTTTTAAATGGGGAAAGAAACAGTTACTATCGATACTAACTCGGTAGAAGTAGGCGTAGTTGAAGACTCAAAGTTAGAGAAGAGATTCAATATTTGGAGTACTTCAGCCTTACAATTTTCTTTGATTTGTTCTTCATTAGCTATTGGGACTTTTTTAAGTACTGTCATTGGTGTAGGTGGTTCTCCAGTATTGATTTATGGGTTTATTTTAGCTGTTACCTTTGATTTAATCATTTGCTACAGTTTAGCAGAATTGGCTAGTGCTTATCCTCATTCTTCAGCTCAAATACATTGGACTTATGTTTTAGCTCCACAAAGATATAAAAAATTGGGCAGTTACATTGTAGGTGTCTTAAGTTGTGCAGGTTGGATCTTTGCTTGTTTTAGTTCAACTTATGTTGCAACTAGTTTTGTCTTTTCACTAGTTCAGTTATATCATCCAAATTTTGTTCCTGAAAACTATCAGTTTTATCTTGTATATGCTGCCATTATTATTACTGGTTTTTTCATCAATGCTTTCACCGTTTATCTTTTGCCTTGGATTACAAATACTTTAGTTGTCATCATTAATATCGGTACCTTATATATTTTAATCACCTTATTAGCTAAGACTAATCCAAAACAACCTGCATCATTTGTTTTCAAGGATATCATCAATGAAACTGGCTGGAATTCAAATGGTGTGGTGTTTTTCCTTGGTTTATTACCATCAATTGCTTCAGTCACTTTATATGATGGTGCTTGTCATATGACGGATGAAATTGAAAACCCTGAAAAGAATATTCCATTGGTTATGGTTATTTCAAATACTTCTTCAGCAATCTTAGCTTTTATTAGTGCAATCATTTATATGTTCTGTGTTGTCAGTATTGAAAACCTTTCAAATCCTATTGGGGGTCAACCAATAGTTCAATTAATGATCGACTCCTTTGAATCCAATGCTTTATCTACCATTGGTATTTTAGTTTTAATTTTCACTTTTATTGGATCGTCATATACTTATTATACTACTACTTCAAGATTATTCTGGTCATTTGGCTTATCCAATGGGTTACCTTTTGGTCAATTTTTTGGTAAAGTCAACCATACATTGAAAGTCCCCTTCAATGCTTTATGTTTGATAACAATAATATGCTTAGTCTTAGGAACAATGATTTTTGGTAGCTCAAGTGCTTTAAGTGCTGTATTGGGCTCTTCAATGGTTTGTATCAACTTGTCCTACATATTTCCAATAATCTGTAATTTAATTAACTCAGAATTTTCAATCAATCCAAGAAAGAGATATAGTTTAGAAAATATTCATAATTCCATCGATCCAGTATTAACCGAGACTAAATTACCTTACTTCAATTTAGGTAAGCTAGGATTGTTTTTTAATATAGCATCAGTTATTTGGGCATGTTTTATTATGGTGTGGTTAAATTTCCCAAGCATTAGTCCAGTTTCAAGTACAAATATGAACTACGCATGTGTAGTCTTAGGAGTAACAGGGTTTTTAGGGATTATTTTTTGGTTTTTAGTTAGAAAGAGCTATAGTCATGATATTGACTTGAAGCATTAATACATATGGAGTATGTCTCGAATCGCTATAATCTGTTTATACTCTAGTTGCAAAAAAAAAATTTGTTGATGCGCTTTGTTAGCGCTAGTCTGAAATAGGGTATGCGACTGACGGGCCGTTAAGTTTCGCCTGAGGTAAAGATAAAATACTCTATACAGTGAGATAAAATAATCATTAGAAGCATGTAACATAATACGATAGTAAAAAAGCCTATAGTACGGCTTCGCTTGTAATCGAGTTAATAGAAATAATAGAGTTCAATGCGATTTTGCAGCCAAATTTTGAGTTTTCGAGTGAAAAATTCTTTCATTCTAAGAGAATACTCATAAACAAATTCATTAACATAAATAAATAAATAAATAATAACTAATAATTAAAAGGTATAAATTAATCTAATTATTAATAAATAATATACAACACGTCAGATTATTTTGATTTTTTCTCTTCCAAATCTGGTAAGTGTAAAGCTTTGACAGTGATGTAAGCATTCTGTTTGTTGGCGAGACCAGCATAAGCATTATACCAAGCAGCAAAGGCAGTAATGATACCAAAAACCCCTGCAGCCTTTTTAACACTTGTTTTACCATTGAATTCAGCAATTGCTAATAAAAGGAAGGTGAGTTGTAAAAAGAAAAAGATACTGAAAAATGCAACGGTTGATTTCAAAGTTAACAACATCAAAAAGAAGGTAAATATGAACCAACCCAATAAGAAAATACCTATGGCAAACTGCAATTCTTGTTCATGACCTTCATAGGCGGCAGCAATACCGAAAGAATCAACGTTGATGGCAGCCCAAGCCATCCAGAAACCACCATAAGATGACAATGCCAAAGAACCAAAAGTGTTACCAGCGGCGACTTCAAACATACCAGCTACCAATTGAACAAGACCACCATAGAAGAAGGCTAAACCAACGACTATATTTGGGATGGTGACACCTCTAGCTTCACAGTTAATTAAACTCAATACAAAAGTAGTTAAAGCGAAAGCAGACAAACCCAAAGGACCAGGATTAGCCAAGTCATGCTTTGGAGGAGGAGATAAACCAGGATTCAAGTTACCACCAAAAGCTTCAACCAACTCAGACCTCAAATACCTTTCATGACCGAATTGAATATATTCACCGTCAGTTTTGACTTTGGTGATGTTTGTGTTTGGATTTGAAGTTCCGGCAACTTGCCCATCATTATTAATGACCAAGGTTTCATCATGAGGTTGTTGGTTTTCGATATCTGACATTTTAGACTCTAAAAATAATACTCAAAGCTTTTAGCGATACAGTGATGTTGTTTTATTGAGAATTTCTTGCACTTTTATATTAAAGGCCTCCGCAAAAAATTGATGAGGGTGTGTACCGGAGATGAATAAAAATATGTTGGGCTTGAACATAGGAAACACACCAGAAACAAGAGAGAAAATACCCCAGAGGAAAGCCAAGGAGCCGGTAGACACCATTGAGCAGGTTGGATTGGTACGTATGTGGATTGAGTGGGAATCGGTGGCAAGAGAAAGAGCAAGGACATGGAAAGTTTTGATGGTCTGAGAACGATTCGGAGTTTCAAGAAAATTTGAGATGACACCACATTAGAGTTGAGGTTTTTGTGGGGGTGGGATAAAGAGGAGGGTTAGGCTAACAATAAACGTTGGGACCACCTTAATCATAATCCAAGCAATTACAATCGTCAATTACCATAAAACATCTGAAAAAAAGTTTTCGATCAAGGGTGAAAAATTGGTTTTTCTTAAGGAGTAGTCTAAACGCATAATTTCGAGTCGGCCATCATTTGATGGAACAAAAAAAAACAGCTAATGAAACACCGTCATTGGAAACACAAACAAGGCATCGAATCCATTGACCATGTCTTGGTTGTCAATGCCTTCTTCGTGTTCTAGTATTTTATTAGTGGTGGGTAGGCTTTGAGAGTAATGGCGGTATGGAAGTTTTATATTTTCTTTGGTGGAGCAGGTAAATCATTGCACTAAAAAGTTTAATTGCATCTAAAATCCATTTGACCAAACCCCGAACAAATATTTCTAACTAAGCATATAACAATGCTCAATTGACGTCTGATTTTGAATAGAAACCATCCTTATGGAAGCCCAAAAGGGCTTCCATAGGCTTATACTAGACTCTGTGTTGGAATGATTAGGTTGGGTAGGATTGGAATTTTTCTATTCTACAGTATAAGATCGCGAAAGATAAGTTAAGTGCGATAATAGTAGATTTTAAGAAAAAGGGTAACAACAATGAAAAACAAATAAGAAGAGAAGAATAAGAAGTCGACAAATATAGGAATAGACTTAAGGGAATAGTTATGCATGTTATGTTTAGCTGTTAAATTTGTTCTATTTTATGTATACAGCATCAATTACCCAATTAGGTTATTTAATTACCATTTCTCATTTTCTCAAAAAGACCAATTTGTAAACAATCTCAATTTGCAATCAAATTTTATAAACTACCTGAAATCTTTAGAGAAAATTGTATTATATTCAACTTCCAAAGTAAAAGAAAGAATCTACCTTTAACAGCTAGCTTTAAAAAGAACAAAGAAATGGAGGATATCTCACAAAGTATGGAAAATGTATCCCTTATGGATATAGACTCCATAAATAAAGAAAATATTTCACCAATTAATTCCAAAAGATTCAAGCAATTATCCCCAATAAAGGTTCTGCCAAAAACCCAAAGATTAAGCAACGTCTGCCAATTATTCTTCTTGGACTATTATTGTGACAAATTCGACTATGTTATCAATAGAATCGAAAGAACCGACATGGTCAAGAATAAATTATCTGCATTACCAGAACAAGAACAAAGAGTCGAATGGAAAAACTATATCAGCAGAGAAAGAGCATATTTAAGAAAGAAAAGATTAAAGCCTAAACATAAAGATTTCGAAATGATTACTCAAGTTGGTCAAGGTGGTTATGGTCAAGTCTTTTTAGCAAAGAAAAAAGATACAAAAGAAATCTGTGCCTTAAAAATCTTAAATAAAAGTTTATTAATTAAATTGAATGAAACAAAACATGTTTTAACCGAAAGAGATATTTTAACCAATACAAGAAGTGAATGGTTAGTTAAATTATTATATGCTTTCCAAGATAATGAAAAAGTCTTTTTAGCAATGGAATTCGTTCCTGGTGGTGATTTTAGAACTTTATTAAATAATACCGGTTATTTAATTCCTCCTCATTCAAGATTTTATATCAGTGAAATGTTTTGTGCTGTAAATTCTTTACATGAATTAGGTTATATTCATAGAGATTTGAAACCAGAAAATTTTTTAATTGACTCAAAAGGACATATTAAATTAACAGATTTTGGTTTAGCTTCAGGTTCAATTTCAAATGAAAGAATTGAAAGTATGAAATTAAAATTAAAGAATTTCCAATCAAATAATAATTTTAATAATAACGGGTATGGTAATTTACCTTCAATTAATATTAATGAAAGACAAAAGATTTATAGAAATTTTCAAAATAAGAATACAAATTTTGCAAATTCAATAGTTGGAAGTCCCGATTATATGGCATTAGATGTTTTAGAAGGTTCAAATTATGATTTCACCATTGATTATTGGTCATTAGGATGTATTTTATTTGAAAGTCTTTGTGGTTATCCACCATTTTCAGGTTCAAAACAAGAAGAAACTTATTATAATTTGAAGAATTGGGAGAAAACTTTAAGAAGACCTCAAACTAAAGACGGTAGATTTGTATTTAGCGATAGAACTTGGAATTTAATTAGAAAATTAATTACATCACCAAATCAAAGATTTAAGAATTTCCAACAAATAAAAAAGATGTCATACTTTCAAGATGTTAATTGGGAATTAATAAGAACCAAGACACCTCCATTTACACCTCAATTAGATAACGAAGAAGATGCAGGATATTTTGATGATTTTGAAGATGAGGAATCAATGATGAAATATAAAGATGTTTTTGAAAGACAGAATTATAATGAAAAATTATTAATGAATTCGAAAGTTAAAAATTCAAATTTCATTGGATTTACTTTTAAACATAAATTGAATCCAAATAATAAGTTTAACGACTTAAATGTTAATATTTCTGGTAATCCATTATCAACCCTTTATTAACATAATTATCTTAAGAAAAAGCACATTGATTGCTTTATTAACTTGACATGAAACTTTTTATCAGATTGGGAATATATATTGGTTATTGTAAGATTTTTCTTTATTCTCTTTGTAAAAACAACTTTCTAATATGAATTTCGATTATGAAAGAGGTAAGAGGTTGAGCAATAATAAATGTTTTATCTGATAACGGACATCTATGAACCCAAAGCGATTCACGGAAATCCATCTTCCAACTAATATGAGTTAAATAAGAATTGATATGTCGTTATTTAGAGTTCATATTAATTATAGGATACTGTAAATCTCTCACAAAACCGGTTCTATTGGTTCAGACTTTTAGCAACCACTTTATACTTTATTGAGATTAAATTTCAACCTATAAAATACTGGCTAGTTTTTTGTACATGAAGTTTCAGATATAGGTCCCCATACAAAGTACACTCTAAACCATCTGTGTTTTCCATTAAAACTACCCATAATCTTCAATCGCTCAAAAAATTATGAATCAATATATGGCTTTACCTAGATTGGACCAATTGAAACCAATTTTATTTGGACTACTGCAAGTCTGAGACACTGGTGAGACACTTCGGAACTTCTGACGTTTACAGAAGATGTTTGAAAAGCCATTGACTCTAATTGTTTGGGGTGTTGTTGATCAAGGGGAAACAGCTTAAGGCCTTTTGTTGACCTTAACTTGAATTATATCCCTACATATGGATCAATCTTATGATTTTTGTTTATTCAGGGTTTATGAATTCGCATAGTGGCTGCTTTTCAAGAATTACGTCGGGATTGATACTCTAAATGTTTATTTATTAATCAGTGTGCTCTACATAATTCTACACATAGTAAGCTATACAAACTTCTATACATTATTCTACACAAGAAAAAGTTACACAGTACCCTAGAATAGAAACATTTATAGTTTACTCTACTTAAAGCCATAGCTCTCAATCGTTGTATGACTATGATCTTTTAGATTCATTTCCTGGAGTGTTGTATTCTTTTACATGTCAATTAGAGGCAATTTAAGAAAATTTATGCCATCATATTCATTAACTAAATACTTATTTCCAGATAAAATCATTATCGATTTTATTTTCAATCAAACCTCTGAAATTGTTAAACACTTCAACCAGCTTATCGAAACTGAAATCAACCACCTTCAATAATTCTTCTTCTGAAAATTCCCCTTTGGAATCTGCAAATATCAACTTATTGGGCTTATTGTCTTTGACGGAAATAACCAAAAGATGACTGGAGCTCGACAGTATCAAATCTGTTAACTCTGGATTGATTTGGATTTTCTTATTTACCACAGATGAGTTTATAGCAACAAACGATTCATATAAGGCAATATTGGCATCAAGCAATGCAAAATAACAACAGTTTATAATTGCTGAAAGTTCAAGATTGAATGCTTTCAAATTATCAATGCCATCAAATTTATTGATGATTATGGAATCAATCTCAGTTCTAATCACTTGAATTGTTACTTGAATTAATTGTCTTGGATATTTATACCTTATAATCAAAGATGACAAAATGGATCTGATTCTATCAGTCATAAAGTTTTCTCTAGTTGTACTTAAACCTTGGGATGGTCTGGTGATAATCTCTAAAGCACCCATATTAGGAAGCTCTTGTTTGAGCTTTGGCTCTATTGGACCATTTATCGACACTATAACTTTGGTATTGCCTGTTTCAAGCTCTGCTGAACCATCGAAGTTTGATAATGTTGAAGTCTTCAATATCATCTTAAAAAGATTTGAGAATTTTTTTGAGATGCGATAATGAACTACGAAGATGAATTATTGAACGATTTCGATGATATTGAAGATGTTGAATCAGACACGGTGGAGAAGTCTGAAGTAAATGAAGAAATTGAAGACTCCGAAAAGGATTTGGATGAAAAGCTTGAAGAAGTTTTGAATAATTCAATCTCATTGCAGGATCAGTTATCACAACTAGATGTTACTACAACATCAAATTTGAGCCATCACTTGAAAATCACTCAAATAATTCCAGAATTAAAGGCAAAGCTTGCTACTTTCACTGAAGAGGAAAGTGATTTCTTGAAACTCATATCACATTCACATTTGGATAATGATGAATTTATCTTTTTCAGTAAAGTGAATCAATTATTGAATTTAATTAACCAGGAAATAGAGACAATATTCAAGTTTATAAAGTTCAAATACTCAGTAGTATTCCCAGAATTGGATTCTATTATAACGAATCCAATTGACTACATAAAGATTATAACCATTATACAGCAGGATTTGATTCATATCAAAGATTATGAGGATAAGTTACAGTTTTTGAACCGTGATAAAGTTTTGGTCCTTATTATGTCAGGATTACAGAACTCTAAGAAACAATTTAAATTAAATGAATCCGATTTCAACTCCATTTTAACCAATTGTAAATCGATTTTTGAGCTAACTGATTTGTATAAGATCTTATCCGACTTTATACAGAATAAATTGGTGAGTTTAACACCAAATTTGAATGCATTGATAGGACCTGTCACTACAAGTCAATTATTAATTGCAACTGGGTCTTTAAGTCAGTTATCACAGACCCCGTCTTGTAACCTACCATCTGTTGGAGTTAAAGAGTTATCAAGTAAACTGAAAAATTTCACTGCAAAGGCCATTCCCATGGGATACTTGTATGATAATGATGTAATAAAATACCTTCCTGACTCAATTTTGAAATCCAGTCTTCGAATTTTGAGTGGAAAAGTAATACTTGCAGCAAGAATTGACTTGTCAAAGTCATGTCAGAATGGTGAATTGGGTCAAAAATATAAACAAGAAGTGGCTGAAAAAATTAACAAATTGTTGACACCACCAGAGTCTAAGACTGATAAAGCGTTGCCGGTGCCAACAGAGTATAAGTCAAAGAAACGAGGAGGTAGAAAGATTAGGAAGTTAAAACAAGCATTCCAAATGTCAGAATTAGCGAAAGCACAAAACAAGTTAGAGTTTGGTAAACAAGAAGATAGTTTCACGAATCAGTTTGGAGAAGAAGTGGGTCTTGGAATAATTAAATCGAAAAATTTCAAAGATGTTAATGTTAATACAAACACCAAGGCTAAATTATCAAAATCGTTGACGAACAGACTTACCAATGATACAAATGAGAAGCTGAAACATTTAGATACAGTGTTTGACGAGACAGTTTATAACAAGCCAAATGTAGAAGATGATTTTGGAGATATTATCAATAAAAAATGGGTCAATGGTAATATGACCAAATAAATAGAGTGTAGTATATATTTAATGAGATGATGTGCAATAGTTTCTTATTCAACCTAATACAATTGAAACCTCCCACCGAAGTTCCATATAATACTTCTGTGAGTCATAATACAATAAAGGTGGTTACCATATGATAAGGGTGTTTAACGCTTGTAGATAAGGCTCAAATAATAGTTTTGATGTTAGTTATATAATAGTCTCACTGACTCACGAAAAATTTTTCAGTATATGATAATAAATTTTTTTAAACGAAACTTAAGAACAAATTTATTATTATATAAACCTATCATTAGGACCTATACAATGAGTACAGATAAGTTAGCTGAAAGTAACATTGCACAAGCTTCCACCACACCAAGTGCTGGGGAAAATGCACCATCAACAGATGTCCCTAAAGTTAAAACTGCAAAAGAGTTAGAAAAGGAACGTAAGAAGGCAGAAAAATTAGCTAAATTCAATGCTAAAAAGGCCAAACAAGCAGAAGCCAAACCAAGCTCCAATGAGTCAAACACTCAGAAGAAAAAGAAGGAAAAGAAGCCTGCTGAAATTATACCTGAATTTATTGATACCACTAAACCAGGTGATAAAAAAATTTTAGTTTCATTAGATGATCCAGCTTTCAAAGCTTATAATCCTAAAAACGTCGAGAGCTCGTGGTATGACTGGTGGATTAAACAAGGTTTCTTTGAACCAGAATTCACTGAAGATGGTAAAATAAAACCAGAAGGTTTATTCACAATCCCTGCTCCACCACCAAATGTTACTGGGGCTTTACATATTGGACATGCTTTAACCGTTTCTTTACAAGATGCTTTAATCAGATATAACAGAATGAAAGGTAAAACCGTCTTATACGTTCCAGGTTTCGATCATGCTGGTATTGCAACCCAATCTGTCGTTGAAAAACAAATTTGGGCTAACGAAAAGAAAACTAGACATGATTTTGGTAGAGAAAAATTCATTGAAAAGGTCTGGGAATGGAAAGAAGAATATCACAAAAAAATTAAAGGTCAATTCACAAAATTAGGTGCTTCTTACGATTGGTCAAGAGAAGCTTTCACTTTAAGTCCTGAATTAAGTGAAGCTGTCGCTGAAGCTTTCGTTACAATGCACGATGATGGTACCATTTATAGAGATAATAGATTAATTAATTGGTCAGTCAAATTAAACACTGCTTTATCCAACTTGGAAGTTGACAATAAAACCATTCCAGGTAGAACCTTATTATCAGTTCCAAACTATGAGTCTAAAATAGAGTTTGGTGTCTTAACATATTTTGCTTATCAAGTTGAAGATTCAGATGAAAAAATTGTTGTGGCAACAACTAGACCTGAAACCATTTTTGGTGATACAGGGGTTGCTGTTCATCCAAATGATCCTCGTTACAAACACTTACATGGTAAATACGTTCTTCATCCATTTGTCGATAGAAAATTACCAATTATCACAGATTCTGAAACCGTTGATATGGAATTTGGTACTGGTGCTGTTAAAATCACTCCAGCTCATGATCAAAATGATTACAACACTGGTAAAAGAAACAACTTGGAATTTATTAACATTTATACCGATGATGGTTTGTTAAACGAAGCCTGTGGTGAGGAATGGAAAGGCGTCAAAAGATTTGATGCAAGATACAAAGTTATTGAAGCTTTGAAAGAAAAGGGTTTATTCATTGAACAAAAAGATAACGAAATGACCATTCCAATCTGTTCAAGAAGTGGTGATGTTATTGAACCCTTATTAAAACCTCAATGGTGGGTTAGTCAAAAGAAAATGGCTGAGGATGCTATTAATGTTGTCAAATCAGGTGAATTAAAGATTACACCAAAAGTTTCAGAAGCAGATTACTTCCGTTGGTTAGAAGAAATTCAAGATTGGTGTATTTCAAGACAATTATGGTGGGGTCATAGATGTCCAGTTTACTTTGTTAACTTTGAAAATGAAGAAAACAGTAGATTGGATAACGAATACTGGATTGCTGGTAGAAATTATGAAGAAGCTTTATCTAAAGCTGAAAAGAAATTTGGTACCGAAAAGAAATTCACTCTTGAACAAGATGAAGATGTTTTAGATACTTGGTTCTCATCAGGTTTATGGCCATTTTCAATTTTAGGATGGCCAAAAAAGACAAAAGATTTGGAACAATTCTATCCAATGTCATTATTAGAAACTGGATGGGATATTTTATTCTTCTGGGTTACTAGAATGGTTTTATTAGGTGTTAAATTAACTGGTAAATCACCATTTAGTGAAGTATTCTGTCATTCATTGGTTAGGGATGCACAAGGAAGAAAAATGTCTAAATCTTTAGGTAATGTTGTTGATCCAATTGATGTTATTACTGGTATTCCATTACAACAATTACATGATAAATTATTAACAGGTAATTTAGATCCAAAGGAAGTTAAGAAAGCACAAGACGGACAAAAACTTTCATACCCAAATGGTATCCCAGAATGTGGTACTGATGCTTTAAGATTTGCATTATGTGCTTATACTACTGGTGGTAGAGATATTAATTTAGATATCTTAAGAATTGAAGGATATAGAAAATTCTGTAACAAAATTTATCAAGCCACTAAATTCGTTTTAGGTAAATTAGGAGAAGATTATAAACCACCAGCTACAGCTGATTTGACAGGAAAGGAATCATTAGTTGAAAAATGGATTTTACATAAATTAACTAAGACCAGTGAAACTGTTAACAATGCACTTGAAAGACGTGATTTCCTTGAATCAACTACAGGAGTTTATAATTTCTGGTATGATTTATGTGATATTTACATTGAAAACTCCAAATCATTAATTCAAGATGGTACACCAGAACAAAAGAAATCAGCACAAGATACATTATATACATGTATTGATGGAGCTTTAAGATTAATTCATCCATTTATGCCATTTGTCACTGAAGAAATGTTCCAAAGATTACCAAGACGTTCCAGTGAACAAGTTATTTCAATTACTAAAGCTAAATATCCAGTATATGAAGAACAATTTGATAATGTTAAAGCATTAGAAGCTTATGAATTAGTTATTGAAATTACTAAGGGGGCTAGATCATTATTAGCACAATATAATATTATCAAGAATGGACAAATATTTATTGAATCAAGTAAGGAAGAGGTCCATGAAATTGCAAGCAGTCAACAAGACTCAATTTGTTCATTAATCAAAGGAGTTGAAGAAGTTAAAGTTGTTAAAGGAACATCAGAAATTCCATCAGGATGTGCATTACAATCAATAAATACTGATTGTACTGTACATGTATTGGTTAAGGGACAAATTGATATTGATGGAGAAATTGCTAAAGTCAATAAAAAATTGAATGCTGCAAAAGAATTTAGTAAAAAGACACAAGAATCAATTAGTAAATTTACTGATAAGACTAGACCAGAAGCAAAGGAAGCAGCTTTAAAGAGAGCTGAAAATTTCAAAGCTGAGATTGAAGGATATGAACAAACTATTGAAATTTTAGAGAAATTAAAATTGTAAATAATTAATTTATAACTAAAGTATTTATCTTTCCCTTATCTAATTCATTTGGTTGATCTAATTTGGGTCCTTGTGACTTGTTCCTTTATTAGATCATGACAATTTCATATTCGTTTTTTTGTCCCCATTTGGTATCCGTTTTAGGTGAAATCTCTCGCGAAATGTCGGCGACATTCCAGTTGCAATTTCAGTGTAGATTTTAATAATGATACATTGAGTTCAAGTTGAACCAAGCCATGGGCCATGTGAATGATCAAGTAGTGAGGGTAGGCCAGTAGAAAGCAGCAGAAATCAACAGAGATAACAGAATATAATAGAAGATAACCAAAAAAAGATTGTAAGGTCAATTGAGTTAAGTTATGGAGGGGCAATTAAAGAGGAATTGAGGATCTGGTATTGGTCTTTTTAAGAGGAGTGTACCTTAATTGGTCTTAGTAGAAGTTTATAGAAAAACTATAGAAAGATTATATAAAGTATTGGATTACCTAATCGATACAAAAGTACATAAAAGAATGCAGTTAGTGGCATTTTAGTGTAGAAATCAATAGTTAAAAGTTGCTATTGGTGTTATCAATAATAAAATTCGACATTTAACAAGTGAAATTTTATCAACTATTTACATTACCTAAATTGATGTAAGTGTTACGTAATACCCCCTAATCTGAAATTGACCAATTGTTCAATTGAAAACTATAAAAAGTCTAGTTTATCCTCTTGAACTTAATTATTAACACAACTCAATTACAAGTATAAAAAATGGATTTATTAAACAAAGGTAAAGAATTCTTATCATCAGACAAAGGTAAAGAATACACTGAAGACGCTAAAGAAGGTTACGCAACTTTCAACAAGACTGAAGGTACTACCACTGATAAAGCAAAAGCTGCTTATGAAGGATTCTCAAAGAAAGACGATAAAAAAGAAGAAAAGAAATAATTATATAGTAATGTATGATTTACTGCTTTATTTTTCTTTACTCTCAATTCTCTAATATCTAAGTTCTCTAATTTATTTTGGTGTTTGGGGTCCAATTGAACTAATTATTCTCCTAACCAAAATATTCGATCGTACATGGTATAATTGACATGTAACGCTTACCAACCGAAACTCTGTTGGTCCTTGTCAATGATGTAATGAGATTTTGTTCATCTCAATAATTTTGAAGCTAATATTATTGAAATATCCATTGATGATGCCTTTCACCAATAGAATATATATCTACTATAAATATATTAATAAGACAAGATAAAGAGTATGATATCACTTGTAACGAATAAGTCCTTGCATAGAAGAGTCTTTCACATTATTTTGATGTAATTCTGTTCAACACGTCTAAAAGAAGTTCTCAATGTGAAAATCGCGTTATGGACTTAAAGACTCATCCAACATTGTCAAATGACAGTATCACATTCATAGTGAAATGCCATAATGCTATGGACTCCATACTATCCCTCCACTACACCACTCATCAGAATCTTTTAACAGCCCACCAATTGTTTGAAAAAACTGCTAATCTACTCCAAAGAAGAGTCAAAATTGAACAATTATTATGCGTTTTAATGATCAACCCTAAAGCTTATAAGTTGGTAGAACCCACTAATGTCAAGGACTATTCTCCCTGCTATGTCACAACCCATGAGTCTATCAAGGAATTCACCCAAACCCTAGAATTCAGAAAGAAAAATTTCATCTCCCTTACAAACCAATGGATTACTGAAAATTCTCATATTGGCTACTTCAACATCGAGAAAGTTCAAGATTTTCTTGTTAGAGAGAAACCTAAACCAAAGTCGCCTACCAAAGTTTCTAAACCAGTCTTGAAAAATGATTCTTCTAAATTCAAATTCAAGCAGAGAGATGAAAAAGTCGAATCTTCAAAGAATAATGGCTTATCCCTTCTAGAAAGAATCAGACTTAAAGAAGAAAAGAATAAGCAATTGGAAATGGAAGAACCTCCTGAATTGAAACGTGAATTGTACCTCAAAAGTAAGTTGGTACCTATCTACAATATCCTTTACCAAATCAATGATAAATCCAACCTTCCTTTATCCAAATTAACGGTAATTATTAAGGATAGCTTGGAGTACCCCATTCATACAGACGAAATTCATGATTGCTTAAAGCTATTAGACAAAAAGCTTGACTCACTTGAAATAAGAACGAGAAACAACTTGTCTGTTGTAAAGATAAACAATTTCGACAGATCAAAAGACATCAAGATACTTGAAAGCTAATCATTCAAAACAAAAGAATTCATAGAGAAACTGCATATTATAAATATCTATTAATACGAACTATATCAAGATTTTTCTTCTGAAACTTCGGATTCCTCTTCATCTCTAATTGCAATATCGGCTGGTGCAGAATTCATGAATAAATTCTTCAATACAACTTCAATTAAATATGTTACTCCTAAATCTGCTAAAATTGATCCAGTTAATTTAACTTTAAATTCAATTGTCATGGGAACGAATTGCATAGCTTCGTTCAATTCTGGCATAAATTCAGTAGATCCAGCTAATGCTAAACCTGCAACACCTAATAAACCGTAATACATTCCTTTATTTTGAGTGATTCCTTCTTTGAATGGTAATCCAATATAATTGACAGCAAAGGTTGAAACTTGTTGAGCTAATTGTAACAAGAACATACCAGTATTCAATAATGATGGGCTAAATTCTTTTTCTAAATCAACTTGTGGTTCTCTTGGTTCTAAGATGTAGATTTCACGGGTGATGTAGATTAATGTTGCAATATGAACTGCAAATTGTCCTAAAATTGATCCCATAATATATTTGTTGAAAATTCCATCTTGTGGTCTTTCCTTTGATAACTTTTCTAATGGTTTACCTCTTGAAATTGAAAGGAAACAAACTGATAATAAGATACCTGAAACGGTGGCTTGTCCATCACCAAATTTAATACCGGCTAAATACAAGACTGATAATGAATATGCTGAAATTAAACAATTCAATGCTAAAATTTTATACATTTGAATTGTTGCAACTAAAGCACAACGACCTTGACGAATAATGTGTGTGACAGTGGAAACATTTGCCAATTTAGAAGTAAATGGTGCTGCAACTGATGCATCTCCCAATTTTAAGGTTGGTGCTTCATCGTCTTCTTCAGCATCATTTAATGCTCCTAAAAATGCATCTGCCAATCCACTTGCTTCAGCTTTCTTAGTGTTAGCTAAACTGATAGTTTGTCCTGATCTGTTAGCAGCTTCAACAGCAGCCTTCATTTCAGGAGTAATTTCAATACCTTTCTTTTCCATAGCTTCTAAATATTTTGGATTTGATGGTCCAGGTGGATATAAATGAGCAATGATTAACGGAGCTGGTGGTGGTGGTTTACCCCAATTAGCTAATAAAGTAACTTGTTTTTCATAAACTTTTTTACTAACTTCGATTTTTCTATTATCAGCAATCTTTTTTAATCCTTCTTCAGTACCATTTAATAAAGCAACACCAATGTGGGCTTGTTTCAAGGCACCAACATCGTTTGTACCATCACCACACATTAATGTACTATATCCACAGCTCTTCAATGAATTCAAGATAAATTCTTTTTGAGTTGGGGAAACTCTAGCGTAAACCCATGTCTTTTTAATCAAATCAATAACTTGCTTGTGTTCTTGTAAATAGTTCAAAGCATAACCAGTAATACAAATATCATGATCTTCTAAGAGTGAGAAATCTAAATCTTCAGAACTCTTGATGGAAATGACCTTTGTTTCATTAACATTTCTCCAGACTAAATCATGGCCAGGTTTCAAATCGTGATGATCTTCTGGTGCATCTAAAATCAAAGTATCCTTGGTTGTAATCTTAACTTCTTTAGCAACGTGACATGCAGTTAAAGGATTATCACCAGTAATCATAACACAACGATGAGATGATTCGTTCAACATTTTGATAGTTTCAATAGCATCATTCTTCAATGGACAGTGGAAAACAATAAAACCAGCGAAATTCAATTTTGATTCAACCTCTTCTCTTTTGATTTTAGTAATATTGACACTTGTGTCTAAATATTTATAACCTAAAGCCAAGACTCTTGAACCACTTCTAGTAAACGATTTATAAATATCTTCATAATTTGAAGGTAAATCACTAATCATATTTCTCAAAGTTTCTGGGGCACCTTTAACACTAATTAAATTCTTATTTGGTAAGGTATTGACAGAAGTAATAGACGATGATCTTTTCAATGCTGAAGAGAATTGGAAACGTCTTAAAATCTTAATTTTATCAAACTTACCATTTCCTCTTGGTCTTTCAACAGTATCTTTATCACCAACAGTCCATTTAGCGGCCTTCAAAGTTGCTTGTTCCATGGAATCACCAACAACTTCACCATCATCTAATTTAACTAAAGCGTGTGCTGATCCTAAAACCAACGAAGTTGTTTCTGGTGCTTCATCACAGGTGTATAAATGATGAATATCATTTGGATTGAACCCAGCTAAACCTTCGAAGACTAAATCTTCAGCAGTCAAAGTACCGGTTTTATCAAAACAACAGACATCAATTCTACCAGCTAATGGGATTCTGAAAGGTTCAGTACAGTAAACATAGAATTTTTGTAAAGCAGATAAAGAACTGTTAACGGCCATGGTTAATTCCATAGGTAATTCAGGTGGGACAACTGATGTGATAACAATGATACAATCCAAGATTAATTTACTTTGAATTCTACCCATTCTAGTACCTTCAACCCAGACATACCAGGAAGCAGCAATTGCAAAGATTAATAAGAACAAAATAAAGAAGAAAGCTTCTTTATTACCAACATCGACTCTTTCACTTGAGAAAACCATCATTCTAACTAAAGAACCTTGAGAAGTTTCAAAACCAGTTTTAACAACATAAGCTAAAGCACCATGATCTGGAGCTAAAGGAATTGAAGGATTTTCAGGTTTAGTAACTTGTAAAGCCATAGTACCACCATGTAATAAAGAATTTTTATCGAAAGCTTCAGGTTGAAGATTTTCATCACTTGGTCTTAATTTGATTGATTCTTTTAATAAAGGAGTTGATTCACCAGATAACATGGCTTCATTAACGATTGCAGAACCATCCAATAATAACAAATCACAAGGCAAAGCACTCTCTTCATTAGTTCTAGTTAAAGAAATGATATCACCAGGTAATAATTCAGTAGTTTGGACTTGATTCCATTTACCATCTCTGTAAACGTATAAAGGATAAGGTTTGATACCCATACTTTGGAATTCAGCCATGGTAGTTCTTCTTTGGAAGACAGTAGTCATTTCAAAGGAGACTAACATGAACAATGAGAATAAAGAATAGTACCATTGATCATCCATACACCATAAGGCAACACAAAAGACTTGGAAAACGAAGAAGGGAGCAACAGCATGTTCTTTGAATAATTCCAAGAAAGTTGGTAAAGGGATATCGAATTTATTTTCACCAAAATTTCTTCTGTATTTTTCCAAATCACCATTCAAACCTTTTGAATTTTGGAAAACGCTTAATTTTGGTTCTTGGTCAAAAACGAATTGGGGAGGACTGAATTTATTGATTTCAGGATGGAATAAGTGACGTCTTTTCTGGTATAAGAAGCTGATTTGCATTTCACCATCATGGAAAGTTTCTCTATTAATTTTGCAAATTTGGCCAACACCAGCATTGGGAGCTGGAGTAATCTTGATGTATGAGGCTTCATCAAAAGTGTTGACTTTAGTGTAATTAAATTTAGCATTGATATTAATGTTCCAAAACGGCATCAACCAAAATAACATATTGAACGACACAATTGTCATCAAATATACAAATGTCCATTCTTTACCCTTGATATATGTATCGTATTGGGTAGTATAGATTTGTAAAAAAATTGGATAGATAATCGCAAATGGCCAAACATATGGTCTTGCAATCAACGATTTGGGAACCAATAACTCAGCATCGGCTATTGCTGGATTATTAACTAATTCACTCATCGCCTATTAGTTATGATCTATCAATCTAGTTCTCTAAACTATGTTTTTTCTTAGGTTAAACTATAGTTCCTTAACTATACGATCTGATTGAAAAATCCTCGAATATTCTCGTTGGCAAAGTTGAAAATTTCTTCAGATAAAAAATCCCAACGTGCATCGGTACACCCATAGTCAACACCTCGAAACCCACACTAACCAATAGATAATCAAACATATGGAGTTATAATTATAGTAAATGAAGCTGGAAAAAGCTTCTATGGATAGGAGCGTGTAGGTTTGAAAGTGTATAAGGTGACAATAGAAAATGGGTTAAGGAAAAAAGGGTGGGGGAGAAGAATCTTGAATGAAAGCCTATTTTGTATCTGAGCTGATAGTCCGATAAGCAGATGATCTTTTGCAATTACTGTGGATTGAATTATGTCCAACCAAAAAAAAAAAAATTAGCTAAGAACTAGAATTTTACTCATAGTGTTCTTTGTAAGAAGCTAAAGAAAGGATGTCATTTAAAGAAATACCTATTATTGACTTGAGTCTTGCTCTTGATAAAGAGACAAAACCAGAGTTTTTGAAACAGTTAAGATACGCATTGATCGAGGTTGGATTTTTACTCTTGATAAACTATGAGGGTGTCGGTCCTACAGTTGCAGAGTTTGAAAATATCAAACACCAATCACACGAGTTCTTCAAGTTGCCTCAGAGTGTCAAGGATGGATGCTCCATGATCAATTCTCCCCATTTTCTAGGTTATAATAAATTGGCTAATGAGATCACTGGTTTAAAGACTGATTGGAGAGAACAAATCGATTTGGCCAATGAATTGCCTCCACCATCTCCAGAAGAACCCATATACCGTAACATAGAGGGCCCCAACTTATGGCCGGATCAATCCCAGATCCCTGACTTCAAACCAACCATCTTGTCTTACATCGCTAAAATGAACCATTTATCTACAGTATTCAGATCATTGGTCTGCGAGTCCTTGGGTTTGGCCCCAAGTGCTTTTGATAAGTTCTTCAAACCAGACCAACAGACAAAGATGAAGATCATTGCATATCCAGATCTCAGTGAATTGTCAAACTCCAAGTCCAATGTCTTGAACGATGATCCTTCATCAAATCAAGGCTGCGGTCCTCATAGAGACTCAGATTTAATCACTTTCATATACCAAGCTACAAACCATTCAGATTCCTTACAAGTCCAGAATTTCCAAGGTGAATGGATCACAGTTCCTAACTTAGCCAATTCTCTTGTAGTTAATGCAGGTCAAACGTTAGAGGCCATCACCAACGGAGTCTGTAAAGCTACAATTCATAGAGTCTTGATTCCTAAACCTGGTTTCGGAACCAGAATTTCAATCCCATTCTTTCAAACCATAGACTTGGACTCCTTCAAGTCCGTAGTGGACAATATTCCTCAACACATCTTAGACTTAAAAGATCACAGAGATGTAAAATTGAAACATTGGGCTAAGGATACTGGATTCCAGTTCACTCCTGAGATTTCAAAGTATCCTGTAGGTCATTATGTGTTTAGGAACAGAATCAAGTCACACCAAGACGTTGCCGCCAAATGGTATCCCGAAATCCTCAAGGACGTATTGCAATCATACCAGCATTAGTGACTAGCTGTAGAGTTACTAATAGTTGATCTAAATATTTATGTAGTTAAGATGAAAAATTTATGCGAATATAATTCTCTCAATACTTTAGCAGACTATCTCATAATAAAACTTGGTGTTTTCATGTCAAAACGAGAAGACCATTTGAGAAAAGGGGCTAATGTCTCACCATGGGAATCTATGATAGCAGGTTCAATATCAGGGGCTGTTGCAAGGTATGTTTTAAACCACAATTCATTCCTTTTTTCGTTCATTGGGAACTCATCTTCGGGGTTGTATAACCAGTACTAACATATAATTAGAGGTATTACAGCTCCAATGGACACCATAAAGATACGACTTCAATTGCAAACAGCTGACATTAAAGCATACAGAGGTATTTCAGGGACTTTGAAGGATATCTTAAAACATGAAGGGGTCCATGGATTATGGAAAGGTAATGTACCAGCAGAAATCATGTATATATTGTATGGAGCAGTTCAATTCACTTCATTCTCAGTACTTAATAAAGCTTTGTCTGAAGCTCAAGACAATTATTCCTCACTTAAACTTAATAGATCAACCCATTCATTGATTGTTGGTACCGGTGCTGGTATTTCAAGCACGGTCTTCACTTATCCATTTGACTTATTGAGAACAAGATTGGCTGCAAATAGTAATAAGGAATTCCTCTCCATGTTATCTACTATAAAACAAATCCATTACCATGATGGCTTACTAGGATTCTTCGTTGGGATGAAACCAGCTATTTTATCGGTTGCTTCAACAACTGGTTTAATGTTTTGGACTTATGATATTGCTAGAGCATACTCGAGTAAATACAAAAAGATTCCATTTGTCGAAGGAATTTGTGGTTTTATAGCTGGTGCTAGTGCCAAAGCCATCACCTTCCCACTAGACACACTAAGAAAGAGAATGCAAATGAAAAGATTCGAAACTATACAGAAGAAAAATACTTTGAATCTTATCGCAAGCATATTTAGAAATGAGGGAGTCTTTGGACTCTATAAAGGTTTCAGTATAAGTATCTTAAAAACTGCACCTACTAGTGCAATAACGTTATTTATTTATGAATACTCATTAAACTTTATTCAACACCCTTAATTATGTACATTACTTTATAAATCATTTATACATTAAACAAATAATCATCATCTTCACCATCCTTTCTGGATTCTACATCACTCTCACTATCACCGCTTTCATTGATATTCACAAAATCAATTTCATCTTCTTCATTTTCAGCTTCATCGATTTCACTCGTACCATCGTTTTCATCTTGATCATCTCCATAATATTTGGTTAACAGGTTTGGCAGTACGTATTCTTTATCATCATCAGAATCTGTCACAGCTGAATTGGCGTAATCGGATGTAGTATTTTGAGATTCAGACTTTATACTCGAGATATCTTTATGGGCATATAATGATTGTGAATTTGCCAACAAGTTATTCATTCTTGACTGTTTCTTCGAAATAGTTTTATCTCCCAGGATCTGATTCTGTATATAGAACGGCAAATTCTGTCCAACCAAGGACATTCTTCTTAACTTTTTGTCAATACTTGGGGGTTGATCCTTGATAGTGTTTTTGGGTATAATCAGGGTAAGATTGAATCTCTTAGAGATTTCTTTGGTATTTTTAGATTGTTCCACTTTAATATTACTTATATCAGCTTTGGTTAGGACATTAACGTTGGAAGTACCTGTCAAAGGTTTGCTTACACTGCTGGTACGTTTATGAGTATCCAAAGATGGTCTTGAGTGCATTAAATCAAGGGACATTCTCCTCTGGGTCTTTGAAAGTTTGGGCATTTCTTTACGCTTGGAAATATCCAAATTCTTCTCATTATTGGTATCTGATACCTTGCTTATAATTGGAGGTTCATTTGTGATTGGGAATTGTTTTGGAATTGATTCAGGTATTGGTTTGACTGGTTCTGTTATCGTATCTTTAAATTTCTCCAAATTGAAGGATAATATTATATTGTCAACTTCATTCATTAATTTGGTCTTATTGTTCTCCCAATTGAAGTCGTTTCTTGAATAGTTTGGCTTTTCGGAGATCAACTGTTTCATGTTAGCCTTGATTGTATCTATATCGCTTGATATATAATTACTCAAGAACTCTAATTGGAATTTGAATAGATACTGGTCAGTGGTATTCAAGTTACCAAACTCAATTAAGTAGGATTCCAACTTATCCCACTTTCCTTGAGTCCAGATCTGCATCCGTTAGTATATATGTTTCGATCGTCAGGAGTATCATCAATTCAACGTACATTAGATGTCATAGCTAACTTTATAGTGAGAATGCGATTTTATTTACAGGGTCTATAAATCTATATAAATACAAGTTCAGACTTGACGAGCCACAGATCATGAACAGATGAAACACAAAATAAGATGGGCTTGGAATGAAGTGATCATCTAAAAGACCCACCATTTTTTTTTGGAAGGAGTTTGGTCATTTCTTAACATTTCTTCCTCTTGTTGTTGTTGAATTCTTTGTGCTTCTAAAACATGTCTTTCAGCTGGTCTATTCAATGCATAGTCACCTTCTCTTGTTCTTCTTATGTCTTCTGGGATATAGTCAGTATCTCTGACATTCTTGATGACCATATTGCTTCCTTTAGGATGATACACATCCATATATTCTTCGTCAGTAAGTCCCGTGAATCTCTCTTTTAACCTTAATCTGGCTCTGTAGAAGTCGGATGTCACATTTTCATAACCGTCATTCCATCTATAGAAGAACAAACAGTAACCTACAATAGTGGTAGTTATGAATGTACCAAACCATTTGGAACCTAAATTAAGTCTTTTGTTTGTATCGACCTTTCGCAATACTTTGTATTGACCAGGATATAGTTCACTCAAAGGTCTCGGGGTATAATTGAGCTTCTTCATGGTTTCATTGACCTTCTTGTACTGTGTTGGTTCCTTGGGTATAGAAGAAAATCCTGATGGGGACTGAGATGGTATATTATATTCTGATGGATATCCCTCAGGTGGTCTCACATCAGTTGGATCATATGGATTATATGGTGCCTTTGGAGGAGTCCAGCCCTTTGGGTTGGGTCTTCTTTGCGGATCGAAGTCTTTGTCTGACATTTCCCTTTCTGTTAGTTTTAAGTATATGAGATCTTTATATGAAAAGTTTTTGTAGACTGCGAAATTGAAATATTATCAACAGAATAGAAAGGATGAAAGAAGTCTTAGATGCTGTGTTATCTTTTTTCTCTTTAGAAGCTTTGGATACACGTCTCCAACCACCAATTGATCCCAACAAGAAACAATCGATTGTGAAAAGAGCCAGTCCTAAGTCCAGATGGGGTACATTTGAATTTAAGATATATTTAGCAGTATTCGTTATATTCGTTCCATTACTATACAAAACTGCCATGGATGCTTCCAACGAGACAAATCCCAATTATCCCAGGTACGTAAGACTTTTGAGTCAAGGTTGGATGTTTGGCAGAAAAGTTGATAATTCAGATTCCCAATATAGATTCTTTAGAGATAATTTCCCATTATTGGTTGGTTTAATTACTTTACACGTTACGTTGAGAAGGGTGGTTTCTCCAGTTCTCCAAATCAAGAAAAGAACATATTTTGATTTTGGTTTTGGATTACTCTTCTTGGTGGGTGCCCATGGTACCAACTCCTTAAAAATTCTTATGCACATTGCAATCAATTATCTAATTGGAAAATTTACCCCAAATTATAAAGTTGCAGTTGGCTTGACTTGGTTTTATGGTGTTCTGTCCTTATTCCTTAACGACAATTACAGGAACTTCAAATTTGGAATTGCCTTCATAGATTATGGTTTCAAAGGTATAATCGAAAGATGGGATGTCTTCTTTAATTTCACCCTTTTGAGAATGATATCATTCAATTTGGACTATTTAGAAAGAAACAAGAAACTCCAAGAATGCAAAAAAATCGATGAAGGGGAATTGAAATTAACAGATCTTAATGCTAATCAGAGATTAGTAGCTCCATTACCAATAGAGGATTATAGTATAGTTAATTACTTAGCATATTTAACTTACACTCCTTTATTTATTGCAGGTCCCATCTTAACATTCAATGACTTTATTTATCAATCAAACTACGAAACCATTCCCTCAGTTAAAGACTATAAGCGTACTTTTATCTATGGTTTAAGATTCTTGTTTTGTGTACTTGTTATGGAATTTTTATTGCATTTCATTTATGTTGTTGCCGTATCAAAAACCAAAGCATGGGATGGTGATACCCCATTCCAAATCTCGATGATTGGATTATTCAACTTGAATATAATCTGGCTTAAATTATTAATTCCTTGGAGATTATTCAGATTATGGTCATTAATCGATGGAATCGATCCACCTGAAAACATGATCAGATGTATGGATAACAACTACTCAACCTTGGCATTTTGGAGAGCATGGCATAGGTCATTCTCTAGGTTTGTTATAAGATACATTTATGTTCCATTAGGTGGTGGTGGTAATTCAAGAATCATCAACAGTTTATGTGTATTTAGTTTTGTTGCTATTTGGCATGATATAGAGTTGAGGTTATTATTTTGGGGGTGGTTAGTTGTTTTATTCTTATTACCTGAACTTGTAGCTACAGCTTATTTCAAGAGATATGAAAATGAATGGTGGTTTACTTATTTGTGTAGTTTAGGTGCTATTGCAAACATCTGGATGATGATGATTGCTAACTTATTTGGTTTCTGCTTAGGTAAAGAGGGTACGGTTGCATTGTTGAAGACAATCTTTGAAACCTTTAGTGGTATAAGGTTTTTCATTGTTTCACTGGCTGTTCTTTTTGCTGCCACTCAAGTTATGTTTGAAATGAGAGAAAGTGAAAAGAGAAGAGGTGTTGATGTAAGATGTTAGTTATGAATATACACACAATTTATCTTTCAGTAGTAGATTATTAACCTCACCAGAAAGGGGATTTCGCCTATGACTTAATATATCTGTCATCTAACTGATCTATAATGGTAAAAGGGTCAATCATATTTATGGTATTAACATTTTTGAGATTTAATAGAACGAAAATTTTCTAGTTAGGACTATTTGGAATGGCACCACCAACGCCAGTATACGATAGGTTTGAGATAGCCAGTAAATATAGACATATACTTAACGAACCACAGAAATACCAATGTACCAAAAAGTCAATAACTCAGAATGAATGCACATTTAAAATAGGATACCCCAATAAAGTACCTCAAGTGATATGCTTACCATTCACAAGAGAATTCCAAAGATGTTTATTTCCAACGACTGTAACAGAGAATGGGAACAAAGTTAAAGTAGAGAAATGGGTTAATATTGAAATAACAAATGAAAATACCAACAAATTTATATTCACAGATGAAAAATATGAAAATCAGGTCAAAGAATTCTTACAGGCAGATAGAGACTTGAAAAAGTTACTTGAAGATACAGAAGGATAGGTATATATGTATATTAGAAGTAAATTAATGATTAATGAATATATAGTGCAGCCAACTTTACTTCAAAGGTTCTTATTTTGACCTAATCTAATGCAATTAATAAGTAGAACCTTCAGGAGGTTGAGGTAATTTTTTATTATTTACTGCAGCCATACTTTTTCTTAACTCCAATAAAACGGTTTCCATGGAGTAGTTTCTCTTCCAGTTCTTCAAAGTATCGAATTGAGATACTAAAACAGTTCCATCAGTGTCAACACAAGGCAAATTGATTTTGGAGAGAAACTTGACCTTTGGAGGTTCATCTGGATATTTCTCATCACAGACTATAGTCAATGAATATATTCTATTCTCATGAGTAGAATGTGGTGGACCTAAAATTGTACCATTCCAATTAGTCATTGTAATATCATCTTGATTACTCAAACCATAAGAAATAGATTCAGCACTTAAACCCTTTTCTCCTTTTTCTAATTCTTCTAATAGCTTAAAGTTTCTTGGACTAAACGGCAGTTAGTAAACAAGTTTTAACTCAAAAATCAACTAGAAATTTCAATTCACTTACATTTTAGACATTCTAATCTGCACTTCTTAAATCAATTGAAATCAGACCTCAATTGCTCCAGTTTCAAATCTGTTGATAATGATTAATGCGAAGTTGAAAATTTCATCAAAACAATTTGATACCAATACTAATAAACTTTAGGACTAGAATCGCGGTAGATGTCAGAGCTGACGGGGTCATCGCCATTTTTGGATAGGCCCAGGACATCATTGATTGAAGATGACACACAGGTGAATTTAAGGCAAATAATATCGAACTTACAATACCAAATTACTGGTTTGAAGACTGAAAAGCAGATGCTTCAAGCTAATCAAGAATCAATTGTCAGTAAATACGAGGGTGTTATAAACGATAAGAACGAGAGAATTAAAAAATTGGAAGACGACTTCGACTATCTCTACAAAGAGAGAGAGTTAGTCAAGTCTAAGTCCGGGAACGTGGACGAAGTAAATCAATCCAAGATCAAAACATTGCAAGATGAAAATGATATATTAACCAGAGATAACCAAGAATTGAAGCAGGACTTAGATGAAGCTGATGAAAGTTTATTCAAACTCAACAGAAAATGTCAAAAAACCCAATCCGACTTGGATTATGAAAGAGAAAATAGCAAGATCTTGGAAAGTCGTATAAAGAACTTGGAAAATGACAACAACCAATTACTCAAATATAATGATGATTTGATCAGAAAATTGGACGACACCACCAAAAACCCAGGGAACGACTTGCTGAAATACAACGAAAACCTTCAATTGAAGAACGTAAACTTACAGAAAACAAATAACCAACTCCAATTGAAAATCGATAAGTTATTACAAAATAAAACTTCTGTTGAATTATTGAAGCAGAAAAATATCAGTTTGATCAATAGATTAAATGATTATGAACTATTGCAAGAAAATTATTCTAAATTAGAAATCAAAAAGATATCCCTTGAAAATAAATTCACTGAATTCTTGAAAATCATCAAAAACGCAAATAAACTGACTAATGTTGATGATAACATCAATGAGTCTACTCTCTTGAATTTTTTGCATGATTACAGCCATTTGAAAAATGTCAATTTGGTATTGGAGGATAAGTTGAGTCAATCCAAAGTAGAAATAGAGTCTGTGAAAGCCTCCAATGTGGAATTAGAATTCCAAATAAATAATCATTTACAACCTACAATTGACAAATTGAATCAAGAGGTCATTTCATCAAGAGAATCAACAGAGAAATTGGAACAACAAATCAGTCTTAACCTCAAAGAAATTCTGTTCTTGAGAAATTCTGTTAAGAAATTAGAGAATGTTAATATCGAGAGCCAAAAAGAAGCAGTTTCTAAGTCTACAGATGAGTATTTAGGCACTTTAGAAAAGTTGGTAGATGACTATAAGAAAGAAAATGCTGATTTAAAGCTCAATTTGTCTAAGAAAGACTTTCAAATTGGCGACAAAAGACCAAGGATCGAAGATGAATATAGAAGAAGATCTCAAATCGAAAATAACCTAGTCCAGAATGAAAATACCAAATTACTTTCACAAATCAAAGATTTGTGTAATGAAGTTGAGATTTTAGAAGAGAAATTAGATAATTTAAGCAAAATCCAAACAAAAGAAAAGCAGCTTCGAGTGCTACAATTGAAATCTAATCCATTCGCCCAAGATCAAATCATTAAACAGCAAACACTTGATGTACTAAGAAAGGAAAATAAAGAATTGATCAATAAGGATTCAGAAGCAGTGCCAAAGGCTGTTTTTGAAAGACAAGAACATGATATTGAAAATCTTAAGAGGGAAATTCATGGTTTGAATAAGAGTCATTTACGTTTGAAGCATTATCTTGAAAAGTATACCAGGGATATTTTAGAAACTGTATCCAAATTTTTTGGTTACAAGATTGAATTTCTCCAAGACTCCATTAATCCAATGAACTCATTTACTCAAGTGAAATTGACTAGCAGGTATACCTCAAGCGACGATTTAAAAAAATCATATATATTATTGAATCTTAATACTAGAAGTTTGAAAGCGTTTGGCAATTATGAATTTACCAAGTGTTGTGAAGCAGTGGTTAACGAATGGTCTACTGATCCCGATCAAATGGCCTGTATCTTGAGTGCTTTGAATATAAAGCTTTACGAAAAATATGCATTGAATGTAAATAGTACATAATATTATATAAAAGTTTCTTGTTTCAATTTTGGCGAAACAAGTTTCAATATTTCAGTTTGTTCTTTATCTAGATTTTCGACTGACTTTGCTACTCTATTCCACATGTCTCCTTTATTTATGAAGTCAGCACTAGCTGAAAACTTTTCCAAAAAGCTAGTGATTTCTTTCTCATCACCATGTTGTAAGTAGAAATTATACAACCAACCCCATATATCACCATTTTGACTATCAGCTTGTAAAGCTCTTTCAAACCAAGATTTTGACTTAGCAATTTTTCCATCAACCCAAAAGAAAATACCAATATTTAACAAGATTATCAGTGAGTTATCGGTAGATTTCAATGCATCTAGAAAGGCATTCTTTCTTTGTGACATCTTTGGAATTAGCGTTAAATGCTCTAGCCAGATATATGGTGATTTATTGAAGGTTCTGAGCGATTTAGCACATAATTGACGTGAGGAAATCAAGTCATTATTTCTTTTTTCAAGTTGAATCCTCTCGACCCAAAGTCTATCACTTTCGGGGTTTTTGATGAGAGCTCTGTCAAGGACTGACCTAGCACGAATAACAATACCTAACTTCTCGTCTATCTTTGAAAGCGACAACCATAATGGTATGCAATTTGGAAACTTATTTGTTCCTACTGAGAAAGCTTCCCTGGCTTCTTCCAACTTGTTTGAATCGATTAAAATCTGACCTTTTTGAAGGAAGAAAATCTCTTGTTCTGGAAACAAGTCGATTGATTCATCAAGTAATTGGAGAATGCTTATTTCGAAATTTTCAATTAGTCCCAAGGTATTCAAAAATCTCTGTAAATGAATATGCTTGTAATAAACCCTTGAAGAACCTGTAATACCTTTAAGCATCTTATCAGAGGTATCTTTTGCCTCTAGGTAGTTCTTATTTCTGATTTCAAATTTGATCTTAGCGTGCCAAACATCTTCTTTAGATGGGAGACTTTCCAATGCTCTATTCAATATGTTTCTACATCCCTCGATATCATTCTCAATCTTCCACTTATCTTTTGCATACATTAGAAAAAATATTTCTTCTTGTGGATTAACATCAATTGCTTTTTCATAAAATTTATAGATATCCTGAATCACAAAATTTTCTGAATTTTTAAAAGCGTCAAAAAATTTCATCCAACAGCCAATATCGTGTGGATATTTATCAATGGAATATTCGTAAATATAATTGGCGGTTTTGAATGCTTTCTGTTTTGTATAATGGTCAGCTTCATCGAAGTAATGATCCAATTCATCGCCAGCGATTTCGAGGTCGATAGTATTCACAACTATAGCTTTACAAGTCAACAAAAATCCCTCCTTTTCAGCCCTAACAGCCTCTTCCAACCATCCTCTTCTGGAAAGTCCTCCATCCTTTGTCTGATTTGCAGAAAGTTGTTTTAAGGCTTTTTCAAACATTTTGATCAATTTTTGGTCGGAGATAGTTTTGTTTTCTCTTTCCTCTAATTTGCAAGCTGTAATCCATATCTGATGATTATCTTTCATGGTTTTTCTGGCTCTATTAATGATTGCTTTTGCTTCATTATAGTCAAGTAGATTTATCAACGAAAGCCAGAAGGGCCAGTGTTTTGGACATAACTCTATTACTTTCTGAAGCATTTTTATTACATCTTCTTTATCATCTTGTAACTCGATCATTCTTTCCCACAACTTGATACTGTCAGGAAGGAATTCAATACCCTTCATAAGGATCTTTATCTGGGAAACCTTATCAGCCGAATTTTCACATTCACAAGCCTTCAACCATAAGTTTTCAGATCTTGAGTTATATCTGAGGGCTTCGGTGACTATAATCTTTGCCATTCTTGCACCATCAGTTGTATTTTGGTGGATTTTTATACTTTCTAGCCATATTGATTCATCGTGTGGAACCTTTCTACACCCTTCAGATATTAAGTTCCTAGCGGTGTTGAACTTCTTAGCTTGAACTTCAAGTCTCGCTGATGCAATCCAGGAACTAGCTTTATATGGTTCAGACTTTCTCAAAGATGATAGGATGGCTCTATTACGAGAAATATCAGCTAGTTGGTTATCTAGGTCTATATCCTCACTACTGATGAGGTCATCTAACAGTTTTTTATCTGTAGCATTATTAGCATTTCCACCAATACCAGATTGTGCGGCTATAATGTTATCAGGTGTTGCATAAAATCTCTGTCTCAGTTGTTCCAAGAGTCTCATACGCTTGTTTCTCTTGGTGAGATCAATAGCATCAGGAAGATTGACCCATTCATCTTTACTGACACTGGTTAATGCCCGTTTTAGATCACTAAATTTGCTTTTGTTTTCACCTTCAATGGGTTTTATTTCAGTATCTTTATGCTTTTTATTTCTGGTCAACAATCTTCTTTCAATCTCCTCATAGATCTTTTCAGCTTCATCGTCATCTTTGTCTGTTTTACTTATCAAAAGACCTTTGTCGTCATCAGCATGTTCATCATCCAGGTCTTCAAACTGTCTTAAAGACCCTAACGCACCAGTATCAGCACCACTTACAAAACCTGTAGCACCTCTTCCAACACCAGCAACATACCCCGGTGGAGGCTCTTGGTCAAGGAAAGCCTTCCTGTTCATGCAATTCACAAATTTGAATTTATAAAGCGTCTGTCAGTGAAATATCAGACGATATTAGTGTGTCAGATTGTATTTATCTTTATGGAGTCGCGCAGACGTCTTCTCTTACATCTCAAAAAATTTTTCAGAAGACCATCACATTATAAAAAGAGTATTTTGTCGAAGATGTCAAAGAGAACCGCAAGTGACGATTTGAAAGACAATGGGCACACAGCAGTGAAGACCTCCGAAGATGCTGTGCCAAAGAGCAATGGTGTCGAAGAGCAAGACATTGATATGGGTGAATTTGAAGATCCATATGGTGATGAATTTGAGAGTGATGGGGAAATCATCGAAATAGACACCGACGGTGAAGGTGAAGGTGAAGAGGATATGGATGAAGAAGCAATGCAAAGAAAAATTGAAGAGTTGGAAAGAAAGAATCAAGAGGAAGAGCAACAGCAAACAGTCTATTTACCACATAAATCTAAACCTTTAGGGCCAGATGAGGTGTTGGAAGCTGATCCAAGTGTTTACGAAATGTTACATAATGTTAATTTACCTTGGCCTTGTTTGACCCTCGATATATTACCTGATAATTTGGGTAATGAAAGAAGAACATATCCTGCCTCAGTTTATCTTACCACAGCTACCCAAGCAGGAAAACCTAAAGATAACGAATTGATTACCATGAAATTATCTTCATTAGCTAAAACTTTAGTTAAAGATGAAGATGAAGACGACGATGAAGATGAGGAAGATGAAGAAGACGATGCGAGGGATCCTGTTATGATCAGTGAAAATATTCCTTTGAAATCAACCACTAATAGAGTAAGAGTTTCACCTCATGCAGCAACCACTGGTGAATATTTAACTGCATTAATGAGCGAATCAGGTGAAGTTCTCATATATGACTTGAAATCACAATATACTGCTTTTGATACTCCAGGGTACATGCTCCCAAAAAATGCTAAAAGACCACTTCACACTATTAGAAACCATGGTAATGTTGAAGGCTATGGTTTAGACTGGTCTCCATTGATTAACACAGGTAGTTTATTAACAGGTGATTGTACTGGTAGAATCCACTTAACAAATAGAACCAGTACCAATTGGGTTACCGATAAGACCCCATTCTACGCCTCAGATGCCTCAATCGAAGATATTCAATGGTCAACTGGTGAAAATACAGTTTTTGCAACTGCAGGTTGTGATGGGTATGTTCGTATTTGGGATACTAGATCTAAGAAACACAAACCAGCAATTTCAGTTGAAGCTTCAAAGACTGATGTTAACGTCATTTCATGGTCTGATAAATTAAGTTACTTATTAGCATCTGGTCATGATGATGGTAGTTGGGGAGTTTGGGATTTAAGAAACTTCAATGGTCAATCACAACCTTCTCCAGTAGCAAGTTACGATTTCCACAAATCTGCAGTTACCTCAATTGCCTTCAATCCATTAGATGAATCAATCATCGCTGTCTCATCGGAAGATAACACTGTCACATTATGGGATTTGGCTGTTGAAGCTGATGACGAAGAGATTGCAGCTCAAAGAAAAGAAGCACAAGAATTATATGATATTCCTCCTCAATTATTATTTGTTCATTGGCAAAGAGATGTTAAAGATGTCAGATGGCACAAACAAATTCCTGGATGTTTAGTCTCTACTGGTGGTGATGGTTTGAATATCTGGAAAACTATTTCTGTTTAATACTGTACAATAAAAATAGATGCATTTCGTATTCATCGCCTATTATGTCTCTTTCTCTTTTTGTCTCTTATATTCATCTTTACCCTTCTTGTCTCTTTTTCTCTTAGTAGGCCTTTATTCTGTCAATTGACCGTTAGTTTCAAGTTGGTGATGGTTGCAATTCTCACGATGAGAATTTTTTATTATGGCTAAGAAAGATAAAAAATCAAAAGAGGCCAAAAAGGCCCGTGCTGCAGAGAAGCAGAAGAAGAGTCAGAACAAGGCAGAAACTAAAACGAAAAAGAAAGCCCTTAAGTCAGGTGAGCAGGAAGAGGATGAAGATATAGATCAAATTTTAGAGCAATTTGCTAAAGAACAAGAATTGTTCCAAGCTGTTAATATTGAAACTGTGAAAAGACCAAGCAAAAGATTGAACCCTGCTATGGTTGCTAATCCGATCCAAGGTAGAAAAGAATTACTTCTTTTTGGTGGAGAACATACAGAAAATGGTGTTTCCCACTTTTATAATGATTTATATTCTTATACCATCGATAATGATATTTGGAGAAAAATCACTTCAAAGAATTCACCTTTACCAAGATCATCTCATGCGATGTGTGCTCATCCTTCAGGTATAGTTTTATTGTTTGGTGGTGAATTCTCTTCCCCAAAACAATCTACATTCTATCATTATGGTGATACATGGGTTCTTGATGCTGAGACTAAAGAATGGACTAAAATCGATCAAAAGAAAGGTCCTTCAGCTAGATCTGGTCATAGATTAGCATGTTGGAAAAACTATATCATCTTACATGGTGGTTTTAGAGATTTAGGTGCTCATACAACTTATATGAATGATATGTGGCTATTTGATATTACAAGCTACAAATGGATTGAAGTCGAATTTCCTCCAAATCATATCATTCCAGATGCCAGATCTGGTCACTCATTGATTCCTTGTCAAGATGGTGCTATAATCTACGGTGGTTATTGTAAAGTCAAGGCACGTAAAGGTTTGCAAAAGGGTAAAGTTTTGACCGATATATGGACTGTTAAAATGAAATCTGATCCTAGAGGAATAAGATTCGAAAGAAGACGTAAACAGGGGTTCACACCATCACCAAGGGTAGGATGTTCCTTGTCTTACCATAAAAATAGAGGTATCATGTTTGGTGGTGTTTATGATTATGACGAAAGTGAAGAACAAATTGAATCTGAGTTTTATAATAACCTTTATTCTTATCAATTGGAAAATAATAGATGGTATAATTTATCCTTGAAACCCCAAAAGAAAAAGAAACAAGTTCAAGTTAAAGATAAGACCAGGGATGAAGATTTGGAAGATATCTTGAATTCGATTTTGGCTAAAGCAAACTTGAATGATGAAAATGAAGCTGAAGACGAAGTATCACAAATTGAAAAATTAAGGCAACAAGAAGAGGAGGAAGAAAAGGAAGATACATTTGAATATCCAGTCCTGAATCAAATGCCTCACCCTAGATTCAATCCTGCCACATGTATAGTTGATGATACTTACTATATTTTTGGTGGTATTTTCGAAAGATTAGATCAAGAATTTTGCTTGGATTCATTTTACGCAATTGACTTGAGTAAATTGGATGGTGTTAAGGTCTTCTGGGAGAATCATAAAGAGTTGGAAGAAGAATATGTTGGCTCTGATGAAGAAGATGACGATGAGGACGATGATGATGAAGACGATGAAGAGGATGACCAAGAAGAAGAAGAAGACTCTGAAGAAGAGGAGGTTGAGGTCGAAGAGGAAACTGAGGAAGTTGAAGAGGAATTCCCTGATGCAAGACCATGGTTACCACATCCAAAACCATTTGAAAACTTAAGGGCTTTCTATGTACGTACCGGAGCTGACTTTTTACAATGGGCAATTTCAAGTAATAGAGATGCAAGAGGTAAACACTTAAAGAAAGCGGCATTCGACATGTGTGAAGATAGATTCTGGGAAAGAAGGGAACAAGTTAGTATTGCAGAAGATGAATTAGAAGAATTAGGAGGAGTTGGAGAAGTGATTGAGAAGGATGTTAGTAAAATCACTAAAAGAAGATAGAGAATAAATAGAAGGATAATCAAATCAATATATATATATAAAGAAATATAAAGATGTAAACCCTAATGTACAATCATGCAAAATGTATACCAACTTGATGGAAAGCATATAATAATTTTAAGAAATCTGTTTGATCTAATTTTGAAGCTCTTTTATCTGAATAACCAGTTTCAGTCAAAACCTGATCGATCTTTTGTTTGACAAGATCTGTCATTGAGCCTTTAGAGTCAACCATCATTTCTTCAGGATTAGTGGTAGCTAAGAAAGTTTTATAATTTTTCTCTAAGATCTCGATAACATTTGTAGATTTGAAGCCAGCAGCTATGGTTTTATTTTTTCTGACAAAGACGATTCTTAATAAACCATCCCATTCGTTGAAGTCGATATTTGGTCTTGGGTTTTTCACTTCGATTCTGACGACTGAAGACTCGACTTGAGGAGGAGGACGGAAGTTATTTTTACCAACTTTCATTATGTGAGTGACGTTGGCCCACATTTGGACGTTTGCAGATAATCTACAGTACAAGGCATCACCAGGTCTGGCCAACAATCTCAAGGCGAATTCTCTTTGAAACATCAAAATGGAGACTCTTGGGGGTCTTGGTTGATTTAACAATTTGAACACCAAGGGCGATGAGATTTGATATGGAGTGTTGGAGATGCAAACGTCAAAGTATGGTAAATCAGTTTTCATGAAATCACCTAATAAGATTTCCAATTTCTTCTGTTGGGGGGTTCCATGAACTCTCTTGGTTAATTCAGCGGCCATTCTAGGATCCATTTCTACCGCAATAACATTTTTAGCTTGTTCTAAAATACGAACTGTCAAGTTACCAGTACCAGGACCTACTTCCAAAACGGTATCACTAGGCTTTATACCAGCTTTATCGACAATTCCTTGGGCAACTAATGGATTTTTCAAAATATGTTGACCCAAATCGGTATTGAATTTAAATACTGAATTCAAACTCTTCTCTGCTGCCACTTTTGTCCCAGTTGGATTAGGTGCTGTACTAAACTTCTTTCTTGCTACTTTTCCCATTTTTTTTTTTCAAAACCTACTAATATCAAATTCCCCTTATATAAATATACAATTCTATCGCTAACAATGTCTTATATAACTCTCCTCTTATACTCCTCTTATACTTCTCTTATAGTTGTTATAATAGTTATCTCATCTCAAAATTTTCTCACAGATTATATGCAGTAAATCAGATTTGAAACAAAAACAATAAATGAGAATCAAGTACGCATATTTACACAAACCACCACACGAAGGTAGCAAGAAGGCGCCACATAGGACGGTTGATAGAGCTTACAGTTGTATTAGAGTGTGCTTTTTGTAGTGGTTTACTACGGAAGTTTATTATTAGGTTTTTTTTCGGTTGTTTTACACTGATATTCCATCTAGGATAGTACTAAAGAACTGCAAACTGTTAGAACTGCAAACTTATAAAGGTTAGAACTGTGAACTAAAAAGGTTTAAACTGTAAATTTATTAGGGTGAAGACTTATAAAGGGTAGAACTGTAAACTTATAAGGTTAAGACTTAAAAGGAAGTGAGAAGATGACAGACTTACTTTTGTCCGATATAATAAAGACCAGTCCCAAGTTTTCATTCTTTGATGAATTGATAAAGATCCCACAAGGGGATGCAAACTTGCAACACCACGATATCCTAAAAATCAATAAGATTATCGATGATATAGGTCTTTATCTCAAAGAAGTCGAAATAATATTTAAGCAAATTAAAGACTCCAAAGTTGAAGATTCCGTCAATATACTGTGGTACTTTGAAGGCCGCAATGAAATATATGAACTTCATAAAAATATCGAATCAATTGATTCAATCATATCATGCCTATTGGTAGTAATAGACTCCCCATACAACTCCAAACATATCCAATTCAATCACCTACTCAATAAATTCGAAGAAACCAGTGACGTCCTCTTAGAAGTTAAAAAAGATCTAATCATGATAAAACGTAAAGTTGACATATCCATAAATTTCAATGAATTAATCGAAACAACTATAGCTTCATTAAATAAAGAAATTGAAGACTGCTTAAAGGTTTACCTCAAATTACAAGATATAAAATTACTCAGTCCTAGAACTCTTCCCACAAAATTCAATTTACAAGATGTTATATCCAAAATGAAAATAAATAATAACTTATCCCTAAATTTTTCAATGAAATCAATAATACTACCAACCTTTAATGATTTGGATGAATTGCTTTATCTGGAATATTCAAATCTAGAGAATAAATTACAACCTTTAAAGGTTTCCATAGATTTCCTACCCATGAGAATTGATGAATACATTTCTATTAGTTCTGTAAGAGGTACAAGTCTATTCCCTAATACCATCGACGAAATTAATAAAACCTATGAAAATTTACAACAAAAATGGAAATATCTCCTAGATGAATTAACCAGATTTAAAACAGAATCAATCGATAGTAGATGGAATGAAATATTTATCTACCTTATCGAAGAAATAACCAAAGTTATTTCAAATTTAGTGCAAGAATTTACTTCAAATCCAAATAAAAAGATTTCAAGGAAAACTGGTGATAATTATAAAATATGTATAAATTCAATCAAACTCATTAAAAGTGCAGTTAAAGAAAGAATTTTAACAGGATCAAATATTGTCAGTTCGTTTAACGATAGTTTGTTACCACAATGGAATAAATTGAATGAAATTTTAACCGCAAATAAGAGAGCTGATGAAATAATTGAAACTAATCATGAATATCATGGCTTGAAAAGTCTTAAGACTTCCAAAAATATTAGAAATTTTTCTAAAATTAATATGTCACCAATAAAAAACCAAGATTTAGATCAAGATGAACCTGCTGGATTAGGTATTGATTTGGGCCTTGATATTGAAAATGCTAAGATTCCAATAAGTATACAAACAAATAAAATTAAAGACATTCAACAAGATTTCCCTGTATTAAAATCAAATAGAAACTTATTACACGAATTCAAATTAACTAAAAAGGATATTGATGAAGATGAAGAGACTTTGGTAACAAAAACCCCAAAATTCGAACAGGAAATTAACATATCGAATAATGATATTATGAAATTGACTAAAAACTTTAAAGCTATAAATTTACAAGATATGTTAATACCTAAACCAGGATTCCAAAGTAAAATTCCAAAACCACCTAAAGGTATAAAAATTACAAAGATTTCAGGAAAATCTAAAATACCAAAATTCATTAAAAAGACCCAAACTGAGTCACCAATATTCAAATTAGATTCACCAATAACGTTCCAAAAAACCAGATTAAGATCAAAATCATTACAAAGATCACCAACTCCTAGAAGGTTTAGTGATTTCAAAAGTTATTCGCCAATTAATCTTGGTGATACGCCAACCTTGGGTAATACTCCTAATTTGTCATACCCACAATCATCACCATCTTATAATTCCACATCTCCTGATAGACCAACATCATCGATCGGGTCAAGATATGATGATGAACATTTACTTCAACCGTTGAAAAACCTTAAACCCGCATGGAGGTAATGTACATTTTCATTTCTTATTTCTTGGTATCGTCCTCTTTCTTCATTGTCTTACTAGTGAATCCATCTAAGAAGAAATCTCTACCAAAAAGTTTATACATGATACTGTTCTTCTCAGTTTTCCATTTTTCCACTTCATCGAACTTCCTTATCTCTTGATTGTCCAAGATTTCACCTTGTTGCACTTTCTTGGTACTTCTTCCTTCCAAACGGTTAACCATTTCGAAGGTTGTTAATGTCAAGATGGGTATTGAGATCAAGATGAGATAAATTCCATTGTATCTCTTCTTAACTGCCTGTGGCGCTTTCTTCCAATTAGCTTTACCAGTTTGAACCAATTCCTTTATAAATTCAGAATCCGATTCAATCCCTATACCCTTTATTTTGGCACTACTATTTGGTTTTGGCTTGATCTTAGGCTTTATTGGTTGGCCCTCTCTATGGAAAGATGAGTTCTTAAATTTATCCATTTTCACTCAAATCTTAACAAAAAAAAATACAAAAAAAAGACTTAATCAATAAAAGAACACTTACTATTCCCAATATCCTGATATTAAGGTATTCAGTCTCTTGTTTCACTTCCACTGTAACTTTAGTGGGTCTCGTATAAATATTTATGTATATGTGAAAAATTAAAAATAGTTCGCATCTTTTATTTACTATTTAGGAATCTAAATTGATCTAGTGAAATTCATCTTGTGGGCGATCACATCCAATTCAAAAGCATTATAGCATAGCAGAGAAGCATTGATTAGAAAAAATGGTTGGTTCAGTGAAAATGTACGTGTCGAAATATCCAAAGGTTGACGGTGAAGTTAAATATGGTACTGCAGGGTTCCGTATGAATGCTACTAAGTTAGACTATGTTAACTATACAGTTGGTATTTTATCCAGTTTAAGATCAAAGTTTTTAAGTGGTAAGACTATTGGTGTTATGGTTACTGCTTCCCATAACCCTCCTCCAGATAATGGTGTCAAGGTCGTCGATCCAATGGGTAATATGTTAGAAGCCAAATGGGAAGCTTATGCAACCACTTTGGCTAATTCAAGCCACGAAGACTTACCTTCAAACATCCAAAAGTTAGTCTCCGAGTTAAACATTGATTTGGGAGTCACCTCACATGTAGTCATTGGTATGGATTCGAGAGAATCAAGTGAAAGATTATCTAATGCAACCATTGACGGTTTCAAATCTATCCCAAACACCACTTTTGATAACTTTGGTTTATTAACAACTCCTGAATTGCATTACCTCGTCAGAACTAAGAATGATCCTGAATTTGGTGAAAATACCGAAACTGGATACTATGAAAAATTATCCAACGCTTTCAAAACTATGTTCAAATCTATCGGTGGTGAAAAGATCTCTTTAACCATCGATGCAGCCAATGGTGTTGGGGGTCCCAAAGTTAAAGAATTAATCGATAATTACTTGTCTGATGAAATCGAATTGACCCTCATCAATAACAGCTACGAAAAGCCTGAAGCTTTGAATTTCGAATGTGGTGCAGATTTCGTCAAAACTAATCAAAAATTCCCTAAAGGTGTTTCAAATGATTGTGAAGAAAATAAATTATTTGCTTCCTTCGATGGTGATGCCGATAGATTAATCTGCTATTACAAAGATCAAGACTTCAACTTACTCGATGGTGATAAATTAGCCACTATTATTGCGTTGTTTTTCGAAAACATCTTCAAAAAAATTGATTTGAATTTGAAAATCGGCTTGATTCAAACTGCATATGCTAATGGTTCAAGTACCTCATACGTTGAAAACGTCTTGAAAATTCCAGTTGTCTGCACAAACACTGGTGTCAAACACTTGCACCATGCTGCTGAAGACTTTGACATTGGTATCTACTTCGAAGCCAATGGTCATGGAACTGTCATATTTTCAGCTGAAGCTGAGTCAAAGATCTTTGCTTATAAACCAAGTAATGATTCAGAAGCCAAAGCTATTGAATTCACTCAAAACTTTACAAAATTGATCAATCAAACTGTTGGTGATGCAATTAGTGATTTATTAACCATTTTGATTATTTTGAAATACCTTGATTTCAGTCCTAAAGATTGGAACAAGTCTTACTCAGACTTGCCAAACAGACTAATCAAAGTCATTGTTCCTGATAGATACGTTTACGAGACTACAAATGCAGAAAGAACATTAGTTGAACCAAAAGGCATGCAAGATGAAATTGACAAGATAGTTGCCAAATACCCAAGAGGAAGATCATTTGTAAGGGCTTCTGGAACTGAAGATGCTGTTAGAGTGTATGCTGAAGCAGAAACTCAAGAAGATGTTGAAAAATTAGTTGAAGAAGTTAAAGCCTTGATTAAATAATTTATATTAAAAATGCTTTGATAATTATATATGAAATTCTAGTTTCTGAAATGTAAATGCTGTTCTAATTAATCTTTGTAATTGGCTTTCTTAAATTCCCCAGGAGATTGGAATTTTCTTAAACTCCAGACACCTTTCCTTAGGAATCTGGCTCTAGATTCTAATTTTCTATACCACAGTTCCTTGCCGTCGAACTCAGCGCCTATCTTGCTCTCATATACGATTGCCAAACCACTTTTGATCATTTCGGCACTCACGTCTTTTCTGCCAGTCCATTTCCACACGCTAGCTGAAGCAACAACTCTTTTATATTGATCAACAGCATGGGGGACTATAGTGACGTATCTACCATTGACATAACTTCTTAACCATAAAAGAGCTTCTTCACTCATTGGCTGTGCAGGTTTACCCCAATGGGCCCTTTCAGGAGCATCAATACCTGCCAACCTTATCATTAATGTTTCATCTTTTAAGTCTGATCTGGTGGTAGGAACATGCCTCAACCAGCCCCAACCAGTAAATATCCCACCAGGAGTGTGGTAAAACCTAAAGTTATCCCCATCTCCCACTCTGGTAACCTTACCATATAACGTAGTTCTATTATCCAAGATATCTGGAGTCAAATCAAGGTATGTACGAATTCTCTTTAGGTATTTTTGGTAGAATTTGTAGCCAAAAAAGAGCGATGTTGTGATCCCAGCTGACAATAACAAGACCTTAGGATGGAATACGGATATGTCTTCAGACGGTAAGCCTATAGGTGCCATTCTCTACTGTCTGACTCGTCCTAGCGGTGATAAAGTGTATCAAGGTCTGTACGCTATAAATGAGAATCTGAAATGTAAATAGATCAAAATTCCTAACTGGGAGATAAATTGAGAAATTCAGTAGCAAGACTTTCCAGTAGGAGATATAAGAAGAAGAAAGCCAGGTAATACCGTATTTTTATAGTGTGAAGTTGGGCTTAGTCAGTACATTGAAGGCTTGCAAACAACATTTGAAAATTTTGAAAGAAAATGAGTATTCCTGATGGAGAATATGAGTTAGATTTGTCTATATTCTCAGATTCTAATGAGCCAGAATCTTTTGGTATCAGGTATGGAGTAATACCAGAATTGGCTGATTCTAAGAGGATGAAGATCTACAAAGATAAGCAAATTATCCTAGAGACTGAAAATGGAGGTGGTTCTGGCTCAGTAATCTTTGAGGGAATCGATCAAACCCATAATCAGAAGAATTTAGCTATGAGATCATATTATTTGAAACGGGTTGGTGATAAAGTCAAATTGATGAGACTCAATAATACCATTAGGTTCAATAAGTCAAGAAACAGTGAAAAATGGCAGAAAATGATAAAAATGTGGAACGGTGAATCCAAAGAAGAGCCTATAATCAGTGAAGCGGATTTTGACGATTTGGACTTCAAAATGGAGTTTGATGATGCTGGGTTTGATTTTGAAAACGAAATAGAGAGTCCCAAAGCTTCTTTAAAGACCAAAGTATCTGAAATTCCAGTAAAACCTAAGGAAATACCTAAAGAGAAACCTTTAAAGGACGAAAAGAAAGTCAAAGAGCCACAAACTGAAAGAAAAACTAGATCAAGGTCTAACAGTATACTGCAAGCCACTACAAATATCACAAAACCCAATATAACAGCACCACCAAAACCAGTCACCAAACCAGCCAAGAGTTCCAAAAAGCCAGTGACTAAAGCTAAAGATGAATTTGATGAATTTGAAGACCTTGAAGACCAATTAGATCAAATCTTAGAAAGCAGCGACAATGAGTATTCTGGTGGTCCAATAACCATTGAAGGCGACACAACACAAGCCAACACCAGAAAGTACAAGACCACCAGTAACAAGAAACCAATGAGTTTAAGAGAATTCTATGGTGATAAAAGTGATGATTTAAGTAGTAGTGAAGAAGAATGATCGCGACTTCTTTACTTATCAATTAAACATTGGAATTGGATATTAATTAATATTTATTAATATTCAATACTAGTATTGGGCTTTGAATACTTTTTATAGACATGGGGGCAATTAGTGAACTAGAGTATAGGATTAATAAAATAGACATTTTTCTAAATACCGAAATCAGCGAAGTCCATAAACTTAATCAACGCATAAAACTGATATTCAAACAACTTCCTTCCTTACAAAAACTAAGTGAATTGAACACTGAAAACCATGAATTCAATGAATTCAACATCAACTTGATACTTAAAAACTACGATAAATATAAACAAGTGGGTGAAAACCTTATAGAGTTGAATAATTACGATTTGAATAAATATGATTTGAAACTAATCGATATTTCAAATATAATTTCCCAAAAAAAACGTGTTTTGAAAGTGATTACTGACTACTTGAATGTTTTATTGAAAAACTTAATTGTCGTAGAGAAGTATATCCTTTTCACTAATCAACAAAATGAATATTTTATCAATGTATTTAGTAATCTACGTCAATTGAGATCAAAAGATCAATATTGAGATTACTGAGAAATGAGATTATTAAAAAAATCTTGATGAGATGATTAAAATGCTACGGTTTTATAGAAACTTAAGTAGTTATATTCAACCTAAACCACTCAAATCTGATACCATAGTAGTGGCTATGTCTGGTGGTGTTGATTCATCAGTTGCTGCTTCCCTATATAAGGATTATCCTAATGTTAAAGGTATCTACATGGCAAACTGGCAGAAAGATGCAAAATGTAACGAACGTGAATGGAAACTTGTTCAACAAGTAGCAGGACAACTACATATCCCCTGTGAAAGAGTCAGCTTTGAAAAAGAGTATTGGCATAATGTTTTTGAGCCAATGATTAATGATTATAAGAAAGGTTTAACCCCTAATCCCGACTTAAATTGTAACAAATTCATAAAGTTTGGAGAGTTGACGGATTATTTAGACTCTAGATATAAGAACTATTGGCTAGTGACTGGCCATTATTCCAGAATTTTACAAAAAAATGGGAAGAGTGAGTTGCTTCGAGCTATCTACAAACTAAAAGACCAAAGCTATTATTTGTCATCCATCAATAATAATATTTTAAGCAAATTATTATTACCAATAGGACACTTGACAAAACCTAAAGTCAGGGAAATCGCCAATGAATTGGACTTGATCAATAAGGATAAACCAGATTCTATGGGCTTGTGCTTTATAAGTCAAGAAGAGAAAAAGTTTGATAAATTTTTAAATGAGTACATAAATCCTCAACCTGGTAATATTATCACAGAAGATGGAAAGGTCTGGGGAACTCATCAGGGTTTATGGTATGGTACCATTGGCCAACGTAGTAAGATCTCCATGCCACAAGGTGACCCTAAATATCATGGAACTTGGTTTATAAGTGAAAAAAGATTCGATACAAATGAATTAGTTATTGTAAAGGGAACTAACAATCCCAAATTATTCAAAGATGGTCTAATAGCTGGTGATTTTGTTTGGAGAGCAGACATAAGCCAAGAAGATATAAATAGTTTGACTATGCAATATAGATCATTACAGGAACCAATTCCAATCAAGAAGTTAACCATTGAAGATGGAGTCGAGATTGAATTGTTTGACAAGCAAAGGGCCATGGCACCTGGTCAGAATATTGTAGTTTATAATGGTGACAGAGTTATTGGAAGTGGTAAGTTAATTAAAACTTTTGATACAGATGAATCAAAAGGGTTTAGTTCTACATTCTTTGAGAGCAGTAGAACAGAGTCCGAAAAAACGGCAAATGTGTAAATAGGGATAGAAATATAGAATAATTATCATGTAAAACGTAAATCTAATATACAAATCATTAATATAAAGGGGATCAGATTAAAATGCAGTAATCTTTGGATATAAGTTATCAGAGCTCAGTATTTTTTCATGTAAATAAGAAACCACTGAACTGATAATTTGTTTGTGTTTAGTCAAATCGTTAATTGAAATGTTCTTGAAACCATCGGTTAATTCATCCAAATCGTCATTAGTTGAAGCATCAAGATCTTTTGAAGCTTTTTGGTAATTTGATACCCCGCCAAAATCTGAAGAAATTGGGTAATTGAAAACTGATCTTTGATAAGTATTCAAGCCATCACTCTTTTGTTGAGGAGTTTGAGATTGGGAGATTGGGTGTGGTTGTGGTTGTTGTGGATGTTGAGTTTGTGGATGTGGGTGTGGTTGTAAATGAGAATGTAATGATTGATGTTGTGGTTGGTGAGGAAATTGTTGATTATGTTGAAATTGATAAGGATACATATCGATAGAATTATTCAATGAACTAAAGAATTTTTCAGCATCATATAAATTGAGTTGATTTTGAGGAAATTGTTGTTGATTTTGGTTTTGGAAATGGTTATGTTGTTGAGGAATGTCTAAACTGTTCAATTTGTTGAAGATCTCCATATTATAATTTGGTTCAAATAATTTTTTCAGTTTTGAGTCAAAATTGAAATCATTAAGAATGTTATTGATAACGTTGAAATTCATTTTCTTAGATTCTTGCTTAACCTTTTTATTTGAGTTTTTCAATTTGTTGTGATCTTGACTATGAATTTTCATGTGTTTCTTTAAATCCTGAGGTCTCTTAAAAGATTTTGGACATAAATCACAATGGAAAGGTTTAAGAGGAACATGGACTCTTAAATGACTTGTAATGTGATCTCTTTTAACGGTTTTTATTAAACAATTATCCCAATAACAGGTTAAATTCAAATTATTTGAAGATTTTCTACCAACGTGATCATCACATAAATGATCATAAAGTAATTCAGGAGATTCAAAAATAATTGCACAATTGTTCCAAAGACATTTGAAAGGGCCTTTCAAGTCTTCATCCTTAATTTTTTTATATGTTTTCTTTCTTTTTGGCTCTTGAGAGCTTGAATTGTTGTTTGCATCAAAACTTGAAGGAGAATTTGAATTTGGAGTTAAACTATTAGGAGAATAGTTATTTGGGGAATTCAAGGAGATTGGAGAATTTGGTGTTACAGACAAGTTGTCATAGTCAAGAATGGAGTTTGTATTGGAACTCAAAGAATCCGATTGGGATGAAATGGAATGGTGGGAGTTCATGGAAGAAATCAGGTTTTGATAACTTGGAATGGGTACTGGTAAAGATAAACTATTATCAAAGTTGAAATTATATTTGCCTTGGCCTGATGGTTGACCATGGGCTTGGGTTTGACCATGGGTTTGACCATGGGCTTGGCCTTGGCCAAGTCCATGAGGGTGACCAGATGATTGTCCTTGAGTCTGACCTGATGTGAGGGATTGTGCGTGTGGTGAAGGGGATTGCGGATTAGCGTCATTCTTCAACAGACCATGAATATGGGATGGCGGTTGTTGAAGATGCTGAGACAGCTGAAGTTGAGGATGCGATTGTGATGGATACTTATCGTTAGCATTCAAATAACTGATGGGGTGTAAGTTGTAATTCATATTGAAATTATCGAAAAATAAATCATTTGGATCCATATTTATATATATTCAAGTTCTTGGAAGTTAAGAAATATAAGAAATATTTATAGGATTCAATTTCTAGGCAAGTTGAAGGATTTGATGATGGGGGTGGTTGATGTCTTGGCATTAAATTTCTTTTCTTCGCAGTTATTGTGATAGCCGTGGTAGAAATGGTGGTAGGGATGGTGGTAGGGATGGTGGTAGCGGCAGCAGTATTCGTGGTGTTTTGGTGCTGTATGCGCTGGCATATAGCACTATGACGTGACTACAAATACTTTTTTCTTTACTATTATACTATACTATTATATTATATTATACTATACTATTATATTATACTATTATATTATATTATACTATTATATTATATTATACTATTATATTATACTATACTATTATACTATAGAATATCTATTATAATTTATTCATTCTTTGTTATTATTTACTATATATTTAGTTGTTCTCTAAGTTTAACTAGTGGTAATTTAGCTATAAATGCTTTATACTACTTTTACTATTTAATTTACTATTGCACTAAAATATCATTTAGTGATACATCCTGATGTATAGTTTCATTTAGCCTTTTATTTATAATCTACTAATTGTACTATCTATACTATCTATACTATCCTACGTATGTTATATACCAATAATACTTTACTACTTATACTCTTCTCTCTTCTATAATATACTATTTTTACCTTACTACTTTATTTTTTTACCACTACTCATACGAATCATAACTACACACAAATGATTATTATTAGACGATCATACCATAGTATTTATAGTATACTACTCTCCTACTACTCTATATATAGTCTGCTGTTTAAAAATTAATATTATTCTTGTTCTATTTACACTATCATACAGGGTTCTTTTCTTGTTCCTTTTGAATAGCCTCTTGCTTAGCTGCTTCTGCCTTTTTAGCCTTAATAGCCTTATTTCTCATAATATTACCAAATGGCCTTAATAAAAATGCAAAAGCTAAAGATCCAATAACAATCCAAACAAAAAGAATCCCAATATTTCTACCCATTTGTCCCTTATAAGTATCAAAAAATACAACTTTAGTTAATTCATATGAATTATGAATTGGCATGGCATATCCAAATCTGTAAAACTTTGGTACTAATGCAACTGGTGCAAATGTGGCCAGAATATTTACCAACACCCAAAATAATAACCAAAATCCAACCAATGGTGGATATATTAATATCAATACCATAAACATTACTTCATTGATAATCCCAACTGCAATCATTGTTATATAACTAAACATCCAATAAACCAAAAATCCTGATTTCCCAAATGCAACAGTAAAATCAACTTGAAATGCTAATGTAACTAATGAATACCCTAAACTAATAACAAAATATGATATGTAGGATCCTAAAAGTCTATAAAAAACATAATGAGTGTGTTTCAAATTAAATTTAGCAACTTGTTGATGAACTTCTCCAAATAAATTCACTTGGAAAAATGTTAAAATAATAATATAAATTAATCCAACTTGGGATGGGGCAACTAAAACTGCATCAGTCCATGGTCTTTTATCTTGGAAATTAAATTCGATTGGTTTAGTTAATTTACTTATTTGTTCCAAATTAAAATCTTGATAATCATTTTCAAATAATCCTGTCAAATTAGATTGTTGTTGTAACCAAAATTTTTCAATTTTTTGAACATTTGGAGTTACATATGAATTCATATTAAGAAAATCTCTTCCAGTTTCATAAATTGATATAATTAAATCGGTTTCATTCACTTGTGAATTTCTGTTAGTTATATAATCATAGTATTGTCCAGTGGCATTCTTACGGACATAAATTGATGACCAATATAATTGATGATGGATTTGTCTTGTTATTTCTTCTTCAATTGTATTATTAAATTTGTCTGCAATTTCTTGAAATTCTGTTAAATTTTTAACATCCCATCCACCAATCTTTTGAGCATTTGGTGAATTCACAATTTGAGTGATTGCATTACCAATAATAGGTTCAAATTCGTCATTTGGTCCGAATGATTCGGTATCTTCAATGACAACTAACATCTTTAAATTATTCAATCTGGAATTTCTACGATACGAGGACCCCCAATAAATTGAAAAAATACTCAAAATACAAACAAACATAACCAAATAAATAAACAAGAACTTTTTAACTAATCCAAGTCTTTCATTCTTCAAATTTGGATTGAAAAAGGAGAGCCTAGACTGTATTCTTTCTAACATTGATGGGGATCTTTTCAATTCACCTCCATCCGGGGCGTCCTGACCTGGTCCTGCTCCATTGGCAACATCATCTCCTTCAAAAGCTCTAACTTCATTAGCATCTGCATCTGCATCTTCTGGGTTACTCAATATTTGATCAAACTCAGCTTGATCATTAGATTGCTCATCTAATTTATCGTTATCTAATTTTCTAGACTCACGAACTGATGCGGTTGACAGGGTTGAATCATTCATTTCTCTTAAGACAACTGTTACCTCTAATACACTATTGCTATATTAATAACCTTTATTGAACTGTGCAATTCTGAGGTTTGTACCTTAATTTTCAGGGTGGATTTGTTTGCACTTATATACTTTGGCGACTGGTTAACCTTAAATAAAGTAAGAATTATGCGCACGACATTAGCCTCATCTACTACGACAATACTCGGCTGTAACCTTCGTTAAAGCCTTTTACACTCCGGCTTTAATGCCAAATGCAGTAAGAGTAAAGGTGGAGCCGAGCTAAGCATGTCAATAAAACATAAGCATAACCACAGTATAACTAAGCAGAATTTTTAGATAAAGAAGCTTGTTTTTTTGAGCCCCTTTGTTAAGAGTGGTCTTCATACCCCTTTTACAATGTACCTTACTTCTTACTTCTTCTGGCGGGTACATGGGAGGATGTTTGTTTGGGCGTTTAATCTCCGTTTCTTGCGACATCTTCAAATCAGTAATTAATTACAAAGCATTTTTATCATTCATAATATTTCTATGCCGATCAAGATCAGCTTAAGGAATATTGGTGATTCTACCATGAGTAATCATGAGGCGTCTAGTTTGTTGTCTCTCAAACTATCATAGGACCCTCTTTATTCAGCTCGGTCTCCCTCCGTCGCTCCATCTTTTGATTACTGAAAACGGGCATGACATATCGAGATTTTTCCGTTTGATATTGTTTCTATAAGCTGCTGAATAATATTTTGATAGTTATGTTAATGAATCCTCCGTGTGGCGGGCGTTATTATCTAAGGCTGACTATCTTATCTATTATCCTTACTTAATCTATTTTTGTAATCTATGTTGACTTTAGATTCTTAGTTTGAATTGTGAATTTCACAGTTTAAGGTTAAAATTGATTTTCACAATGTTGTGTGTCAGCCCAAAACAGTACTTCCAGATGAACTAGACTGGCAACGAAGTTAAGCTCTCTAATGATAAATACACAAAATCAATCCATAATATTTATCAAAACCTTAAAGGAACTTACGACCATTGCAAAAACATCCAAAAAAGAAATCACGTGACGCTTTTTTCAATTGAATGTCTCAAAAATCTCAATCATCGAAATTAATGACAAGATGAATAACCAGAATCAAGGAAGTTCAAGTTCAACCACAACCACCACACAAAACAACAATAACAATGGTAGGACGAATGAAGAACCAGTTCTTCACTTGCGTTCATCAAATACTGACACAAACAACGGTACTAAATCGAAATTCAAGAAACCAAAAGTAAGATGGACAGAAGAAACAGTTGATAATGAAAATATGAATAAGAAGAAAACAAAGATTTGCTGTATTTATCATCCACCTGATGGTGACGAGTGTTGCAGTTCTAGTGATAGTGAGAGTGATGCTAGTGATGCTAGTGATAATGAAGGACTGGGTAGTCCAAATGCTTATGAGAGGCAACCAAAATATAAGTAAATCACATAATATTTCTCATGAACTACCAAGACATCACAGAACAAAGCTTAAAGTTCAAAATACATATAGATATTCATAACGATTTATGAAAAAGAGGGTAAGAATATATAATAATTTCGGTTCTACAATTCTCTAAGCTCTAAAATTACCAAAAGAAATGATTAAGAGAAGTAATTTAAATAATTATTTATTAATGAATGAATGCCATGCAGAATTAAAATTAAGTTTGTCCTTTAGTATTGGTCCATAAATGTCATTTTAACTGGACTTCTAAGGTATTTTTACAAAATGATAGAATGGATCTATCAAAATCGATTGAAAGTATTTCATCAACTTCCATTATCAGGATTGACAACTTTTAGTTTCCTTGAATAATCAATATTATCTCCCAACGTTTGATTTGATAAATTATTATTCATAAATATAGGTTCCAATAAAGAATTGTGTTTTGTTTCAAATTCATTTATTGGGAACATCTGTAAACCATCGAAATCTTCGTTTGTAATACCTCCTCCATTATTACCATTATTTTGATTCAATTTCTTTCGACTCAAATTTCTTGATAGACTACTTTCTTTACCTAGAATGGAGAATATTGATTTGTTTGAATTATCTCTTTTTAAGGAATGATTACCTGAATTAGTACCACTTCCACCCATAACTTTTGATGTGTTAATTATTGGAGTTCCTTTTATACTTTCATCACTGGAATATTGTTGTTCTTCATCAGTGAAACTATTATTATCGCCATTCTTTTTGAAACAGCAACAGCAATAGAGAATTGTCGCTACTATAGCTAATACAACAATACCAACGGCTGTGAAAGTACCTGCGACTTTACCCTTTGAATCAAAAAATGAACTTTTAGAATTTGAATCTGGGTTGGTCTGTTCAGCACTCGTTGGAGATTCAGTTGCAGAGGGTGACAAGGTTGATCCACTAGGAATAGTAGTAACAAATTGGGTTCTGATAATTTCGCTTCCGCCTACAGTTTTAACTGAATATACAGTAGTTGGACCTCTGGTGATAGAAGGGCTCGAAGAATCAGAGTCTTGATCATTTGTGCTTGTAGGATCAGAATCTGATGAAGATGGAGGGGATGAAGTTGTAGTGGGAGTTGAACTGGTGCTTGGAGAAGAAGTTGTTTGTGAGGTTGAAGTTATCTCATCGGATGATGATACTGCGGTTGATTTTGAGGATGAGGATGTCTTCGAGGAGGATGAGGATGATGAGGACTTTGATGAGGTAGTTGAAGTGGAAGTTGATGAGGATGAAGTAGAAGACGAAGTAGTCGATGTGGAAGTTGATCTTGAGGATGATGAGGAAGAAGTTGAAGTGGAAGTTGAAGTAGGAGATGAACTTATTTGTAAATCGGTATTAGTAGGATCCTCAAGATCTAAATAACCATAGTAACCATCTTGAGCACAATCTTCACTACCATAACCTGGACATTTGACGTCACAATTATCCATAGAAACTTCACTATCGGGCAAGGAATTTGAACACCAACAAGAATATCCTTGTAAAATTGCATATTTATAATTATTATCTAGACAATGATCATGACAGTAACCATTTGACATATATTGATCAGAAGCAAAGTCTGACCCAGTATTTGAAGTTGAACAAAGGCCCAAGCTTAAGGCTGTGGTTGATTTAAGTAAAACCAAACCAATTAACCACTTCATAATGTGTTCTAAAGGAAAAAAATTATGAGAAAACTTAAAAGACCAATTTAGGAACCGATAAAAAGTCTTGATGTGAAACAGTAAAACGATTTTGGAAAATAAGACGACCTAAATGGAATATAATAGGAATACTCAATTTTTTTATAAATAAAACGAATTGACTACTAAAGATTTGAAAATACTATTAAACAATTTGTTTTTTTTTATCCTTGAGATACTAAAAATATAAAATTAGTTTAAAAATTAACTTTGTATTTAAGTTGAGCATGAATTTAGGGTCTTAAAATCTCGAGATGGTTTGAAATTTTTTGGAGCAATCGTATTTGAATGAAGAATTTCAATATTAAGTAATCAAATTTTCTGCAGAATAGACCAAACAATAGTAAAATTACTAAATTGGGGATTTTAATAGAGTATATTTATTGTTTAATTGTTTACTGGTATAATAAAAGGGAAACTTTTAGGTTATTCCTTTATGTTAGGGAGGCCCATTTTACATTTAAATTAAGATTTTTGTTAATTCCATCATTGCCCTAAGATAATTTCTGAGACACTTTGGCCCAATTCGATCTATTTTAGGCGGGTCGTGGACGGAGTTGGCCAAATTAACAAACCCTTTTAAGTAATTTAAAATGGATTGGTCCTTTTTAAAGTTTAAATATATCATAATTAGATTTACAATATGACGTCTTGATATTACCAACTATAGATAAACTGAAATTGTCTCATATTTTAATTCTTTTTTATTATACTAAATATTGAAATAATTAATGATTGATCCATAGTTTCATTATTTTCTATAGTGGTATCTAAGTAATGATACCGTAATAATAGGTTCCTAAGAGCTGCAAACTGTTCCAATTGTTTTCTTTTTTTTTTCGAAGGAGTTTCTTCATTAAGAAGTTTTTTTGCTTCTTTAGTATTAATTACTTACAGGTAAAGTCTTGCCTACGATTATGTAATTATTACGTAAGTCTTATCTAATCTTCATATAAGCTTCTTAACCTACGCTAATGGTCTTGGACAAAAAGATTAACCCTCACAGAAGAAAAGAAGGAAATCAAAATCTGAGGAAGAACATTACAAAAAAATTGAAAAAATCGATTACCTAAGATCTTACATAAGGTTTTGACAAAAGAATTTGAAAAAGTGAGAAATGAACATCTTTGATTAAATATTGAGAAAACTCGCGGTGAGAAATAAAGTGGCAATATGAATGGGATTTCAGTTGATATTAATCATTTAAAGAAAGGGGAAGTCTCAATGGGGACATCCATTATGGCTGTGGTATTCAAGGATGGTGTTATATTAGGTGCTGATTCAAGAACTACCACAGGTTCATATATCGCTAATAGAGTTACTGATAAGTTAACTCAAATTCATGATACAATTTATTGTTGTAGATCAGGTTCTGCAGCTGATACTCAAGCTGTTGCTGATATGGTTAAATATTACATGCAATTATATACTGCTCAATTACCTGCTGATGAAAAACCAACTACCGACATAGTAGCAAATATCTTTCAAGAAATTTGTTATAATAATAAAGATAATTTAACTGCTGGTATTATTTGTGCTGGTTATGACGATAAGCATGGTGGTTCTGTCTATTCAATCCCACTTGGTGGTTCCATTCATAAACAAGATTATGCAATTGCCGGTTCTGGATCTGGTTTCATTTATGGGTGGTGTAATGAAAATTTTAAACCTAATATGGAAAAAGATGAATGTATAAGTTTTATCAAGACTGCATTACTGGAAGCTATCAAATGGGATGGTTCTTCTGGTGGTGTTGTTAGAATGGTCGTATTAACAAAAGATGGTGTTGAAAGAAAAATCTTGTATCCTCATGAAATCAAAGTTTAATCAAAAACAATCATATATACACTCATATATTAATCAACAGTTACTTCCATTTTATAGAATGTAAGCTTTTTTGTAAGTAGTAATTGTATGAATCATGATATTTCTTTTAATATGCTTCTATATACTTGTAAACAGACATTAACCAACAGTTCTTTTATCTGTCACTTTCAACTTTAATTATATATGTAGAGAAATCAGAAATTTCGTTTTCACCAAATAAACATTGTATTTATAAACTTCAATGCAGAAAATTTAGTAGAGATAGAAATTAAGATATTATTATACTATTTTATCTATTATTATTAAAATACAAACAGACCACTTAACAGAAAAAGTTGTAAAGTCTGTAATAGAAAGGTTTTGAGGCAATGTATGCTTTTTCTTCAGCAATTTCTTGTTTTAAGACATCTAAATCTAATTCTCTTCTACCAGTATCGATATCAATATCTTTTGCTCTGATATATAATTTCCAATTTTTCTTATAGATTTTGTGTCCGGCATAGAAAGCAAGAACAACTGGAGCAGCTAAATAAGTTTTGAAGAAAGTTTCAGCATCTGGTGCAGCACCTAATGGGAATACAGCAATCCAGAATTGGAAACCAAGAACGGCAATATTTAAACATAAACCGTAGAAAGCACCCCAATAACCAACTTGAGAAGTGAAAGCAATTTCATCAGTAGTTCTACCTTGAACATAAAGGGCTCTTCTGAATCTCATTAAACAGAAGTTAATTGAACCCCAAGTGAAAATTGATGATAAACCGGATAAAGCTAATAACCAATCAAAGACTTCACCTGATTTTGATGAAGCAGTAACGAAAGCAATTAAACCAAAAGCTGATTGAACAATAATAGCTAATAATGGTCTACCGGTTTTATCAATATAACCTAAGAATTTTGGAGCTTGACCTGAAGCAGCTAAAGCAGCCAAGGTTCTTGAGGAAGCATAAACTGAAGAGTTACCAACAGATAAGACTGAAATTAAAATAACAGCATTCATAACAGAAGGTAAACCAGAAATACCACCATTTTCAATAGCAATAACGAATGGAGAAGCTTTAGCATCGTAAGATGAAGCACCTTCGGTTAATCTTTTAGCGTTATATGGGACTAATAAACCAACTAAACATAAAGAAATGATGTAGAATAAAGTAATTCTCCAGAAAACTTGTTTAGTAGCAGATGGTAAAGATTTTCTTGGATCTTTAGTTTCAGCAGCAGCTAAACCAACCAATTCAGTACCAGCAAAAGCAAAAGCTGCGGAAACAAAGTTAACACAAACACCTTTAAAACCATGTGAAAAGGCACCTGGATTACTCCAGTATCTACCACCAATGTATTCATGGGTTGGACCACCACCAGCTGCTAAAATGATACCTAAAAAGATGAAACCAATAACTGCGATAACTTTAACAAAGGAGAAAGCGAATTCAGCTTCACCATAACCTTTAACACCGAAAAAGTTAATGACAACAATTGCAAACCAAAAAATAGCTACAAAAGCAGCTGAATTAATCGAATCATTCCAATATTGAACCACAATGGCAGCGGCCACCAATTCTAATGGGAACACAACTAACCATTGCATAGCATAATTCCAAGCCATGGCAAAACCCCATGATGGATCAACAAATCTTGAATTATAAGTAACGAAAGCACCAGAAACTGGGAAAGTGATAGCCAATTCCCCTAAAGATTGAACAGTACAGTACATCATAGTACCAATTAAGAAATAAGCAATTAAAACCCCAGCTGGACCACCATTTCTTAAAGCACCACCTGAACCAATAAATAAACCAGTACCTAAAGAATGTTAGTAAGTTGATAAAAGAGATTTCTCATCCAAATACTGATTGAGTGCATAATAATAAACTTCACTTGCGTCAATATTTTAACTCATTTAGTAGTATTTGTATACGGCACAGGAAATTAATGAGGCACCCAAATTAAAGGAAATAAGGCATTTTGAAGATCAATACAATGTGCGATACGAATGTAAAGGAGGAGACGAATGTGAAATTATGGAAATGACCCAGACTAGTATAAAGCCAAAAGTAAAAAAGGATGGAAAGGAAATGTGAAAAAAAAAAGAAAAGTACATACCGATTGAACCACCAATGGCAATCATTTGTAAATGTCTACCTTTTAATCTTCTGTTTAAAGGAGCATTAGCAGTTTTGATAGCAAGTTTTTCAGTTTCAGATAAATTAGGATCTAAACCTAATTCATTATCATCAACTCTTTTAAAATCATCCATGAATTTAGCAAAACCAGTTAATTTTGGTTTTGAATCTTGAGCATCAAAGGCATCGATATAAACACCCCCGTTTTTTTCAGTTGAAGAGCCATCAGCACCTTCTCTTGATCTAACGTAATCTAATTCTTTTTCAACCATTATATTTTTTTAGACCCTTAAAGAAAAAAAATTAAATTATTGTCTTTTTAAAAAATCAAAAGACAATTCAATGGGTATTTAAATTATATCAAGGTGTTATCAATTGTTCGTTAATGGCGAAAAAAAAGCCATTTGCATTTTAGATAAAAAGAAACTATAATTGCACCAAACATCTTTTGATAATCATCAAACCAACAAGATTAAGGCAGGATGTCGTATCAGTCGCGATTCTATTGGCTGTTTATCTAATCTTATCAGATATTCACAGTATCAGAACAGCACGACATACTGTATATAATATCAGAAGATTTTTCATAAAATAAAAAGGGAATAATACCATTAGGGTAAAAGAAATAATAGTACAAGAAAAAGGAAAGTTGGTATATTAAAGAAGGCATAAAGATTTACATCAATAATTGACTTAAAACTGCCGTAGAATGGGTGTTAATGTCGTGAGGTAATTTTAATAAATCAAGTAAACGAATTTAAAAAAATATTAACTCTTGGTCATATAGTGAAATTGCCTTAAATTACTGATAACAAAGCCAATAATTAAGGGAAACTTTAGAGGAACGAAAATGCAATGGACTTATTTGTACGAAACTTTGTTTATGTAAAAAGCCCAGAAGCGTATGATTAACCAACTTAAGCCTATTCCATTAGAGAATTCACTAGTAAATAATATTATCCTAAACTTGTAAAGCCTATGGTTTAATAACGGATATACGATTATTTTTCTCTCTCTATTTTTTTTTTTTATATTACAATAGACGATGAGATATTTTCAATTGTTAGATTTGGTGGTACGCTGGTATTGTCTCAGGAAAGTTAAGAGTAAAAAGTGAATGTCAAAGTATAGTTATCTTGATTGATTAGAAAACATGAAACTTACAGCGAATTGATTAATAAATTATTGGGTATAGATATCGTAAACGTAGTTTCTATCAAGTCATAAGTTGCCAATACAAATATCTTATCCACTAATCATTTGTAAAGAATCTAAACTTTAATCTGTCTAAATCGCCTCAATCATAATTTGTTCAATTGGGCAAAATGTTGACTTGAAAAGAAAAGAAAAAAGAACCACATAAAAAATGCCGTTTATAATTATACAAACAGAAAAAAAAAAAAAAAAACAGATAAGAATGGAGTCAGTTGAGATACTAAGAAAAAAAAATTTTCGAGCCATGAACATCCTTCTTTAACCATTATGTGAACTTTTGTAAGAGATTGTTTCGGCTACAAAGGATTGATCTTAAGGATTTTCAATCTTTGTGCTTATCATTATGAGTTTAGTTTTTCTTTTTTTTATATTTCTTTTTGTTTTGATAAGATGTTAGGCCGAAACAGGTCACCCGCTAAGCCCATCCCAGAAGGGATAGGCGCTAACATCTTAGGTCTCACTCGTATAAAGATCTCTTTTGAGATGGTTTTTAATTATTGGCCTCAGCCGTATATGTAAAGATACTAATGGCAACTATTGTGTTGGGAAGAATGTAATGTGGCCCAATATTCACCTTCCATGGAGTTATCAAGTTGAAGTATCAAACAGTTATGAGTTTATACTTAAGGGGTATGGTAAGACCTACTACCGCGAGAAATCCTCGCCAGCCATACCACCTTAGCTAGACCAGCCATTCCAGCCTAACCAGACCAGCCGAACTAAAGTCAAACTACACTAGTTAAAGTAAAGCAGGTAAACCAGAACTAGGTAATTTGAACTGAAAGCAAGAGTAAAGAGCGATATTGGTGGTAAAGTTTGCTATGTCTTTTGTTCTGTTTGAGTTGTAATTTCGGAGATTTTGAGGTTAGGAAAAGTTTTATTACTTACATAATTCGGAAATGCAACAGAGATGTATTATGTGCGAGAAACAATAATTAACTACAACCATTTTACTAAAAAAACATAACAGGTCTAAATAAGTAATCAATAAAATTACAAAATATTCAGGTACTGACGATCCCAAGAATCTTTATAGAAGGCTTTACAGAAGAAAGTAGATCCAAAGTAAAAAAGCTCAGGTGATGCTTTGGAAAGGTTGACACAATGTACCTTGAACTAAAATGAGAATTACGATAATCTAAAAATACTCTGAAACTTTAATGAGCGTAAAAAGACAGTAAATAAACAATAAAAAAGGACTAGGGCTATAATTACATTGGAAACACAATGAATAAAACCTGGTAGCAAGGTATTTATTAGAAAGCTCCTTAATAAATACCTCAGGTAAAGCATTAAAAAGAAATCCCCATTTAAAGATTGTTAATTAGAAACGGTCGAGCGCTTTTACCACGTTTTTCATAGCCTATCATAATACACTAAACAATACAGAGTAAGTAGGCTTAAGTAATTATTTTGGGTAATTAAGTAAACGAAAACAACTCGCTACCATTAGAATATTTTCAACTAAGCATACTTCGAAGGGATGATACAATCAAGGAAATTCAAAAGTATTATCTTTCGAATATTTGCAGCCTTTTTAGTATTAGCGGTGATTTTGCAATATGATTCCTTTACGGATTATTCAAAGTTTTCAGCGTTAAAACTGATAAAATTTGATTTTAAAGGTAAGAAAATTGAATACCCAAAGACTAATAGCGTCGATGTATATTCAACTAACTATGACAATCTATTCAAGAAAGTCAAAGTCGAAAAGTTTCTTTCCATGAAGATGGCAGATAAATGTGATTTGTATTTCCATAACTTGTACTTGCAAGACGAAAACTGGAGAATAGATCCAAGCTTCAGTTTCGAATACAATAAGGCGTATTTGAAGTCTTTTATTGAGTTCAAAGATAAATTACGTAAAGATTTTGCAAATGAACCTACCGCTAAACAAGCTCAAGGTGCTCTTACAGACTATGAAATCAAAAAAGATTTCGATAAAAATTGGAAGGATATTCTCCAAAAGGAACAATTGATTCATGATTACATGACAAATTTAAAACTCTTCAATAAATGTTATGTTCAAAACCAAAAGTCTTCAAGTTTAGATGAAAACGACCTTATCCAGAGAATCCTCCCATATTTGAGTTTGGAATATCCTGAAATCCAAGACCATCGTCTTCACAAATTAAAATTAACTCATAATAATAAAAGAGAAAACTTTTTAAAAAATTATAGATCAAACTTAAATGGTAAAGGTATCGTCTTAACCATCAAAGATGACCATTTAGATGATACCATAAGACTTTTCAGGCTTTTGAGATATTTAGGTAATGACTTACCAATCCAAATAGTTTATTGGAAAAATTTGTCTCCAGAATCTATAAACACTTTAATAGACGTTTGCAGGTCTAATTTAGTCATAAATGGTAAAGAATTACCAACTCAAAATATTTACTTTGTTGACGTTCAAAATTCAATTAAAAGTGAATTCTTACACAAATTCGAAGGCTTTGGTAATAAAATCTTAGCTACCATGTTCAACACTTTCGAAGAAATGATTTTACTTGATGCTGATACTGTCTTATTAAAACCCCCTGTGACTTTCTTGCAAATGGAAAAATATATAAAGAATGGTACAGTTTTTTTCAAAGATAGAAAAACTGTAGAATATAGACCAACCCACGATTTGACTTTTTTTAAGAAAATGTTCCCTTCAAAGTTTGACAGTTTAGCATTTGATTTCAACCAGCCAACAAATTATTCTTTAAATAATGATTTCTTCCAGGGTTTGAATCATTATATGGAGAGTGGTTTGGTGGTTTTAGATAAAAGACGTCATTTTTTTAAACCATTTATTATGGCTCAACTAAGCTTTATTGCAACAGTTGCAAACAGGATTTATGGCGATAAAGAATTATTCTGGATGAGTTTCTTGGTAGAAGGTGATGAAAATTACCTGTTCAATAAACATTTTGCAGCTGCAATTGGGGAAGTCACACCAACAGATGAAAGATTTAGCGATATAGGTAAAGCCAAAAACTTCAAATCAAAAGAGCTTTGTTCTAATCATCCAGCACATATCAGTGATGAAGATGATCATACGCTTTTATGGTTCAATTCAGGATTTAAATTCTGTGGACAGGATTATGATGCATTAGCGGATTTTAAGTCAAAAAAGAGATTCACTCATTTGAAGACTTTAGAAGCATTCAAAACATTTTTTGATAATGCCTTGATGATTAAAAGCGCTGTTATTCCACCATCAAAGAAAATCACAGCTGAAAATACCGATGGTGAGTCTGATAGAGCATGGTTAAGTATGCCTCAATATTGTAATGGTTACTTATGGTGTGCATACTCATCAATCGGTGAAGATAGCGACAAAGATGAAACACTCAGAGGAATTTTTATTGACTATTCCACAGAAGAAACCAAATACTTTGAAGAGGTGGGTAAAGTATGGATGGGAGACCAAAATAAGATCCATGACGAAAAGGCAAAGGATAAATATAAATTAGGAGATCACGACTTCAAAGAATTAAATTACGAAAACATTAAAGAATATGATCATCATCTTTACTGATCATATACTCACATATAAATTATTAATTAGAAACCAACCATACATAAAAAGGCAAGGAATTAGATGTATTATAATATAGAATTGGATGGGGTTTTTTCTTTGTAAAGTAATCCACTCTCTACATTCTCTGTAGTTCTACATCCTCTGTAACTCATGTTTGACATTGACCAAAGACCTGAAACCTAAACAGTGAAAAATTATCTTATGAATATTAATGTTAGATAAGATGCGAAATATTCATGACAATTGATTCAGAAGATAAAGTGTTTGATGATTTGCTATTGGCGTGTAGATTGGGAGACTACGAGACGGTCGACACATTGCTAAGCACCCCAAATCTAAATATTAATAAAACCGATGAATGGGATTATTCTCCATTAATTTTGGCTTCACTATGCGGTCATGTTAGCATTGTTAATCTATTATTGAGTAGAGGTGCAGTTTGTGAAAGGGATACTTTCGAGGGTGAAAGATGTATCTATGGTGCGTTAAATGATGAAGTAAGAGACTTATTACTTAGTTTTGATATTTCCAAGAAAATTGATATCAATCAACCATTTGCTAACCATCTCAGTTTGATGCTTAATGATGGTGATCTAAAAGTTAAGGATATTGTGTTCCTGGTAAAGGAGAAATTATTCAAACTCAATAGATTCTTCCTTGGGGCAAGATCTAACTTCTGTTTACAAAAATTGAACGACGAGTGGTTAAACAAGGTGGTTATAGATTTAGAGTATGATGAAGCATTAGTACAAACACTAGTAGATTATATTTACTTGAAATCTGACAAATTGATCTATAATGAAGACCTTGCGAAAGTGGCAGATAGTTGGGGACTTGACGATCTAGTAAAAGGTTTAAACAAAATCAAAGATTGCAAGAATGAAAAGGAGAAATCCAAAATACATCACGATAACTTGATAGGTTTCGTTGAAAGTGCCAGGAATGATATGAGTGAATTCGTTCAAGTTATCATTGATAATCAAATAAGAGTCGAAATGGATAAAGTTGAAAAAATAGAATCCAAAGATGAAGTCGAGTTTGAAGATATTGAACCATCTCAATATATAACAGATCTTCAAATATCACAATTGTTAAATTCTGATGCTTTTCCTGATATAATATTGTCAGTAATTGATATTCCTACCAATTCGATCATATACTTTCCCTGTCATCGTTCAATGCTAATAAGATCTGAATATTTTGATACAATGTTTAATTCTGAAATATTCCAATCCAATAATGAAATTCCAATGCATTCCCAAGGGGTTGTTGATAGACCTAATTATAAAGATTTACCCATAATTAAATTAAATTGCTCAAATTTACAAGTGGCCGAATTATTACTTACATTTATATATCATGATGATATTAGTGACTTACCGATTAGCTTAACCATCGATTTGTTATTCTGTGCCGATGAACTATTACTTGAAAGATTGAAGACCTTATGTGCAGTGAATGTAACCTCTAATTACAAAAAGTTCAACTGGGATGAATTCAATATGATGCAATCGAGATTGGGTTATGATGTTTATGATTTAATAAGGGTTTCTTGGTCAACCAGATGTGATAAGTTGGAACAACATATCACCAAATTAATAGCCTATAACTTGGGTAACATATATAATTCACAAGAAGAGTTGACTAAGCTACTGAAACTAATCAATGAATCTGCCAATAGAATTTTGGAAAGACAAAGTACCGATACCATTGAGTTGGTTGATGATATAAGATATTACTTACTGAAAAAATATGGAGTCAGTTGTGAATCTTCATCCGATTTCTTTGATCTTGGTCTATTAGGTAATGAAAATGAAGATTCCAAAAACTTCAAGAATGCAATGTTGACTTACGAAAGAGATATAGAGATGATTGACACTTTGCTTGACAATTTGGACTTAGATGCCTGATATCTAAAATGTATATTCCTTTATGATTCTTTAGGAAACTCTATGAGTTTATTCTTTTGTAGGTACTCCGGACTTATTTGTATCAGAATCACTTTCATCTTGAACAGCACCTTCAGTATCTATTAGACCTGCCTTGTAAACCAAGTACCATGTCACTAAAATAGCCGCAAATGCTATTGAACATAACCCAATAGAGGTGGCATAACTAACATGATATTCTGGGCCAAATTTACTTTGATATAACAATGGACCCAAGATTCCCATGAATTGTGTCATACAGTTAGTCCAACCAATAGCTAACCCAGCTGAGCTTGTTCCTCTAACAATTCTCATTCTATCAGGCCATAATATAGGATACAAGCTATTTGAAATGGCAGTTGCAAAGATTAACATGGCATATTTAGCAGCTGAACTTTTTGTTGAAAGTAATACTATATAACAAACGATTTGTAAGAAAGACAAAACCGCTGCAGTAGGAAAAGGTCTTAAGAATCTTCTATGAATTAAATACCCTAATATATTCAAAAGAAAGAATCCAGCTAAAGAAGGTGGCATTGTCATCAATTGCGTTTTGGCAGTATCAGTAAACCCTAGTTCATAAACGATTGTTGGCAAAACAAAAGATATTCCCCAACCCCCAACACCTTGGAATAACCATACCGCTGTATAACTGTAAAATGTAGGATCCCTGACTAATTCTGCAATTTGTTTCCAATCTAAATATTTGTCTTCTTTTTTAGGTGTGGTGTTAGGTAAATTTGATAATAATAAATCCTTTTCATCATTTGATAGGAACTTACTATCTTGAATATAGTTAGGTAACCATAATATACAATAGATTCCAAGTAAAATGGTTGGAATTCCTTCGAAAATGAAAACCCACCTCCAACCACTTAAGCCTTGAGTACCATTAAGAAAACTTATACCATAAGCTAGAATTCCTGATACGGCACCACTTAACATACCCCAACTATAGAAGAAACTTATACGTTTCGGCAATTCCTTAGGCTTATACCAAAAACTCAAATGATATAAGACACAAGTGTAAAAGCTAGACTCCATCAAACCCAAAAAGAATCTTATAGCCAACATCCCACTATAATTCTGAGCTGCAGCTTGAATCATTGAAATGGCACCCCAACTAATCATGATTCTACTCTGCCATATTTTGGGACTGACTTTTTTCATTAAGACAGTGAAGAAGGGCTCAAAGAAAAGGTATGGATAGTAAAAAATGGAAAGACACCAAGACCATTGACCTGATGTTAAGTTTCCTAATTCTTGCTTAATACCATCCCCAGTCTCTAAGTTAATAATTGCAGTATTTGAAATGTTACCTTTATTAATCTGAGTGCATATATAAACCATAGAATAGACCACAATCAACTTGAGATCAACTTTACGAAGGAGTTTCTGGTATGCTACCTCCTTATCATTTGATTCTAGAGAGCTAGCTTCAACTTGAATCCCTTTTACCTTTTCGTTGCTTTTAGTATCCATTCCTAAAGGCTTTAGAAATTCTGTATTTCTTAGTCTTATATGTTGAAAAGAATAAGATATTCAGAGATCTTGGAAGGCATTGTTATACGAATATGAGTGGTAATCACTTGAAATTAGTTTATAATTTCCACACCTGTACCTTAGTAAGATCCAATTAAAGATTAAAAAACGTAAGAAATACGAACTGATAAATTTTGCAACCACAGAAAAGGATCCACAATTTTCAATATAAATTAAGTCATGATTTACGCCTTAGTTTTAGACTAGTAAGACTTGGATTACTTAGATGACTAGAGATATCAAAGAGTGGATTTCTCCAAAAGAAACTGAATATGAATTAGATTGGGCAGAATTGACAGTCCTTGATTTAAGCAATTTTGAAGAGCCAGGTGAGAAATTCAAATTGGCCCAAGATTTGAAGAAGGCAGTTTCAAAGGATGGATTTTGGGCAATCACTGGTACTGGTGTAAGTGCTGATGAGTTCAATAGACTTTTTGCTTTAGGAGACCATTTTTTTGGGTATGATGAAGAGGATAAGCGTAAAAAGACAGTTGATTTTGCCAGTGGAGATTATTTTGGATATAAACCATTAGGGGAGAAAAAAGTCTTCGGTACAGATGTGTTGGATAACGTCGAGACATTAAACATTCCCAAATTCAATGGGAAGTTTGATGAATATTACAAGCAGACATACTTCAAAGAATATAAAGAGGAATTGAAATATTTCAGTGAAAAGTCTTATCAGGTCGGAGTGAAGTTGTTGAAACTTTTTGCAATAATTTTAGAGATTGATGAAGACTTTTTTGTTGACAATCACTTATATTCGGATCCAAGTGATGATCACTTAAGATTCATGAAGTATCATCCTAGATCTGAACAAGAAGATGAGCTTGTTGAGAGAACTTGGGCTAGAGGCCACACAGATTTTGGTACCTTAACATTATTATATAATCAAAGAGTAGCAGGATTACAAATTAAATTAAGCAATGGGGAATGGAAGTATGTGAAGCCAGTTGAAAATGGTATTATTTGTAATATTGGTGACACTTTATCATTCTGGAGTGGTGGCTACTTCAAGTCAACTATTCACAGAGTTGTAAGACCACCACCAGATCAAATTGGTAAGCCCAGGATTGGAGCGTTTTATTTTTTCAGACCAGGTGATAATACAAAGATTAATATAGTTAAAAGTCCTTTCTTAGAAAGATTAGGCTTGTATAAAGAAATAGAGCCTATCAATGGTACTGAGTATGTGAGATCAAGGGTTGAAAATTACCATAATCATCAAAATTACAACAAACAGGATAACGCAAAATTTAAATTTGGAAATTTCGAAATAAAGGACGGTTACGCTTAGCGAAATGGCCAAACTAAGCTTAAAATGGTTAATATCATATCCTTATTATCTTTACCTCCTCTGTCAAAATTCCTTTTCTAATACCTCTAAACTTTTCACATGGGAAAGGCCCCTCGCATTATTCAATATAAAAGACTGCAAAAAAACTGGAGATCTGACAGGTACAACGTTAAATTACCAAAGAGGTAGAGAATTAGAATATGTCAGATTTGAGTGAACCAGGTTTCGAAGGAACCGAATTGTTGAATTTTATGAAATCAGTTTTGGACGATGATGAAAAATTGAGGAAGAAGTCAGTTAATCAAGCTAAAGCCCTTGTTATTTTGACCTTGAGAAACAAAGAGAAAAAGACTAAATCATGGTTTTTCGAATTCAAAAAAACTGGTGAAGTTAAGAAGATCGACGGGCCAATTCCAAAAGCTGATGTCACCTTGATCATGAGTGACGTAGACTTCTTGAAATTGGTCAATGATGAAGCCAATCCCCAAAAATTGTACATGGCAGGTAAATTGAAGGTCAAGGGTAATTTGATGAAAGCCGTCTCAATTGAAAAGATTTTAAGAGCAGCAGATCCAAGACCAAAGTTATAATCTAAAACCTTTGGTTCCAGTCTTAAAAGAACATAATAAAACTCTTTTCGCAGCTAAATGTTTTTGTATATGAACTAGTCTAATAAATATATTACAAAAGACAATACCTTTAGAAACACCTTTAGCGACATTAATTCTCTTCCCCCAGATTATATGATTTGGCTTTTAAGGTTTACGTCATTATGCTTTTTGTTGGCTTAATTTCTCCAGAATTTTTCACATGTAAATTCGAATCAGCTGACTTGATTCCAGAAGGTTGCAAATTACATCGATAAAGCATCCTAAAATGAAGTATATTTCAGTCCCCACGTATACATAATGGTCTACGTAACTATAGTTATTATAGTTTTTAGAAGTACAGGATAAAAAAATCATAAGCCTTTTTAAATTTCATAAATAAATTTCATTATAATAAATACAACTAATATAATCTCACTTTATTACCATGAGTTAAAGAAAGAGTTAATTGAGCATGAATTGGTGGTGGGTAAGTTGTAAATCCTTGCTCTGCAACCAAATGTGGAAACATTTGTAATAGCCTAACAATAGTATAACTTGCTTCAGTCAAAGCAAATTGTTGACCTAAACAGATTCTTGGACCACCATTGAATGGTAAGTAAGCCCAACCTGGTTTTAAGTCTTTATCAGCCCATCTTTCAGGTCTGAATACTTCAGAATCTTTACCATAATATTGTGGATCTCTGTGAGTGGAACTAATAGCGTAAACAACAACTTGTCCTTTCTCCATTAAAACTGGTTTGTTCAAATCTTTTCCACCACCTTTTGGTAATGTAGTGTTTCTGGTTGCACATCTGAAATTAAATGGAACATTTGGATATAATCTTAAGGTTTCATTAATAACAAACTTCAAGTATTCACATTTTTTCAAAGTTTCAAAAGTGATTAAATTCAAATCAACATCATCACCACTTCCGAAATCTCTATAGACAGCTTCTTTCAATTTTGCAAAGATATCAGGATTTCTTGATAATTCATAGAATACCATTGTCAACAAACCTGCAGTTGTATCTCTTCCTGCAATCATAATATTTAATAACTGATCTTGTAAGATTTTTGGGTCTCTCGTTTCTTTAACTAACTCATATAAGAAAACATAACCAGATTCAGATTTCTTTTCTAATTCTTCAGTTGTAAAATTCAAAGCTTTATTAATATAGTATTGAGCAAATTTGTGAACCGCTTTATTTGATTTTCTGAAAGAAGGTGGATTGATGATCCAATATAAGTTTTGGGCCCAGGATCTTGTAGCACAATATTCTTGAGCTTCATTAAAACTTCTAAAAAATTCAGCAGAATCTAAATAACTTCCAGGTGGTGGTGACAAGTTTACTGTCTCATCCATCAATCCATATAATGAATGTCCAAATAAGAATTCAGTAGCAGTATCGACGGTATATCTGAAAAAATAACTTTGAATATCAAATATTCCACCATTATGTTTTTTGATATGTTTAGATAAATTTTGGACATGACCTTCTAAAGATTTTGTATGAGCAACTTTTTCCCTTGCAAAATTAGGTCTTAATAAAGCTCTACTTGTTTTCCAACCCATACCATCTAAAGTGAAAATACCATCACCTAATAAAGGTTTAAAATGGGAATGTCTTAAACCCAAAGCAAAATCATTGAATTGAGTAGCTAAAATAGCTTTTATATTATCAGGGTGGTTTGTAACAAAGATAGTATGGCCCATATTAGCATTCCAACTATGGCCATAATCAGTGAAGAAATCCATAACCATTTTCCAGACTAAACCTTGACTTTTCTTCTGTAACATCATAAAAGGACGTCTACTAAAAATTGGATAAGAACCAGGTAATAGACGAGCATCATAAGCATTCAATTTGTATTTCAAATATGATCTTTTAATCCATCTAAAAAATTTATAGATTATAAAAAGTCCAATGAGGGACCCAATAATCTGAAAGGTAGTTAATTCTTGTAAGTCAATTGACATTTCTGTTTAACAGGATCAATTGATAATCCAAGATATAAAAAAATAAATGTAGGATAAAGCATACAATAACTTTACATTTATAGTTAATGGGGGAGGGGTGTGTATGTACTATGTGTGTATTAAGTCTATACCTATTAGAATTAGTTTGTTAGGTTTCGTAGATGGTGTTTTCACATGCGGTGGTTGCATATGAACAACTTATGGTTCTTACACATACGGTTTTATGAAAGAGGTGATTTTCAGAACCTTAACTTGAGTAGATCAATTCATTGACTTGCTAAACAAGATCAATTAAATGTTATTATAGCTCAATTCCCTTTTGGTGTAGTTGTATTATGGGGGTCTTAGTATACTGCAAATATTACTAAACCAACTCTCAAAAAAAAAAAATTCGACATGCGACATTTTGGTTGCAATATCCAAAAATAATAAAAACTACGGAGTTTTCAGTGAGTTAGCAAATCTGATTTTGGAAGGCAAAAGTTTAATAGGCCTCAAATAATGCAAAGAGATATTAGATAATATGTTACTAAAAAGGAGGATTACATAAATTAGTTTAAGGGGCAATCCGGAAGTGTATAGATCAGTTTTCATAGCTGTATTATCTTATGATATTTTTCTCTCGTTAGGCTATCTATTTTTAAGTTGATCTGGGCTCCCCATACGACAATAAATCGCCTGTTCAACATAGAATGTAAATCCAACGTAAAACCAAAATCAAACTAAGTTTTGTATTTTTCTCTTCCCTGTGAATCTTCATCTAGAGAAGATTGTTTTTGAAAATTTAGTAATAGTCACGTGACCCGCAGAATGACTCGTATTTTTTAATAAACGAAAGAAATAACCTAAAAAGGAAGTCAACTAGATTCAAACCATAAAGAATTAAGGAGTGTGGGTTATTATAAAGTTGGGCCCAAAAAAAAAAAATAAAAAAAGGGACACATCAGATCTTACAAGACAAAGCTTATACAAGAAGGGATACAATGACAAAAAGGTTAAGGCACCTAAATTGGAATATTGATGCAAGAAATGAGATTCTATTAAAACAGTTATATGCATATTTGTTTCATGCGATGGGTTTTACAATAGACTTAAACTTGGAACAAATAAAGAATGGTCCCTTTGTTGACTCAAGAGTTAAAACTGACAAAAACAATTATAAGAAACTTCCACCACCTTTAATTAATGATCAAAATATCCTAATATTCAATCAAATCTTGAACAGATTACCTTATACTGAATTATATAGGACTAAATTCGACTTGGATAACGAGTCAATCTTCAACGACCAAATCGAACACTTTTTACCTTTGAGAAGTCATTCTGCATTTAATAAGTATGAAATCACCGATATACAAAAACTGTTTTTTTGTAATGGAAGAAACGATTCTATTGATACCCTTTTATTGAGATTCCTTTATGCAAGAAAGTATAACCTAGATAAGGCTTTGGAAATGTGTATAAAGTGTCTTAATTGGAGAATTAATAGCCACCCTATTGAAAAATACTTAATGGAAGGTGATGCTAAATTATTCAATAGAAACCCAAATGCTAGAATCATTAATAGTTTCAAAAAACATCATATCTACCTCAGAGGTCATGATTTAAAGGGTAGACCCATTGTAAGAGTAAAAGTTTGTAAACATTTCAGAGAAGACTGCTCTGATAAAGACTTTGAAAAATATATCTGTCTAGTAATCGAATGGTCAAGATTAAGATTACAAGAAACGAAAAATGTCACTAAAGGTACCATTTTATTTGATATGACTGGTTTCACCTTAGCAAATGCTGATCTCCATGCAGTCAGATTCTTAGCCACTTCCTTCGAAGCTAATTATCCTGAATATTTAGGCTTGGTCCTAATCCATAACGCTCCTTGGATCTTCCATACTGTCTGGAAGATTATTAAAGGTTTTTTAGATCCCTCAATTGCTGCAAAAGTTAAATTCACTTACAAATTCGAAGAGTTGGAAGAATTCATTGATCCTGAATTTATCCCATCAGATTTGGGAGGGAAAGATACTTTCCAAATGAAATACATAGAACCTACAAAATCCAATAGCGATCTTTTACCTGTTGACGCAAATTTCAAATCACTTTTCCATCAAAGATGTACTATATACTTGAGATTTATTGAATCAACCATAAATTGGATTAATGCTGAAAATCAGCAAGATTCGTACAACTACCTCATTCAAAGAATCTTATTTCAAAAAGAGCTATCAAAAAATTATGTACAACTCGATCCTTATATAAGAACAAGAGGAATTTTTGACAGAAATAATGAAATCCACGAATTAGGATTATAAACAAAAAGCAAAAAGCTAATAGACTTAATAATTAATGTATGATGTACGTAAGTTTCAAGATGATAATTACTCTTCACTATTCAATACTCAAGAACTAAATGCAAATTCTGCAAATTTTACTCTAAATTTATATTATCCTATACATTAAATTCCTTTTTTATACAATCTATTTCTCATCAAACTCTTCTTTTTCACGAAGGCCATATTTGATCAATGCATCTATTCTTAACTTTTCACCATAATAAATCAAAACATACGTACCAGCCAATGCTATCCATAAAATGAATGCAGTTATTGTACAAGTCCATCCTAACCCAATTGAATTAATACTTCTAAGACAGGTTGCTGATGCAATTGCTGCAGCTATGTATCTAGAAAAATAACTACTTGCTATCCCATCTCCTCCCAATTCTGGCATTGAATCTATACAGTAAGCATTTGATGCAGGGAAAATACTTGTTTGAGCTACTCCCCCAAAGAATAAAAATATAAGAGGCACAGCCATGCCTCCCTTTTCATATTGAACTGTCCAACCATAAATTAATGTACTAACTGGGTAAACAATCCCTAACGGGATTAAAATTGTTCTTAATCTATCTTCTGGAATTCTTCTTCCTTTGATTTTAATATATTTTTTGACTGTGTAGTCTGCCCAAGGGCCACCAATAAAACCACCAACTAAATAACCTAATCCAGGTGCTAAGTAAAACAAACCACTATATAATGGTTTAGTAAGATTGAATCTTGGTTCTAAAACTTCTCTAATTGGAGTTTGAAGCATGAACATCGTGTAAATTGTGGCAATTGCAACAAACCCGTTAATGGACAAATTTGGATACTTCAAAGCTGTCATGATCTTCAAAGGATTGAATGGGACAAAAACAAACTTTTTCTTTGGATTGATTTTTCTTTCTTCTGTCAAGATTATGGAATGTTTAGTTTCGATTGAAGTTTCAGGCAAGAAAAAGAAGGCAGCTACCATTACCATTACACCTATACCCATCATGACCCAAAGGATGACTCTCCAGGAAGTAAAGTTGACAATAACACCACCCAAAAAAGCACCAAAACCAGTTCCTAATTGAGCACCTAAAACGTTTAAGGCAACAGCCCTACCTCTTTGAGTTGGATGATAGATATCACCGATGATATGACCACCTATACTGAAGAAAGAAGTACCAGACAAAGCAGTTGTACATCTAAAGACGAAAAACATTGCTAAATTTTGAGATACGGCTACCAATGCACTGGAAATACAATATAAAACACTACAAACCAAAAACATTGGTCTTCTACCATAAATGTCACTACAAGGTGAGAAAATACAAGGAGAAAGTGACATGAACAAACAGTAAACGGCATTGGAAATATTTATAACTTCGGTGGTTGTACCAAATCTTGAAGCTATTTCAGGTATAGCAGGAAGAATACTCAAGGAATTCAAAGGAGCTAAGAACCCAGACATTGCAGCTATGAGTAAACAAGTTAATTTTGTTTTTTCTGAAAATCTACTATAAATTTCATCATTCAAGGAATTTTTCTTTTCAAGTTTCTCCAAATCTATAGGATTTTCCTTATCACCATTTTGACTTGACATTCTAGAATGGATTCTTGAGATTTGCTTGGATACGGCTTCATCAGTGACGCTTCTCAAGTCCAAGGGCACGTCTTTCTGATAGTTGCCCACTTCTATAACTTCATCATGGATTGATTTATGACGTAAATCTTGGTGATAATTTTCATTTTCCAGTAGGTCTGATGGTAAGGAAGAAATCAGCGATGAGGATTTGGATCTTTGTATTGATGCCATATTTGAATGAATGCTTTGGAAATGTTGCTAGAACCAGCTTTCTTAAAACTAGTTTTCTTCTTGTAGAACTAGTTATACTTATTATGTTTTCATAAACTAGTATTGGATGTTTTATGACTCAAGCGGATACTGTTTCTTTTATGATAGAACAGACGCACTACCGATGTCTGACGTCTTTGACATCCGCTTACTTTCCAACGATATCAAAGTTGCCGCATACTAAAAGCATCATTTTACCGCCTAATGAGGCAGGAAGAGTTGGAGAGCATAGACATAGGTTATTACATGCTGGTATAGCTGTCTGGTCAGTACATATGACTTTGTGAAGCTGTGATAAAGTTGTTTAAGTTTTTGAAGATAAAAGGAATTAAGGAAAACTATCATGGATATTCCGCTCTATGGAGAAAATCTTTTATCTTACCACTAATAGGAAACAAAATCACCTTTCAGCGCACAAATGGGCCAAGTTTCCAAGTAAATACAGCATTTGGACTCTCTAATCATCTCCTATCAATATCCTTTTGTGTGTTATAATCATATAAGTTGGCCGAAATGAAAAAACGAAAAGAAAATTTGCCGTCAGGTGTATTAAATCTAATTTGCATCTAGTGAGACGATACTAAACGATAAGAGTATAGATTTTGAAGAAAACTGTAGTTTTTGACTTGTTTTAGAACTAAGGCTTACGGGAAAATGATTACAGAACTTCCGAAACATGAAAGAAGTTTGTGACGAAGGTTTTTTATGGCTGAAATACATATTGGTTGCAAAATTACGTAATTCGTAATGGTCGTAATTTTTTCAACGGTTTTGCAGCAACTTTTTGCAACCTATTCAGCTTTTTTGCAACTGGGGTCCAAGAGATTTTCGATTGGATATTCTAGAAAGAGATAGCAGATAATTTGTTGTAGTACTGTGCATTAAATCTATAAACGTTTTTAAGCTCCAAAAACAACTTTCTCTGCGCTCACTTTATTATCCATTAATAATTCTAAGGCTTCATTTGCAGACCCAAGACCTGGCTCTAATACCCTCAAGTTTGGCGTTTTAAGTTGTTTTATAATGGTGGGGACAAGTTTATACCAAAAGTGACTGAAATCCTCAACTAGTTCTGGAGAAGATTTATGAATCATTCCAAAACCGAAGTCTACATCTTCACCGAAAATATTGTACACCACGGTTTGACTAAACTTGATGTTTCTGGATTCATCAATCTTTTCAGGACAAAGTCCTAACAAATTATCAATTACTAAAGTATTTGAGCCTATAGTAGCATTGTATGTAGCTTCATATGATTCTTTGCTTGAGACGGTATCAAAAGCATAAAGGATCTTCCCGTCAGCAAACTTCTTGATATCTTCTATCACATTTGAATCACGGTAATCAAACACTGCGTCAGCACCTAAAGATTTAACAAAATCAGAATTTTTTGGTGAGCATGTGGTGATGACTTTTATGCCATAGACTAATTTGGCGATTTGAATTGCTATGATACCAGTTGAAGTAGCCCCACCCCATATCAAGAGGAAATTATTGGCATTTTCATTCCTTTTGGTGGAGTCAAGTTTGAATTGATGAGCAAGAGAGACTCCCACAGTACCCAAACTTAATGGAATACTAGCAGCAGACTCAAAAGAATTTATACTGGAAGATTGATGACTTCCAACAGATAATGGAGTAGTTTTGATGTTTAAACCATCAAGTTTTAAAATTCCAATCGGACAACCGGTGACATATTCAGCAAATTTTCCTTTGGAGTCAGTGTTACCGTGATCGTGCAAAGCAACCAAGTCACCAACTTTGAAGTCCTTAATGTTGGAACCAACATCCACAATCACACCACTAGCATCTGAACCAATGATACCAGAAGCACCAAAACCTTTAATATGTTTCCAGTCAGTAGGATTTGCACCATACGCTTTAGGTTGCACCAAAACTTGGTCAGGAGTAATTTTAGGTTTGGGAGTATCACACACCTTTACTAATTTTTGTTCTGTCTCATCTTTGAAAACGGCTTTCATCATTGAATTTCCCTGCTTCAGATCTCTGCAATAAACTCTATTTTGTAACGGGAAAAAATATATCCTGATATTTCAAATAATTTATGTATTTATTTAGCTCAAATGTCAGCTAATATTATTTTATATATACAGTTGTAACGGTGTTTTATGGGCTCAGAAAATCCCTGCCATTAATAATATTCATCTCAACCATTACGTCTTACACATAAAACATTAGAAACAATACGCGGGCTGCATGTATAGATGAAAAATATTTTAACTTTTGTTTCCGATGACCATCGAACTAAAACAATAAATCCATGGTGAATTAAAGGTAATGGTTCTGAGCTGCATTTCATTTATACTACCTTTAGTTTACGTATCTTTAAGGTTATAGAGTTTTGTTCTAAATCATAAATACTATGTTATATATTATTATATATCCTACTTGAGCTATGATCTCATTTTTTTTCTTACTTTTAGTTGCTGTGATTTAATAGGTGTCTGATTTCAGTTGCAGAAGCAACAGTTTCCTTTTTTTGGGTTAGTATTCCCTACATATTTTAAAATCCGATGTAACATTTTTCCATGTTTGTATCCTTTGCTATTAGATAATCCGTTTTCGATGCTTACAAATCCTTAGCTATAACTCTGTGTTTTTATTAATAAATCGATCATGTATGATGTGCGATAACGCCCATGCTTTAAACCATTCTACATTCCATTGCATGTAACGGATTTCAATTAAGCCAAACCAAATCCTTCATGTCCTTCTGTTATGGCCAATAATAATGATCCTCTTAGTGTTTCATAGGTCTCATATGCTGGTAAATCTATTTGATTGAAACAGGTATGTGATGATGGTAATCTATCTAAGCTACCATAATCTCTATGGATGGCAAATTTACTACGTCCATTTGCTCCACTTAATTCCTTGAATCCATTTAATGGAACCTTAGATGTCCCAGTTGCAAATTGTAATAACTTGGCTCTCTCTTCATTGTCAAACGATTTGACTGCTCTCCAAAACCATTGAATTTGAATCGATGATGGTGAATAATTATTATAACCTGTATTGTTTTGCCAATCATTAACATCAATATCTGGTAATCCACTAATCAACAATTCTAATTCTTGCTCATCGAATATTGCAACAATATCTTTTGGAATTATTTCATGGAATCCCATTAAGAAATTGTCCATTTGTTCTGCTACTGATGTTTGTAATCTGTATTCTACAACCAATCTAACATACTCTTGTTTATTTTCTTCAGTAACTGGTATATTTCTTCCATCTGGAATTAAATCGATAATTTTCTTTTCTCCATAATCATCAGTTTCGACTGAAAAATCTTCCGTAATAACATCTGTTATATCGTTTTCTAACATCCAAACTAATGATTTAAAATATTCCAAATCTAAGGTTTCCATATCTTTCAATGAAACATTCTTACCTAAAATCCTCTTATAAACAGCTCTACTAAAATGACAATCCAAAAAGCAATTATCAAATATAGCTTTACCAATGATTTTACCAATAAACTTGAAAAATGATAAATGTTCTGGATTGATATATGATGTTCTATTTGGATGATATGTATTTTCATCCGATGCAACTGGTGTGAATAATGCATAATCTGGATTAAACATTTGTCTTGATAATACTTGATACCATTCTCTTGTTACACCTCCTGCATCAATTCCTGCCTCTCCTTTGAAATTAACCTCTAGTTTACTGTTTCTAAATTCTTCTTTTGTTTTGAAAAACAATGCTCTATAACTATCTAAGAAAACTTGGTCTCTGCGTACACTAATTGATAATGTCTTAGCATCTTTTGTAGTTTCGTGTAATCTCCTATCAAAATAATTCTTCTTATTATCAAACTCCAATACTTTTGGATTTCTAACCAACATGGCAAATGGTCCACTTATCAAGTTTGGATTTGATCTTACCATCAAATTCAACAATTTCTTATGTTCATCAGTGAAGGAAAAGAATAAGCTTTCTATTGGCTCTTTGGTGAAATCAATCTTCTTGTTTTGATATTTAATTGCATCCTTCACTTGCAATTCTTTAACTTTACTATGCTTACAAACAACCATTAACGATTCTATTAATGGCAATAATAAGGTTGCAAAGTTTGTTAATTCAGAATTCTCTTCCAAGGCTCTCAAGGTATCACTCAATGCGTCCCATAAAGATCCCAAAGCCAACTTTTTATATAAGCCAGTTAACTCTTCAACATCGTCCATGTTCTCTTTTTTGTCCTTCTCTTTCGATTCAAACATATAGTCCAAAGCCGTTAAGACTCTCAACAACTTAGCTTGATCAGAACTTGGTGCGTTGAATTTGGAAAATGATTTACCATCGTCATCATCGAAATGGCCACTTCTAATCTCTTTAGTCATTGTGCTTAAGTTCGAAATAATTGATTGACCCAAGGTGGTTGCTTGATCACTTAATTCAACTGAGAAAATCTTTTGAGCATTATCAAGGAATGTTAAATATTGCATAGCACTTATAGCCCTTCTAAATGTGGTATTAGGACATTCATTTGAGGTCAAGAATTTCACCATCTGGCTCAATAAATAATCAGGGATATATGGTCCACTGAACTTGAATTTCTCATTCTGATGTTTCTTTAAGGACTTCAACGATTTGGTAATCAATTGCAAGATCCTAGATAATAAATCCATGAAAGGTTGATCTTCTCTTAGAGTCGAGTTCTCTAATAATTTCAATAAACAGTTGATGTGATACCTATCTGTCTTGTTTGTTTCTTTTAATTTCAGTTTTCTGTTCTTAAGTAAATATGGGTTCTCGTGTTCAACGAGGAAGTAATATCTCATCGATTGAATATCCTCTACTAAATAATGGAGCAAGTCAATTATCTGGTCTGCCACAATTATCGATGATGTATTCAATGGCAAGATGGCTTTAGTTCTTGATTGACTATTTATACCTTCGCTATCACCTGAATTACTATTTTGATTATTCACTTTTAATGATTTGAATGTGAGCTGGTTATAAATTTTCTCCAAAGCTTTAAAGTTAGTCAAACCGTCTTGCAACACAGACATGATTAGATTCAAAATCTCGATTCTAGTTTGTTTGTTGAAACACAAATATTTTATAGCTTGATGAATATTTTCACGTTTACTAATTGGTTGAGGAATGAACAATAACCTTATTAAAGAGGCAGCACCAGGACGATCAATAAGTGGCGTGTAAAAGGTCTTTTTACGCTTGCTCTTATCCTTGTTTTCATCTTTCTTGGATTTATCTGCGTTACTTATACCTTCAATATTGGAGAATGCATTATGGAATGATGTCGAGCCTGTACGATGACTTTCACGTGTAGAATTGGCAAAATCAATTTCATTATCGCTCTCAATTATATCTTCATCATCCTCTCCATCATCACGAACTGCTGAATACCTTGCCATTGATTCGTGTTGAAGTATCTCTTCTCTGATTTGTTCAGGAAGAGCATTTAAAAAGTCAGGATCAATCTCTCTAGTATTGATACCACTTGTGTTAGCGTTTGCTCTTCTATCTCTTACATGTTGAGTGAAAACCTCTTCTCTCATATCATCAGGCAATGCTTCGAAGAATTCAGGATCTATGTCCGTTCCACTTATATCAACCTCTCTATCTCCGATTCTTACCATTACAGGGTCTAAATTGGAATTTGTAGAAGTATTGGATGCAGCGAGAGCCATATTGGCTTCTCTTTCTTTTTCTTCTTCTTCTTTTCTGATCCTTTCTTCTTCTTCCCTTTGACGACGCTTCTCTTCACGCTTTCTGATTGTTTCCAATACCACTTCTTGACGCTTCTTTTCAAGCTCAATACTATCAGGTGCTATTCTGTTGACAATGCTTGGAATCAAATTGGAAATTATTTTATCCCTGTTCTTCTTTTGGAATTCAGTAATACTTTCATTCCACCTTTCGACAGTAGATTCAATATATAAATGGCTCAAGGGATCAATGTAAGCGTCATTGACGGCTCTGTTCGAAATAGTCAATGAGTCCAATGTTCTTTCTGGGCGAACGATATTACCATTAGGCCCGATTTGAATAAACCCTCTAAAAATCCCATCAGGTCCAGGAACAGGTTCTTCAAAATTGATATTATGATTGGCTAAGAGGCCATCAAAAATGTTGGCTAAGTTGCTACGATTCATAGCGGGACGTAAGGCATCGAAAAATGAGGTAGCGAGTTCTCCTTGACGCCTTCTTGCTGATGATGCGACACCAATACCATCAAAATCTTCTTCCTCCATTGAATCATTCTCGCTATCAAAATCATTATTATTTGAATCCTCCATTAAGAGTGAATGTTCATCAGTTGGTTCCACTTCCTCATCAATATCCAAATGACGATGACCTCTATTTCCATGTTCGCCTCTTTCTCCGTTATCACCTTCTTCTTCAGACAAGTCACTATCGAATTCTTCAATCCAGCCGTCTAACTCGGCATCACTGTACTCACTACTTTCATCATCTTCACCGTATTCATCGCCTCCGTGTGAATAATATGCATCTGAAGCATCACTTCCATCACCAATACCAACTGTGGTTGTGTCAATAATTTCAATATCACTATCATCAAATTCGCTGTCATCTTCATCTATCACTTCAACATCACCTTCATGATAATGGTATGAATCAGCCATTGAAGCGTCTTCAGGTTCATCGTCTTCATTGTCACCATCGTCCATCTCATCATCCATGTCATCACTTTCATCGTCTTCATCGTCTTCATCGCTAAGATCATCGCTTTGGCCTTCGCTATCTATTTCTTCTCCAGACATGAGTACTTCTAATCCTTCATCAAAATAATCCATCTCATCTTCCTCACTATCGTATTCGACATCATACATCCCTAAGGTCGAATTTCTGAAAAGATCAGGACCTTCTTCTCTTTCGTCGTCATCTTCTTCTTCATCATCCGGTAAATCGTCATCTTTATCGCCGCTACCTTCATCAAAGTTATCCTGAAATTCTGATTTCAATTTTCCAAGGACACTCAAGGGATAAACAGCAGACTTGATGACCTTATCGATAACAGGGAAATTCAAATCTAAATTTGCCAAAATAGAAGTAATTTGTAACGGAACATGTTTATCAATCAAACATCTTGAAATATAAAATGGATCTAATTTACTAGCTTTTTTATCTAACATTGGACTGGAAATTTGGCGAACTTTGTTTGACACCAAAGCAGAAGTCAAATCAAATATATCCACGAGCTTCCCATATTTAACATGCATTGACTGAGCTGAATTGAAGGTATCTTTCATGGATTTCAAAATAATGTCACAACAGAAGTTTCTGATAAAGGCCATATCTGGATTTTCTTTTTTGGGTTTTGGGTTGTTTTCTTCATCAATTACAGGTGTTGAAATTAAGGCTAATATAGCAAGCTTACATACTGACGAAATTACACTCTTCTTTTCGTGAGCTGGATTTCCAGGGTCTAACAGAAGAGTGGGTATCAATTGGTGGATCAAAACATTTAGAGAGGTTGATCTTGGTTTCACGTTTTCGGCAAAGTTCTCTTTCTTTGAGTAGGTGATGAATTCCAATTTTGCGTGCATATAAGAACCTAGAAGTTCTGTCAAGGTTTGCAATAAGAAGCACATATATGCAAAGTCAGGATTCTTGAAAAACTCTGCGATCCTGGAGTCTTTAGTCTTTGGTTTCTCCTTCTCTTTATTAGATTGCTGATCTTCGTCGATGGTATTCCAAGCATCTCTCTTACTAATCTCTATCAATTCTGAGATAATAGTGTGAACAATTGAGCTTGGTTGAATTGATGGAGAAGATTGTGTTCCTTTTTCTGGTTCTGTCATGTCAACATCACCTTGATTGATTACAGGAGTAGCAACTATTGGCATTTGAGTAGGATAAAGGGTCGTACCATCATACCCGTATAATCTTATTTTTTTAGAAAGAGACTCGGTGAATATTTGAGGGTCTCTCAATGGTAAGGTACCACATTCTCTTAAGAAAAGTGGCAATTCCCTTCTATTTCTTTGACGGTCCACGATGTCATTCAATTGTGAATTCATGTTATATCTAATAATATCGGGAGTCTCAAAACAACGTCTCAAGAGGATCAACAAGTTTTCCTTATCTCTTTTAGCAATATCAGGTTTGACGAAACTAAATTTTGAGGCAACTTTTATTAATTTGGAAATTAATGATGAATTCTGGAGTCTTTCTCTGTTTGCTTGATCAAGACTCAAAATCTTGAGGGTATTAACAACACTGAAAGAAACCTCCTGAGTTTCAATTTCTTTCACAGAAAGCAATAAATCAAGAATTTTCTTTTGAGATGTTTCATCTATCAAGTTTCTGAGAACTAAATCAGGATGGGTGATGTTCTTGAGGCTCGAGTGGGAAGATGTTTCTGGTTCAATCACTGATTGCAAACTCAATCCTTGCTCTACTATATCTAAAGCACTATAGCAATAAGGTTCATTGACTAAGGAAATGTCTTTGCTTAGAAGTTTGATGACTATTTCACATACTTTAGGATACAAAATGAATCTTTCAGTTTTAGGAATTCCTTGATCGTTTTGTAAAGAAGTGTCAAAGGTAGACTTGATGAGTGGGAAAAATTTCGCAGATGGGGAAATGTTATCATCTTCAATCATGGACAGAATGCTATCTAAGATAGTACTCACAAAATTAACAACTTCAGCTGAATTCGTCTTAGTCAAAAGATTAGCAATATCTGGTGTCAATTCCTTATAAGCAACCGACACATAAGACCAGCTGGACATATTTAAAGGGTATACAAGCCTATCTTTACAATCCACACTCTTCAATACAAGTTTGAAATCTTTACCATCAGCTCTTATTTTTTGACTGATTCTCTGAAGGTCATCTTTATCTATAGTGGAACTTGGACAAGGCCAATCGCCCATTACTAAAGGGAATAAATCAGTGGCATGCTTGAAATAATGAACAGCTTTATTCTCAACTAAACCGATAGACTTCAAGTATTCGATTTGATCATAGGGTGGTGAAACATTCTTCCAGTTTAACGGTAAAAACGTAGTGGACTCACCTACACCATTTCCTTGAACAATCTCCTGTGCAATAGAAACCAAATCCTTGACGACACTGGTTGGAATCTGCTTAGTAAATAGATCTCCCATGGTCTCTTCTTTGAAACTTTTATCCACTGTGCTTTTTAAGAAATCAATTCCAATTGCTCTGGCGTAAGCAACAGTCCCTGATATTACATCAAACTTACTATTAGTCAAGTTGTGATAGAAATATCCGGGGTTGGGTAAATTTGGATAACAGTCATTATTCGTTATAGCAGCAAAGATTTTAGAAACGGTTTTGAGAATGCTCTTCAGAAGTGCCTCTGGTGTACTTTTAGTGTAGGAAAAATCTTCTTCTGTTGGATCCTTCATGCTCCTCAAATAATCGAAGTTTTCGATACCTATTTGGCATACTTTTTGGAAAACTTCTTCGTCTAACAATGAAATAATAACTGGTGTTTGAACTATATCTTTTCCTCTGTCTCTTTGACTAAAAACAAACAATAATACGGAGCACAAGACGTATTGGTGACTTTTCCTGTAGTTGAGATTCGTGCTTTCGACTTCAAATAACGACTTGAATACAGAGCCTAGCATATTGGTAATCTTTACAGTTTTACGTCTCCAATCCGACTGAGCATATTCCTGACGCCTATGCATTGCAATTTTGGAGAGGTAACTGAAAACCTCAGGAATGCAAAATTGCAAATGATATGCGAAGAACCTTAGCTGCAAAACATTCTTATAGAAAAAATCTGTCCTTGAAGAAGGTTTAGATTTTTCTTTCGGATCGCTGGTGAAGATTCTAAGGTCAAGACTAGACGCTTGTATATGACTATGTGGAACTGGGCAAGTATCTTTAGCAGTGTCTTCATCGACGTTATTTCTTACAAAGCTTTCTTCCCTAATTGCTCTTGATAAAATCTTACCTAAACATCTTAAAAGATATAAGCCAGATTCATCTCCTAATAAGTCTACTAATTGATGATACCTATCATGAGAAATCATGCCCCACTTGAAAAAGCTATTTGTTATAGTAAATAAAGTTATCAACAATGAATTAAGCTTCTGAAAAACTTCCGAGTATTGATCAGGTGTATAATCTGATTGATAGAAAAACGATTCATCACTGTCATAATTCATGAAATTTTGTATAGCATTATCATTGATTTTTTCTTTCAAATAGTTTACCAATATCGGAAAACAATAGTCTTTATCTTCTTGATCAAAAAAGCCAACCAAGTCAACGAAGTAGCCATGTGATCCCGAAGAAATAAAATTATATGGAGCGTTCTTTAAGTCAATGAAAGGAATCCACTCATTTGGATTTATGGCTCTTACAATTTCACCACCCCAATTTCCATCTTGGATTAAATTACGGAAAAATAATGAGACTGCTTCGTGGATGAATAATACTTTTGATGTATCCCAACCATCAATAACCTTGTCCAGTTCTAGCGTGGAATAATTTTTTGTTCCTTTGATATCACTTCCAACTACTTTTGGAACTTCCCTAACCAATTTCTTGATTTGTTCAATTATGACTGGTTTCAAAGTTGGATAATGTCTTCCTAGCTCATCAAAGGAATTACCCAAACTACTTGCAATATCTGTTTTAACCAAATCGCTACAGATTTTCGAGTCCAAAAATATCTTGAAAAAAGTAGCAAAACACTCTTTATGTTCTACTTTCTTCATACCGTCTTTGTTCAAACATATTGCACCCAAGACCTCCGCTAAGGAAAGCATCAAATCACTGTTTGGGATTAAGAATGTTTCGAAATTATCGACGATTGTATCAATAACATCAGCTTCATTTAAAATCGAGAATGCAGTTGGTTCATTATGAATAATATAAAAAACCGAGTCTATGGTTGCAGATAAAATCATAGGCCCAAAAAATGTGGAGTTTAAAAACACTTTATTAAAGCTTTGTAGGATGGGTGAATCAAATAAATTTCTTAACCTATCACCACTATCCCATTGAATTAAGTAAGTGACCAATTTCATCAAGTTTCTCAAGAAATTTGCCTGCCTAAAGGACAAGGAATAATGAACCACGGCTTCTTTAGGAGCACCACCGTCATAGTTTGGATTTTCTAAAGCAAAATCTACTTCTTGGCCGATAAGATCTATCATAAGACGGAAACCATTATTCTCAACGAACTCATTCAATGAGTCTGGAGAAAATAAAAGAAATTGGGTAATTAAATGTGTAGCAGCCGATGCCTCCCACCTGTATTTGGAGGGCTGAATCAAATATTTCATTAGTTCTTTTAAGATACCGCCTGTTGCTAATTTGGGTGTTAAGCTTCTAGTTTCAATCAAATTACCAATCATATTGAAGAAATGAATATAACCTCTATGGAAACAATCATCATCCTGATTCAACAATTTTCTGTGAATATGTCTTAATGATTGGTACAAAACACCATGGTTTACATTAGCACCTAAGGACCTTATTAAATCACCACCCCATACTCTCTTTAGTGAAAAGCACTCCAAGGCTTTGACACCCAGCATAAAAACTTGTCTCAGTAGTTGGTCAACACATTCGGGTTGGATCATATCTACCAAAAAACTGAAAACATAAGGTTGGGATTCGAGAATTCTTGAACTTATGTAATCTTCATTGGACAGACATACTATTGTACAAATAGCATACAACTTACAGCAAAGTAAAGTTTCTCTCATATGTATAGCTTCATGACTATTTGAATTGAATGACTTTGCAACATAAGCACGAAGACCAAACTCGAACCAAAGGTGTTTGGGAAGAACTTCAACAGCTCTGTCAAAAATTTGCTCAATAGATAATTTTCTAACACTTTCAGAGTTCATTGAAAATGTACATAAACTTTCTTGATTAGGCTTTATAGGAACTTTCTCTTTCTTTGGCTTCAAGGGTTTAGATGGTGAATTTTGGGATGATAATGCAGGAGAAGATTGAATGAATGATTTTGAATTTGCAGGAGAGAGCTTATAATAAGGGAAATTTATCTGTTTCCACGAATCAGGATATGTAGCGTCATTGTTGATACTTTCAATGTAACAATAATGATCTCCCATTATTATAGATTGATCTATTTTTCCATCTTTTGGTTTGAAATTAGGTGGAACTAAAGGAGGATAACAGCTGATAATTTTCAAGAGCTTTTCCTTGAATTCTCTTGTAATTGGAGATTTTGAACTTGAATGAACAAATCTTTCAGAAATTGTGACTGAGACCTTTAATGCCGCTAGTCTGACATTTATGGTGGGAGTGTTTAAGATTTGAAGGATCCTTTCGCTACTAGCATAAATGGATCTGTTGATACAATGTTCAAGCAATACATAGGTGAAATTCAAGCAACCAATTAATAATTCTTGATCTGATGGGTTTATGATTATTAATTTCACAAACTCATCGTTTAATTTGTACTTTTCAATTTGGGCTTGAAAAATTTCATCAAATTTGTTAAGTAGATCTATCCAATGAAACAAGTCACCTCTGGGCCTATTCCATTGCATATTCTTTGATAATTTCTCTGGTAATTCATTCAAAGGACTATTAACTAAATCATCAATTAATGATTTCAATGGATTCGCCATCTCCATCTTTTCTTGGTGATCAGTCTTGGAAATAATCATTTTTTTTCACAAATATAACTTGGGGATCCAATAATTTCTCTTATTCAACTATGGTTCGATAATTGAACTGATCTGTTCTTCAACAATTATACGGATTTCAAGTTATTACTTACAAAAAGGATTTTATACCAGTGCGTAAGCAATGCGATTTTTTGAAACATCTTTTAAGCAATCAGTTTGAATCGTGTCTTGAGTAATTATGAAGAGAAGAGTTGGTGTTGATTCTAAGCAGAAGGGTTCTGGTGGCCCCACCAAGGATAGCAGAGGGGACAAGTCACAAAGAGATGAAAAATCTAAAGAAAAAGGTGGTTTAAATGTAGAAATACACCCATTCCTTAAAGATATAGTTAGTATACCTCAATTACCAAAAGACCATAATCCTTTGAAAAGAAAGGTAAGAGACACATTTGATCCAATTTCTATTAATCCTTATTTGGAGTCATCCGAAGCATCCAATACTCGTAAGCGTAGACCGTTACAATTCAACGAACAAGGTAAGTATATTTCATATGGTGAAAATTTGAGAGAAGCTCAGAAAATAGCTGAAGAAGAAAGCGCCAGATTTAGAGAATTAGAGGAAAAGCTGTTAATCCCCAATGATGACTTAGGGGAAAACTTGTATAAAGAAGATGTGGCAAGAGGAGTGGAATGGTGGGATTCCTATTATACAAAGAGTTATGATAAAATAGACTCTGTATCGATAACCCTAGATAACGAAGAGTTTCCAATCACCAATTATATACACCATCCACAATTGACACATGCTACATACGAAAAACATTTGCCTGAGATAAAGTCGATGTACTTGACTAAAAAAGAGTTGAAACGTAAAAGAAAGAATGAAAGACAAGAAAAGTTAAAATTACAACAAGAGAGGATAAGGAAAGGATTGGAACCACCACCACCACCGAAGGTGAAGTTGTCGAATCTAATGAATGTTTTAACTAATGAATCCATTAAAGATCCAACAGCAATTGAGAAAAGAGTGAAAAAAGAGGTAGAACAAAGGTATGAAAAGCATATGAAAGCTAATGAAGAGAGAAAACTCACTAAAGAGCAAAAACATGAAAAACTCCATCAACAGCATGAAAAGGATTTATCCAAAGGGTATTTCAGGAATATTTATAGAATCAATAAATTGATAGATTCACAGCATTTCTTCAAAGTTGATAAAAATGCACAACAATTAGAATTGAAGGGATTATGTATAGTAAATGATAAAATGACCATGATTATAGTTGAAGGAGGAGCAAAATCCTTAAAGTTTTATGACAAATTATTAATGAAAAGAATAGATTGGACTAAATCTAACACTCAAGAAGATTTGACTGCAAATAAAATTAGCCAAATTTGGCAAGGACAAATTAAGGATTTAAAGTTTCAAAAATGGTCAATAATAAAGACCAAGAGTGAAGAAGATCTACATAGTTTATTAGCTAGGTTTGACATAGAACTGTATTGGAGACAGGCCATGAATCAATGAATATAAATAATCTACTCTCATTTGTTAATATTTGATATAAAGTGCGAATTGGAAATCTCATAAACTTCAAAGTATTGAAATGGGTTCAGCTTATACAATTTTAGGAAAACAAGTACCATCACACTTTGTATGTATTTGAGAGGATTTATGAAAGTACTGGCATGTCAATTTACTAACTGGTAGCTTGCACTTTTAACTTTAGGTTCAGTGGCTGGAATTGCAGCATGGCCACGTCAAAAGACCGAACCTCCAGCAACTCAAACTGCTACTCCAGTTGAATCAAAAGAAGAAGATTTTGATTTAGAAAAGTTTATCAAGTATGTATTTATTCGTTATTAATTTGATGTTACTTTATTTGTTTGGAATTATCTCCACAAGTTTAGTTCATGACTACAAATTTACCTGTACTAGTCTTTGTACGGGTGTACTGGTACTTTAATGCTGGTGTACTGGTACTATAATGCTGGTGTACTGGTACTATAATGCTGGTGTACCGATGTTATTTTTTCCGAATCTCCATAATTAAAATCCATACTAACAAAAACAGTGACTTATCCAAAGAAGAAACAAAATAAATAGTCAATATACGATTTAGTTTTCATCCCGATAAGTCTCGTATGTCTCTATGAATATTTCTATCCATCTTAAGATTTACTTTTGCAAATACTTGTATATAGATGCTTGTATAGATTGTATTGATATCTTGAAGTTATTTTTCGTGGTCGATTTTAGATCGATCTTAAATACGAGAGGCTAATATAAAATAAAAAGGAGTATATTCTGGGTAACAAAGATGATTATTAATAAAGAAGGGATAAACATAAAGAAATATGCAGAAGAGCAAATAAATTGAAAGCCCGATTAACGGTAATAATATCCTATAAACCATTCCACGTCTTAAAGTCTCACGTCTCACGTCTTGATCAGGTATTATCTCACGTCTTAATAATAAAAAAATAAACAATATATTAGTAAGACGTGGGCGTTGTGATATCAGGAATTACCCTTTTTGACCTATAATGTCTCTTGTTTGCTACCACTACCTATGGCTTAACTATTGGATGTCTCCCTTAAAGTGTTGTTTACAATTTCAAAACACCAAAAAAAATAACATTACACCAAAAAAAAATATAAACACACGTCTGCGCGTTTTTGTATAAATTGATCATTATATCCTGGAAAAGTTTTTCTTAAAACAAACTTATTTGACTTTCTGACTGGGTTATTATTGACATTAACATAGGAGGTATCTAGTTAGTATTGGAAAGGTAAAAAAGTTAATAATACAAAATGTATGTTTATAAAAGAAATGGACGTGAAGAGCCAGTTAGATTTGATAAAATCACTGCTAGAGTTCAAAGATTATGTTATGGTTTAGATACCAAACATGTTGATTCTGTTGCCATCACCCAAAGGGTTATTGCCGGTGTTTACCAAGGGGTCACCACTATTGAATTAGATAACTTAGCTGCTGAAACTGCCGCTTATATGACCACTATTCATCCAGATTATGCTATTTTGGCGGCTAGAATTGCTGTCTCAAATTTACATAAGCAAACTACAAAACAATATAGTCAAGTTTCAAAACAATTATATGAATATGTTAACCCTAAAACTGGTAAACATGCTCCTATGATTTCAAAAGAAACTTTTGACGTTATCCAAAAACATTCTGATGAATTAGATTCTGCCATTGTTTACGATAGAGATTTCAACTATAATTATTTCGGTTTCAAAACTTTAGAAAGATCTTATTTATTAAGAATCGATGGTAAAGTCGCTGAAAGACCTCAACATTTAATCATGAGAGTCGCTGTCGGTATTCATGGTGATGATATCGAAAGAGTCATTGAAAGTTATAATTTAATGTCTCAAAGATTCTTCACTCATGGTTCTCCAACCTTATTCAATGCTGGTACTCCAAGTCCTCAAATGTCTTCTTGTTTCTTAGTTGCAATGAAAGATGATTCCATTGATGGTATTTACGATACTTTAAAAACTTGTGCTTTAATTTCAAAGAGTGCTGGTGGTATCGGTTTACATATTCACAACATTAGATCAACTGGTGCTTATATTGCTGGTACAAATGGTACTTCAAACGGTATTATCCCAATGGTTAGAGTTTTTAACAATACCGCAAGATACGTTGATCAAGGTGGTAACAAAAGACCTGGTGCTTTCGCTTTATACTTAGAACCATGGCACTCAGATATTTTCGACTTTATCGATATTAGAAAAAATCACGGTAAAGAAGAAATTAGAGCTAGAGATTTATTCCCAGCTTTATGGATTCCAGATCTTTTTATGGAAAGAGTTGAAAAGAATGGTGAATGGACTTTATTCTCTCCAAATGAAGCTCCAGGTTTAAGTGATGTCTATGGTGATGAATTCAAAGAATTATATGAAAGATATGAAAAAGAAGGAAGAGGTAGAGATACTGTTAAAGCTCAAAAATTGTGGTACTCTATTTTAGAAGCTCAAACTGAAACTGGTACTCCTTTCATGTTATATAAAGATGCTTGTAATAAAAAGACCAATCAAAAGAATTTAGGTATCATCAAATCATCAAACTTGTGTTGTGAAATTGTTGAATACTCAGCTCCAGATGAAGTTGCTGTCTGTAACTTGGCTTCAATTGCATTACCATCATTTGTTGAGTCAGATGATAACTCCACCTGGTATAATTTCGAAAAATTACACGAAATCTCTAAAGTTGTTACTAGAAACTTGAATAGAATCATTGACAGAAACTATTATCCAGTTGAAGAAGCAAGAAACTCAAATATGAGAAATAGACCAATTGCTTTAGGTGTTCAAGGTTTAGCTGATTCATTTATGGCATTAAGATTACCATTTGATTCTCAAGAAGCAAGAGAATTAAACATTCAAATCTTTGAAACCATTTACCATGGTGCTGTCGAAGCTTCAATTGAATTAGCTCAAACTGAAGGTCCATATGAAACTTATGAAGGATCACCAGCTTCAAAAGGTTTATTACAATATGATTTATGGGATAGAAAACCAACTGAATTATGGGATTGGGATACTTTAAAACAAAAATTAGCTAAACATGGATTAAGAAATTCATTATTAGTTGCTCCAATGCCAACCGCTTCAACCTCACAAATATTGGGTAATAACGAATGTTTCGAACCATATACTTCAAACATGTATTCAAGAAGAGTCTTATCAGGAGAATTCCAAATTGTTAATCCATACTTATTGAAAGATTTAGTTGATTTAGGTCTTTGGAATGAAGCTATGAAGAACAATATTATTGCCAATAATGGTTCTATTCAAGGTTTAACTAATATTCCAGATGAAATTAAAGCATTATATAAAACAGTTTGGGAAATCAGTCAAAAACATATTATCGATATGGCTGCTGATAGAGCTGCATTTATTGATCAATCACAATCATTGAATATTCATATCAAAGATCCAACAATGGGTAAATTGACTTCAATGCATTTCTACGGTTGGAAGAAAGGTTTAAAGACTGGTATGTACTACTTAAGAACACAAGCTGCTGCTGCTGCCATTCAATTTACCATTGATAAGAGTACCATTGGTAGTGCCAACAACACTGTTGCTGCTATGGAAAAATTAAACCAAAGAAAGTATAAACCAAATGCTAGAATTACCTCAAACAGTGATTCAGAAAATTCAACCAGATCAGCTTCAACTGAACCATCATCAGTTGAAAACTCAATTGCTGAATTGAAAATCACTGACGACAAGAAATTGACCGAAGTCACTGAAGAAGATAAAGAAGCCACCGAAGCAACTGATGAAGTTGAAGATATGAATTCTGATATCTACAGTTCAAAAGTTATTGCTTGTGCTATCAATAACCCAGAATCATGTACCATGTGTTCAGGTTAAGCTAAATTAAAGCAGTTTTAGATGTTCTTTCGGAAGACATCTTACTTTTTGTACTATTAGAATCTTTGTTTTGGGTCCTTTTTTATAAAATGATTGGAGATCATTAGTTTGTAAAATTTAATAACATAAAATAGAAACTTATTTCGCAGCCTCTGAAAACTTCTCGCATAGTAAAGTTCTCCATATAAATTCGAAAAGTTAAACAACTTCAATATACTCAACCCCCAAGGCCTTTTTGAAGCCATATCAACAACCCAATCATACATAAAACATCCTAGTCCTTATTTATTACAAAAGTATTGCCTGAAAACTAATCATAGATTCTTTTGTATTCAATTTCTATAAGCCGACTATAAAGAGCTCACACGATAAGATTTTCCAATGTCGAACAGAACTGCTGATAGGGAGGAAATCCCATTAGAAGACATTCCTAAAACCAATAATATGAATTCTAATGATGAAATACTACACCAGCAGGATGATACAGATCACGACACAGATTCTGATCATGTAGAGGATTCCTTATTAGATCATGAATTGGAAAACTTTCACCAAGATCAATCTCCAAAATATAAGAGATTCTTCCGGAAACTTTGGAATGGACCAGAAACCCCTGTTGATGAACCTGCAAAACCATTCCAAAAAGGTGTTTTGCATTACCTTGAAGAAATCCCTCATAAGTTCAATGAAAAAGTCAAAACTCCCTATAAGGCCATAACTTTGGTAGTCTATTTGTTTTTATGGTTCCTTATCATATATAACATATTGTCCCCATATTTCACTGTTCCGCCAAATATCACAGGTAGTGATACCAAAGTAATGAGCTTGGGCTGTACCCAGCAACTCTGGTTAGGTAAAAATGCCAAATGTGGGTTGAATGGTGAAGATTGCGTTGATTCGAAACAAGACGATATATTTGTGAGATGCCCGGCATTATGTGATAGAAGTTGGACCTACTCTTTAGAGCCTATTGGTGATCAGAGGATCAAGTATCGTGGATACTTCATAGGAGGGGGAGATAAAGTCAAGGACTACGCAGATAAAGATCAATTAACAAATCCATATAGATCTGACTCCTATATATGTGGTTCGGCAGTTCATGCTGGAATTGTATCCCCATTTTATGGAGGTTGCGCTAGGGTTTCCTATAAAAGTGGCAGCCAAGTAGGTTTCGAATCAGCATCAGGACATTACGGTGTAGATGACTCAATAGGATTCGACAGTTTCTTCCCTTCGTCATTTTTTTTCAAAAAAATTACAAGTGGTTTCAGTAAAAAAGAACATATACACGGATGTTATGACCCAAGGTTACCTGTCTTGCTAACGAATATTGTATTGGGTATGCCAATAGTATATCTTGCAAGCGGACCTGTTATATTTTGGGTTATTAATATAGTTGGATTTTGGACAATTGCTCTAGCCACTGACCCTCCAGTCAATGTTGATTCCAATGATTTGGAAACCTATGCATCCCTCCTTTCAATTGGTTTGGAAAGATTTCTTCCAACCTGCTTCATTTTATACACCCTTTGGGGGGCTTCTACCAGTGTTACTTTGTCTGATCTGACAGAAGACAACAAAATATCACATTTGAGTAGACTCATTTACTTTTATCCCATGTTCTGGTTAGGTGTTTTGAATAATATAAGTTTTGATAGATTGCCTGTTGATAGATTCACGTTGAATGATCTCAAGACCCAACCTGGAGGGTTTGTAGCAGTTTCCTGTATTGTTAGTTTGATCTTGGTTTGTGCCGTGATTCAAGCTTTCAAGATATGGGAATCAGGAAAGTTCAAGAAATACTTAATCATTTACATTTCCTTTGTGTTGGGGCTTGTTATGATTTCACATTTACCAGGACTCACGTTGAGAATCCATCATTATATATTAGCAATGTTATTGATACCTGGGTGTTGTACCAGAGGTGTAACAGCGTTACTATTCCAAGGTATACTTCTTGGACTTTTTCTCTCTGGTGCTTCAAGATGGGGTTTAGCAGCAATTGCAGAGACCGACACTTCATTAAGGAGAAATGATCCAAGTGGTAAGATATTACCACCTGAGATTCTAGGGTTTGACATTCAAACGGGATTATTAACGTGGGTAGATACTCAAAGCAATCAGTATAATGGAATTTCCATTCTTATCAACGATATTGAGAGATATGTGGGATCAAACATAACAAGCTTGAATTTGAAAGAGTTATTTGTGAACTCCACGGATTTATCACAATCAATAGAGCAGACGTTGAACAGTAAATTTGTCTCAGATGATAAAAACATTCCCTTGTATATTAGAATTGGTAAGAAAATCATGGACACTGGAAAATATAGTGATTTTTCAAATGCTGCAACTCTCAAATGGCCCAGTGGTGAGTTGACCTTACCAAAACCAGGAATTACTTAAAGACCCTATATATAGACTACTATACAATTACATATACAATTAGATGTACATCTACTAAAAATGTTTCCCAATCAAATTGGATCAATGTTGCTAAAATTGTATCAAATAATTTTCAGATCTGAAACCATCTCATTCTAAATTTAAGTTTCGCAACAACTATAAGACCCTGCACCAGCAATCCATGATGATTTCTATAACCCAACAGGCATCGGTAGTGAAGCTTTCAAGACTTAGTATCGAGTCTATCCTATCCAAATCCAAGCCATATACTACCAACGCTAGAAGTGTTCTTGAAGAACAGAAAAAACAGCTAATTCCAAAGGCTAATATTAAATGGTATTATGCTACCGATATTCCAATTTCAAAGCCTAAATGGTACAATTATGCCAAAACACAAGATCCCCAAAAGTTTCTTCCATTTTCCGACTATGATTCCCAAAGAATTGAAAAACAATATTTGAAATTCATTGAACGCAATACCGATTCTATCTCACCCATTGTTGAGGTAAGTGAAGACAAGTTATTCCAAGTCAATGTTAAGAGATTTGACTTATCGCCTGTCTACTGGGAAGGTCCTGTTTATGAAGTACGGAGAGGTTTATGGCTAACAACCGATGGAGTGCCTTTGAATAATGAACTTACCCGTGACATTGAGAAAGGTTACGATATCAAGAAACCTTATCTCTTCGATGAAGATAGAAAGAGAGTGGCTGAACATCCAATGGCTAAAATCACCAAGTCTGAAATTGCAAAATTCAACTCTGAAGAAGGTTTAGGTGATGAGGCAGAAGCTATCAAAGCTGAAGAAAATGACGATATGATCACAATTGGTGATAAGGCGGTCTTATACTTCAATGACAATAGAGCAGTAATGTTCCCTTCACACATGATCAACAGCTTTCAATTGCCAATTATTAGAAGATTCGGTGCAACTGCCATCTCCTTGTTAGAAGTCACCCATATTCAGAGAGGATATACAACCAATCTTAACTCATCCATCTTTGATAACATGCCAAATGGACTATCTGACTTCGTTCCCGATGACATGGCTAGTTATTTCACAGGTGACAGTAAAGAGCCCTTAAAGAAGTCAGTTAATTACTCTAATGAAGATGACGGTAAGGACGCTAAGCAAAACAAGGAAATGAAAGATGTCCTTGAAGAAGACTTTGAACAGGATACAACCAAAGACACATCTAATAGAGAAATAGAACATTTAGTTTTATGTGTTCATGGAATCGGACAAGTTTTGGGAAGTAAATATGAATCAATTAATTTCCCACATAATATAAATGTCTTTAGAAACACCATGAGAGTTGTCTTTAAAGATAACAAGAAGCTCCAAAAATTGGTATCTGATGATGAAATTGATAGTAAACACTTAAACAACAAAATTCAAGTGTTGCCGATTGCTTGGAGACACATGGTTGATTTCCACCCAACTAAGTTGTCCGCTGACGAAACTGGAGACAATCCAAGATTACCAACTTTATCTCAAATCAACGTAGATGGAGTGAAATCTTTAAGAAACGTTATAGGTGATGTGGCACTTGATATCTTATTATATTATGAGAGTAAGTACTTAGCTCAGATTTTGTCTTCAGTTACAAATGAGTTGAATAGAGTCTATCAGACATATATGACAAGAAATCCAAACTTCAAGGGTAAAGTTCATATTTTAGGGCATTCATTGGGTTCGGCAATTGCCTTTGACATTGCGTCTTTACAATATAATAAAGTCCCCGAAAACCCTAATCCATCTAGGGACCTCTTATTTGAGATTGATTCTCTATTTTGTGTGGGCTGTCCTGTGGGGGTCTTCAAGTTATTGAGTCAGAAGAACATTGTTAATAGAAAAGATCTTCCAGAGGACTTTGATCCAAGAGATGATAGTTTGAATTATTCTTCACCAAAATGTAATAATTTATACAATTTGTTTCACCCCTGTGACCCAATCGGATATAGAATAGAACCATTAATCAAGCCTAAATTTTCAAACATGAAAGCAGAAGAGGTGCCATTTGCAGTTGAAGGAATAAATACACAGATTAAGGGGCTTGCTTCTTTCACTGATGATATTCAAGACAAGATTGCCAAAACTACAAGCTGGTTCTTGAAGACCAAGAAGAAGTCAAAAATGGCAGAAGGTATTCACGATAAATTTATAGATGAAAATGCATTAGGAGATATTGTGACCAGCATTGTCAAGTCTGATGATAAGGATATTGAAGTGAAAACCAAGGAAAACCTTTCGTCGGATGACTTGAAGACTTTAACTCAGTTTAATAAACATGCAAGAGTTGATTATTGTTTACCAATGGGGGTTTTTGATATATCGTTGGTTTCAGCAATCAGTGCACATGTTTCCTATTTTGAAGATCAGGATACAGCTGGATTTTTAATGTCAAAGTTACTATCAAATGAAGAGCCTGTGAAATCGAAATCTGTTTTATATAAAGAGCTTGATAATTAATTAATGTACATTTCTATTTACTCATTCGATTAATAAATCATCGATACTTTGTTCAGCATCATGCTTGATTAAATCCAACATACCTTCTGGTAATATAGGAATTCCTTCCTTATCTAAAATGTATCTAAAAGGCATTTCAGTTGATTCATATTTGTTATATCTAATTTCAGGGTAATCTATGAACTTGATATCTTCAAATTTTGTTTTCAAGTCAACAATATGTTTGGTTGTTCTTACAGCAGTATCGGTGGTCATTTGTAATGCACCTAATCTTCTACCAGCAAACCCATATTTTTCTCTCAAGATACCAGTTCTATCAATTCTTGGATGAGAACCCAAAATACCACCAAAAACGAAATATTCGAATTGTGTGTCCTCTGGAACCAATTCAGTTTCAGCAGCTGGGTCCAATAAACAAACTTTACTGTGATCTAAACCTCCATCGATTTTGATACACTCTTCAGTTGTCCACTGTAAACCTAAATCCAACAATCTTTGGGGAATATCTTTCTCAGTTGTTTCCTTAGGTAATGATGTCAAGACCAAATTTTCCTTACCAACATCTCTGATGATTTGACTATATTCGAGGATGACCCATTCAGAGAATCCAGCCTCCATATGCTCGATTATATACTTCATTCTTAATATTTACTTGTGAATAATTTTGAGATTTCAATTTAATGAGATGAGATTGCGAAGAGATCAAAGTAAGAGATCAAAGGAAGAAACCAAAAGAGATTGTAGGAAGATTATCTAAAGCTCTATTATTGAAAAACAATTTTTTCTATACACAGTAACACCAGGTCATAAAAACGGATGGAAAATTATTTATTTCTTGCAACAAGATGAAGAAGTTTTGTTGAAAGCTAATCTGGAGGTAGAATCAACATTTAACGAGCAAGTATCAACACCTTTAACACCAGCTTTGACTTCTCTTGTAGTTCTTGAGAATGAAGGTTTGACATCCAATACAGGGTTTTCAGTGAAAATGTGTCTTGGTCTTAACATCAATTCAAAGATTTCAGTTGGCATAACTGGGAAATCTTCTGGAGATGGGAAATGAGTGATACCAAAAGTGTGGAACATTAAAATATCAGTGTTTTCAATTTTATCTGAACCATCACCAATCCATTTTCTCATACCTCTTAAACCATCACCGGACCATTGTGCAACATGGTCACCTGATGGGTATAATCTACCATAACCAAAATCTTCATCTTGATATGGAACAACTTCAACAGTGTGTTCAGCCCATGGTGCTCTCTTTCTAACTAAAGAACCCGGTTGAGCTAAAACTGGTGGACAGAAAGTTGAAACCAATTTATATGAAGCTGGTTTACCTGAGTATTTATTAATTGATTTTGGATTGAATAAATCCCAAGATCTACCAGTGGTTGATTGATAATCTGTTAATGAATCTTGAACAGTCTTAAAAGTAGTCTTTTCTGCGTAGAAACCATTACCATACATGTTTTCTGGAGATCCTGTTGGATATGGAGATGGTTTAGCATCTGAAGTAGCAGCTGAATTACCATCACCATCGATTCTTGGATGTAATCTCAAAGAGAATAAATGTTGATGATTGTGAGCATTAACTCTTGGATAAACAACAGTACCCCATGGTCCAATATCTTCATCTTCATCACAAATATAAGTGTTTAAGATACCGGTTAATCTAACTTCTAATTTGATAGTACCATCTTGTCTTAAGATCCAATACAAACAATATTCATAATTAGCAGCAGTGAAGATTTGTGAGATAATCAATTTTTTACCTCTAGTAGCGATAGTAGTTTGGAAATCATCTCTGAAATCACTGTGTTTAAATAATAAACCATCATCTTCTTCGTGAATACAGATAGCGTTCTTGATAGTGGTTGGATCACCATTTCTATCAGTAAAGTGAGCATCTAAGTAATGAATAACACCTTTACAATCACAACCTAAAGATAAAGGATTAGTACAGTTACCTGCACCATATTCACCAATATCTAAAGCGTGTTTTCTTTGATGAGGAAATTCAGGGTTACCGTATGGGACAATCATTTCACTCAAAGAAATTCTGTGGAATAAAGGTCTAACATTACCATGGTCATTGTAAGTCATATCACTTAAAACAATACCTTCTCTGTAATTGAAACCAATATGGAAGTTGAAATTAGACCAAGACATTGAGTTACCAACCATATCGAAAGAAACACCTTTTGGTTGTAAAACATTGATTGGAGTATCATCTTGTCTAAAACCAGTTGGATTTTCTTTAGTACCAAATTTTTCAGAAATTGATTTTGGATGATAATTAGCATGTTTGTGTTTACTAACTTTTCTTCTTCTGTTTGGAATATCGATATAAACGACTTTACCGGCATTCATATCAACAATTGGACAGAAATCTAAAGGATGGGAATAATGAGAGTCATCTTCATCACTTTTCCAGTAAATTAAAGCTTGTTGTAATCTTAAACTAGCACCCCATCTTTCATCATAACCGATAGTCCAAGCATCACAGTAAATGTTTTTCATGTCATCAGCTGGAACACCGCTTAAAACACATTGCTCAATAACGGTTGGATCATTTCTGACGATATCTTCAGTTGCTTGTAAATCAGCAGCAGTTAAGATTGGTTGAACACCTTCACTGTGTTTAAGTGAAACAACAACTCCACTTGGGATATCAATAACCCCTTCTTCTAAACCAGTTGAACCTTCAACAATGATAACGAAATATGCAAGTCTTGGAGGAATTGGACCCTTTTGTTCTTTCCATTTATAGTAAGTAGTCTTTGGTGGTTCTCTCAAAGTGATAGTATTATAAAGAAGTTTTTTACCACTAAATTTTTCAGCCAAAATAGATGAAACATATTTGATCTCTTGTGGTGATAATTGATCTAAAGGATGAGCTGGTGCTTGAGGTGGTGAACCTGCAGAAGTAATTTGAGTTGCAACTTGTTGTAATCTTTCCATCTCTCAACAACTAACTAAGCTTTTATAATAGTTTAACCTTTAATTCTTGAAATTAAAAAAATGACCGTTCTTATAAAAGCGTTATTGAGTTTATAAGGATATTCGACTGTCTTTTATATGATTATTATCAGTCTATCGCATATCCCAAATCTAATCTGAATTGGGTGAAAAAGTCCCCGATAATAATCTGGATATTTTGTCCCAATGCGGTAATAGTCTGGTGGATAAGGTCAGTTACCCTATTAGGAAGTTGCAACCCACAAATGATTTTGACAGGACGTTAGATCTAATGTACTATTGGGTATTAAAACATCTGATATGGTTGTTTCATCTTTAGCGGTTCAGCAATGAGGAACGAAAACTGACTCAGATTTATTAAAACGAAGTCATAGGTCAATTATTGGATCTGAAAATGATGTCAATCTAGGAATTAAACTATCATCTGGAGATAAAGTCGATCTGGAGATAAACTAAACTATATTCATCTAGGAAAAATCTTTTAAGATTACACATAATGAAAGTATAATTGAGAGGAGTTCAATATAACAAAATAGTTTACTAAAGAGAACAAAAAAAAAACGAGAGAAAGAGAGAAACAGTAAGTTCATAAAGGTTTGCATTAAAAAGTATTTACTTTGAATTCAATCATAATTATCCAGATTATGAAAGGAATAATTACAAAGCAGCTTAAATTTAAGACTACTAAACAATTTATCAATAAATTTTTACAATAAATTAAATTTTGACACATTTTTTCAATTATTTGATAAATATCACAATTGGAACATGATAAATTAATTGAATGGTTTAAAAAATTTAATAAAACAGATGATATCATATTAATATCATTATCTTGAATAAATAAATCATTCCCACTAATCAAAGTAGTTATTAAACTTAAAGAATTTATCAATAAGTCATTGAATATTATAATAAATGAGTTTGTTATCAATAAGATTAAAAAATTATAAAGCCAACTCAAATAAATTAATATTGAGAGAAATTGTGGTAAACAAGGTTCAAAACTTTTGACACAATTAATAAATAAACTGATATTATCAATAATAAATACAATATTAATTGACCAGAAAATATGATCAAATTTAATTGGGAAATCATTATGATATAAAGTAGTTGAAGTGTTAAATAAGAAATTATTTGGAATTATTAATACCGTTATGAAGAGTGATATTAAAAATATCATACAATATTTCAAAATTTTTTTAACACTTAATCTTTGGAGACAAAAGTTAGTTGGTTCAGTATAATTATTCTCTAAATCATATTTTTCGTTGTTTTGTTTTAAAATAATGTATTTCTTAATCCTCAAGATACAATTTACAAATAGCTTAAAGAAAATAAAGCTTTGTAATATGAGGACGAAAATCTTAAAATCTTTGATCAAAAACAGATGATTCAAGATTTTATTGGCTCTGAACATCTGACTTAAGATGATTTCATCGTTTTTGATTTTGTTATAGTAACTTTGTAAATTGTCAACATTCAAAAGAATTTTATCTATGAAAAGGTTTATTACTATATTCCAAAAGCTTAGTAATATAATACACCCAGTAAAATATTTTAAATCTTGTCTGTTACCTAATTTTCTTTCTAATTGAACATACCTTATCATATATCCTACTATGACTGTGAAGCTTATACCTGACAGTATTATTTTATATTTCAAGTCATATCCTTCACCATCAAAGTTTCTAAGGTTTCTCATCAATTCATCGTATACTTGTAACTTACTCATGTTCTCTTTTGTTTGAATATCTTTGTGTAAATATCTTTTGAGTGAATATCTTTTATATGAATGAGTTTATGGGATATTATGTTCTTTAGGTATGATATCTTTATGGTAACTTTGGTATTTATTATTGCTATGGTATCTTGGTGCTTACTTGTCACTATCAAAAAGATTCTTGTATGCTCTTAAACAGTATCGTATATTTTTTCAAGCCCCTTCAGATTATTATACAATCCCTCTTGTTATATGAAAAAAAAAAACGTCGGAAGTGTTTGGAATATATTATTGTATATTCCTAGCAATTAGAACTATCGATGATCGATATTTAAGTGGGTTATAGTGTTATATTATATTATACTTAGTTAGACCCGTCTCTTCCTAGAATCTTTAAAGGTGCACTGGTTAATCTATCGGAAATAAGACCCAATCACTATACGACCAATAATATTCTTATAACTTTGGAGTTAACTTATTACAATCACTGGTACTTATACTCTTTACTTATACTCTTTACTTATACTCACTACTTATAGCAATTATTCAAACAAGGGATATTCAATTTGTTTATAATGTTTAGTTAGCCGTATTTTAGTAAAATTACTAAGATTAAAATAACTCGTTGTTTTGATTTATTTCCGAACTGAAACCCTTTATACAATTAAGCCTATTTTGGAATAGTAATTAGTACAGTTGTTCCTTTCTTTACCTAAAGCCACTTCATCGTTAACCTTTTTTTTTATTTGCGGTGCTTGTTAGGTTGTAGTGATTCTCTTACTTTCTTATTACTTTTATTGCTGCTTTATAAACCTCCTATCTTTTTTTTTTGCACGGTTATTCCATCCCTTCGATTCAAATTACTCTCCGTATAACAGGATCGCGTCGTATGACAAAACCTAAATGCCAAAGGGATTTAATAATAGAACAAAATAATAAGAACAAAAAAATAGAAAATAAAAAATAGAATAAATAAAATGCAAAGAGACTTAAACAAAAAAGAGCTTATTAAAAATTTTTATATATAAACAAAACAATTAAAAAAAGAAGAATCTATAATTTATCATAATATTCTTCATAACCTGGAACTTCAGGTTTTAATCCAGCTCTTTCTCTCTTATCTTTAACGACTTGACCTGGTTTTGAGGTAGGATCAGTTGGATCACCACCTAATGCTTGCCAATGATCAAAGATTAATTGAGGGAAAGCTTGACCACCAGTAGCTTGTCTTAAATCACCAGTGAAACCGAATGATTCATTAACTGGTAAGTAAGCTTTAATGGTAAATAATGGAGTACCTGGTCTTTGTTCTTCTGAGACAACTTGACCTCTCTTTTTGTTTAAGACTGAGTAAATACCACCAATAGCATTTTCTGGACATTGAATTTCACATAAGAAAACTGGTTCTTGAATTGCTGGTTCAGCTAATAACATTGAAGCGTAAGTAACTCTTCTCATGGTTGGGATAATTTGACCACCACCTCTGTGGATAGCATCAGCATGTAAAGTAACATCTAAAATGTTAACTCTGATTGATCTAACACTTTCACCCATTAATGGACCTTCTTTAGTAGCCCATTGGAAAGCAGCAACAACTGAATCTTTGATTTCGTTTAAGTATTGAACTGCTTTAGTTTGGTCAATAACCAAGTTTGGACCAGTACCATCTGGACCGAAACACCAGATTTTTCTAGCATCAGTAACTTCCCAACCGTGTTTATCAGCTAAGATTCTTGCTCTTGCTTTGAAATCATCTCTTGGGTTAATAACACCATTTTCAATATCTAATGCAACTTCTTCATCTAATGGTTGAGCTTTAACATAAATTCTGTTATGTTTATTTGGTGATTTTGATAAAGCAACCATGGATGATTCAGCTTCAACGGTTTCTCTGTAAGCAACAACTGGTGGAGAAATTTTCAATGGAATACCAGCGTGATCATTTTGTAAATCTTGTAAACAAATTTCTAAATGTAATTCACCTGAACCTGCAACTAAATGTTCACCTGATTCGGACATTGAGGTTAAGACACATGGATCTGATTTTGATAATCTCTTTAAACCTTCGACTAATTTTGGTAAATCGTTAGCGTTTTTAACTTCAACAGCGACTTGAACAACTGGTGAAACTGAGAATTTCATAACTTTCATGTTGTGTGATGATTCGTTAGTGGTAATAGTACCTGATTTTAATAAGAATTGATCAACACCAACTAAACCAACAATGTTACCAGCTGGACAATCATCAATTGGTTCAACGAATCTACCCATCATCAAAACAGTTCTTTGGATAGCTTTTAAGAATAAATCTTCTTTTTTACCAACTTGATAGTTTGGACCTTGGATTCTAACTTTTTGACCTGATTTAACAGTACCAGCGAAAACTCTACCGAAAGCGTAGAATCTACCTTTATCTGAGGTTGGAACCATCTTGGAAACGTAAACCATTAAATCACCTTTTGGATCACAGTTTTTGATTGATTGGAATGATGAATCATCATTTGGACCTTCATATAAAGTTTCAGCTCTGTAGTTTTGAGCAGTAACTGGAGATGGTAAATGGATAACAATCATTTCTAATAAAGCATCAGCAGCTGGTAAGAATTTTCTCATAACAACTTTTAATAAGGCTTTACCTTCTAATTCTTTTTCATCACCTTTTAATGAAATTTCTAATTTATCTAATAAAGTTGGAATTTCAGCTTTTTTGAAGTTCATGATAGCGTTGAATAATCTAAAGATTGGATCTAAAACGAACATGTTGAAAGCTCTTTCTAATGGTTTTCCATCAGCATCTTTATCTTTGTTAGTCCATTTTTTAGTTTTTGGGTTAAAGTATGAATCTCCCCATAATCTTTCCATCATCTTAATTCTGTCAACACCGAATTTTTTAGAATATCTGGTAGCGAATTGTCTAACAGTGAAAGCCCAACCATGTAAACCTGAACCGAAAGCAACGGTACCTTTGTATGGGTAAACTTGACAGTCACCTAAGACTGGATCAACATAAGTTGAGATAATAACGTTAACTGATTCAATAGTTCTTGAGAAAGATTGATATAAATCTTCTTTAGTAACTTGTAATTCTAATAAAGCTCTATCAACTTTGTTAATAATAACAACTGGTTTAATTCTTTCACCTAATGATTGTCTTAAAACGGTTTCAGTTTGGACACAAACACCTTCAATACAATCAACAACAACTAAAGCACCATCAGTAACTCTCAAAGCTGCGGTAACTTCTGATGAGAAATCAACGTGACCTGGGGAATCAATCAAGTTAATTAAGAAAGAGTTACCTTCAGTTTTTTGGTTAATTTCTTTAACATCATCATCTTCCATAGAAGCATATAATGAAATAGCAGTTGATTTAATGGTAATACCTCTTTCTTGTTCATCTTTTCTGGTATCAGTGAATCTAGCTTCACCAGCTTTAGCAGCTGAGATAATACCGGCTTTTTGAACTAAAGAATCGGTTAAAGTTGATTTACCATGATCGACATGAGCAATAACTGACATGTTACGAACATTAGTAACTTTATCCATTAAATCACGGATTTGTTCAATAGTGAAAGCAACTAAAAAATGTTAGTATATGAAAACATTGTGATAAAATATTTCATTAAAATGAAACACACAATGGAGACAAGGTCGAGTGTATGAATGGTGAACAAAGAGTATGATCCAAAAAAAAAAATCGGATTTTTTTTTCTCCCCTTCATCTCTCTCAACAGCGCTAAGGTGATGGAATCAAATCAAAATTTAATCATATATGAACAAGGCCAACGGACGATAAGATCCTTGAATTGGTAATCTATATTCCTAAAGCTGTCAAATTGAACTAAACTTCAACTATCACTGTAAAAATTTTCTAACTTGATGAAAGGCCATCTGCTGACAAAAAATTTTCACCATTTGCTAGACTATAGAAAGCCATTAGGATTGGGATGGGAAACTGATTCCAATTGAACCCATCACCTCCTATATCAATTCTATGCCGCCTGTCTCGCTTGTGGCCTTCAAATTCTTCTCTACATACCCATTTTGTAAAAATTTTTTTAAATGTAATAAAGGTTGAGTAAGGATAAAGAAGAAAAAACGGGAATTTAAGAATGAAAAAATTTTTCATCAAAAGTCGTGCGCGTGGAGGAAACATGTCTCTGTAACAACTTTAGAGATATTAAGACATCAATGATAACTTGTTAATAGAAATAAATGGGGATAAAATCAGGGTTTGAGATGGTGCTGAAGGGTGATTTAGGATCGACACTGGGGATTTTAATCTTTAGCCAACTCAAAATGCTTTTTGTGGGAATTTTCTGATTGAAATTAGGTTTTTTTCGAACTTAAATGAACTGAATTGGCTTCAATTGTATTGGATTGAAATGTCTAATCTGGGGTTAAAGAGGAGCATGGAGAACCGTTTAAAGAAGATTTTAAGCATTAAAGTGTATTAATTGGTTTTTGTGTTGGTTGAAGAAGTTTTTTGATTTCTATAATATTGAATTGATTTAGAGGAAACTCTGATTTCGTATTTATCTTGTTTAACCTTATCAGTATGTAGTTATAAAATGTCCTTAACTATTATATCGATGAGATTACCCGGATGTTTTCTAAAACTAAAATGTTAAATATATTTCAAAGATGAAAGTAAGTCTGAAAGGATACTAATAGAAACAACGATTGAATGAAGAGTAGATAGTTATGGTGTCACCTAAAAGAAATTGATCAATTATAAAACGTAGAAAGAAGTTCGAATCTCATTCAAGATTTCGCAGTCCGAGTCAGAATAATTTAAGCTATGACATTGAACATCACCGTATTGATCTCAGGGTCAGGATCAAACTTACAGGCCCTCATAGACGCTGAAGCCAAATCTAACCTCAAGGGGAAAATCACTCAAGTCATTTCATCGAATTCAAAAGCTTATGGTTTAACTAGAGCCCAAAATGCTAATATTCCAACCAAGTCCCATGAATTGAAGACCTACTATAAAGGCATTCCAAAAGAGAATAAAGATGAAAGATCAGTTGCTAGAGAAAAATTCAATTCAGATTTAGCTAATTTATTGATCTATGGTAATATCGATGGTGTAGCTGATGATACCTATATCAGACCTAATTTAATCGTTTGTGCTGGTTGGATGTTAATTTTATCTCCAACTGTCTTAAAACCTTTAGAACAAAATAATATCACCATAATAAATTTACATCCTGCTTTACCTGGGGCTTTTGAAGGTACCCATGCCATCGAAAGAGCTTGGAAAGCCGGTCAAAACGACGAAATTACAAAAGCAGGTATAATGATTCATAAAGTTATCACTGAAGTAGATAAAGGTGAACCTATCTTGGTTAAAGAGTTAAATATAATAAAAGGTGAATCATTAGATGACTATGAAACCAGAATTCATGACTTAGAACATTTAGCCATCGTTGAAGGAACCAATATCACTTTATCCAAATTATAGACTCATTAAATTACATCATTGAAATATATGCAAATTTCATACACCAATTCTAAAACCTCTTTCTCTTATGAAATATATCCCAGAGAGAGAAAGAGAGAAAGAGAAATAGAAAGAGACTTAACTGACTCGTTATAAATATCTCTATATCAACACTACTTATAAATAACTTATAAATTTTTAATAACTTGTTCAGTAAAATGTTGGGTAGTAGCAGTACCCTTTAAGTCACCAGTTCTGTTTTCTGCACCTGAAGCAATAGTGGTCTTAACAGCTTTGTCAATTTGTTCAGCGTATTCGTTTAATCCCATGTGTTTCAACATCATAACTGATGATAATAATAAAGCAGTTGGGTTGGCTAAACCTTTACCGGCAATATCTGGAGCTGAACCGTGAACAGCTTCGAAGATAGAAACTTTGTTACCCATATTACCTGATGGGGTTAAACCTAAACCACCAATTAAACCTGATGATAAATCTGACATAATATCACCATATAAGTTTGGCATAACCATAACAACATCTTTATAATCAGCTGGGTCAGCAGATAATTTTAATGAAGTGTTATCTAATAATTCATAACTTAATTTAACATCTGGATATTCTTCACCAATTTCTTTAGCAGTTTCAACGAATAAACCATCTGATAATTTCATAATTGAAGCTTTATGAACAACTAAAACGTGAGGCTTACCAACGGTTTTTGCATATTCGAAAGCGTATCTAATAACTTTTTCTGAAGCTGGTTTAGTGATTAATTTAATACTTTGGACAACACCTGGTACTATAGTATGTTCAATACCTGAATATTCACCTTCAGTATTTTCTCTAATTAAAACAGTATCAACATTTTGATATGGAGTATCGTAACCAACAATACTTTGACATGGTCTAACATTTGCAAATAAGTTGAAAGTTCTTCTTAAAGTTAAGTTCATTGATGAATGTCCTTTACCAACTGGTGTTGCTAATGGACCTTTTAATGCAACTAAATTTCTGTTGACTGAATCAACAGCTGGTTGAGGTAAAGTGGTTTTACCATCGATTAATAATGGAGTAACATCAACTGGTTCCCATTCAATTGGAACATTAGCTGCAGCATAAATATCTTTAACAGCTTGAGAGATTTCAACACCAATACCATCTCCTTCAATTAAGGTAACAGTATATTTACCATTGGCGTTTTTAGTACCGGTAAATTGACCTGGGATATAACTTCTAGTAAATCTTGGTTTTAAAAATTGTTTACTAACTGCTCTAAACATTTTGAACTATGAATAAATATGAATATTTGATTTTATTCTTTGAATCTTGAAAGAAAATTTTCAATTCGGTCTATTGGGATTTGATTTAATTCTCATCCAATTAAAATTAATTGAGATTGTTTTAGGGACTACCCAGTTTTTTTAGAGGAATTGAATATTTTGAAATCGATCTAGCACCAACATGCTAGGTGATTATATTTTGTTGTATGTCTTATATAAGGCTTTAGTGTGTTTTATACTAGCCTGTTTTTTCCCTGATTCTTTTACTAAATTTTGAAAGATATTTTCATGATTCTTTTTTTTTAGTGGTAGAGTCGTACTGGACTTAGCGAGAGTCTCCCTAACTGTGTTGCCCTAACATCATCGCCCAGTCTAACTACTTGGAGTAATAATATAAGAAACGAGAAAAATAATTGATAAATACAATATTTATAATATTATTTACTATTGAACTTATAATTTAATAACAGCTCTGATACAGTCACCTTTATGCATGTCATCGAAAGCAGTGTTGATTTTTTCTAAATCATGTTTATGAGTAATGAATTCTTCAACCTTTAATTTACCTGCCATGTAATCTTCGACTATTCCAGGTAATTGAGATCTACCTTTAACACCACCGAAAGCAGCACCTTTCCAGACTCTACCGGTAACCAATTGGAATGGTCTAGTAGAGATTTCTTTACCAGCAGCTGCAACACCAATGATAATTGATTGACCCCAACCTTTGTGACATGCTTCTAAAGCATTTCTCATAACACCAACATTACCAGTACAATCAAAAGTGAAATCACAACCACCATCAGTCATTTCAATTAATTTATCAACAATAGTAGTACCTTCTGGTAAATTTGCTGAGTTAACGAAATCAGTTGCACCGAATTTCTTAGCCCATTCTTCTTTTTTATCATTAATATCTACAACAATAATTTTACCAGCTTTTCTTTCAACTGCACCTTGAACAACTGATAAACCAACACAACCTGCACCGAAAACTGCAACATTATCACCTTTTTGAACATCTGCAGTAATGGTAGCTGCACCATAACCGGTTGTAATACCACAACCTAATAAACAAGTTTTTTCATAATCAGCTTTTGGATTAACTGCAACAACTGAAATATCAGCAACAACAGTATATTGAGAAAAGGTTGAACAACCCATGAAATGTAATAATTCTTTACCTTTACATTTGAATCTTGAAGTACCATCTGGCATAACACCTTTACCTTGGGTAGCTCTAATTTTACCACACAAGTTAGTTTTACCACTTTGACAGAATTTGCATTCTTTACATTCCGGAGTATATAATGCAACTACGTGGTCACCAACTTTAACATTGGTGACACCTTCACCAACAGATTCAACAACACCAGCACCTTCATGTCCCAAGATAACTGGGAAAGCACCTTCTGGATCAACACCACTTAAAGTATAAGCATCAGTGTGACAAACACCAGTATTTAAAACTTTAATACGGACTTCATGAGCTTTTGGAGCTTCAACTTCGATATCTTCAATGACCAATGGTTTTCCAGCTTCCCATGCAACAGCTGCTTTACAAGTAATAGTCTAATTGTTAGTAACCATCATTATGTTGATTTTATTGCATCATTGATGAAGTTTTTAAGTTTTTTTGCAAAATCTCTCTAAAAATTTTAATTTAGCCAATTGGACATATATACCTTTAGTGGTTATATATAACCACTTTAAAAACCGTTAAAGCAAACTTATAAATTCAAAAGATTGTTATAAATACTCTATACATACTTTTCCAGTAGTATCTGACATCTTTCAATAAATAATTATAATATTTCAGTAAATGATTTCTGTTCCTTTTAAATTGCTGAACTAAATCGTCCTGATGGAATTGATTTCCGTTAATGGTGATGTTATCCTAAAATTGTCGCGGGTATCAGTACTCATTTACCTTAAACTGATTTGGTCTGACTAACACCCATTAGAGATACAATAAGATCGATCTTAGAGTTGGTGACACTCTTTCACTTTTGTTGCTTGTGTCTCTGTGTGTATTTGTTTCGATACACCTATGTTTGTTCTTGTATTTCTAGTTTATTCTCATTATACATTATGGTTTAAGCTTTTTTCTTTCAACGTTTTTTTTTGCGTTTTGATCTGATGAATTTGGCATTTTTTGTGGAATTTACCATAGATATTCTAAGAGAAGCTTTTGGAAGATCCTATTTATTGAATTAGTAATTGTATTTTATGCAACTTAAAGTTTTACTAGGTTTAAATTATTTCTTTTGAAGAGTTTAAAAGGAATTTATTATACAACAATCAATTCTCCATTTATGGAAGTATCTTGAATGATTTGATTTACTTTATTGACTACATCTTGTACTTCAATAGATTCGGTGTCAAGCTTAACTTTGGATCCCATGTCAGTTTCCTTGATTAGTCGAGGTAAAACTGAAATAACTCTAACTTTCCCTCTAAACTCTTTAGCTAGTGATTGTGTGAAGCCATCTAACCCTGCCTTCAGTCCACTATACACTGACGTTCCGGATACCATGTATTGGGGCAATGACAAAACTGATCCTATGTTGATTACCACTGCATTTTTTTGTTTGAGCATAGGCTTATACCCCAATTTTGATAATATTATCGGTACTGTCAAGTTTAATCTTACTGTATCTTCGATTTCTTTGATACTGGTAGAATAAAGCAAGGAATGATTAGTTACACCTGCACAGTTGATCAATACAGAACAGCCTGTAAACTTATCTGCCAAAACATTCAAGTCATCTTTGCATAGATCTAACAGTACATAATCATGTAACTCAGGATTGGGTAGTTGATTGATTTGAGATCTCAAAAGTGATTCATTTCTTGATATCAAAGTTAGCGCAGTACCTTGATGTGCTAGACTTGCACTGATGGCCTTTCCCAAACCTCTTGATGCTCCAGTGACTATAGCTTTCATTAAAGTTAAATGGTTCTGTTACATGAAAAATGCGTATCAAACCATCACGAAATGAAACTTAGAGTTTAAGTTTAACTCATCACTTAAGATAAGATAAGAGAGAGAGTAAAGATATCATGAGAAAAAGATATATCTATAAAAATACATTAGTCGTTATAAAATTATACAACAAGAATTAGCTGGTTTTTCATTGACAAGTAAGCTTGTTCTTGTAGCAAATTCAAAAATATCATCAACACCTTCACCTGTTAAAGCACTGCTTTCTAAATACTTTTTGGCTTGTATTTGATCAGCTGCCTGTTCACCTTGAGCTAGCTGAACGAATCTCTTGGACTTATTGTTTGTCCTTAAATCCTTTTTTAAACCAATTAATAAATATGGTGTATTTGGACAATATTTTCTAACCTCTTGAACCCACTTTGTTTTAGCACTTTCCAAAGAATCTGGTTGGTCTATGGCAAACCCAATCAACAAAACATGTGAGTTGGCATAACTCAAAGGCCTCAACCTTTCGTATTCTTCTTGACCAGCCGTATCCCACAAGGCTAACTGAACTGCTTTACCATCAATTCTACAATCTGTAACATAATTTTCAAAAACAGTAGGATGATATTCGGTAGGAAATTCCCCTAGGGTAAAAACATACAACAAAGACGTCTTACCACAAGCACCATCCCCTACTATAACGATTTTCCTCCTTACTATTTCACTCATTTCATAGTAATGGTTCAATTTTTTGAGAACGACAACAAGTGACTCGAATTTCGAGATTCAGAAATTACTCACATTGCAAAACTGAAAAATTAATATATAAGTGATTCTTGAAGCGTTTTTCTTTGAGGAAATAATTTAATTTTGAACCAAAGAAGACATATAGATAACGATATAGAGAAAAAGAGAATGGGTTTAAAAAAAGCTGGTGTTTTAGGTGCTACTGGATCTGTTGGTCAAAGATTTATCTTATTATTGGCTGATCATCCAGATTTCGAATTATATGCATTAGGTGCTTCATCCAGATCTGCTGGTAAGAAATATAAAGATGCCGTCAAATGGAAACAAACCTCCTTGTTACCTGAAAAGGCCAAGGACTTGGTTGTTGAAGAATGTAAGCCTGAAGGAAGATTTGCTGATTGTGATGTCGTTTTTTCAGGTTTAGATTCTGATGTTGCTGGAGATGTCGAAAAAGCTTTTGCTGCAAAAGGTTTAGCTGTCATCTCAAATGCTAAGAACTATAGAAGAGAACCAGATGTCCCATTGATTGTTCCTATTGTCAACACAGATCATTTATCTGTCATTGAGAACAAAGTCAAAAGTGGTGAAAAAGGTTTCATCGTTTGTATTTCAAACTGTTCAACTGCTGGTTTAGTAGCTCCTTTAAAACCTTTGGTCGATGCTTATGGTCCTATCGACTTGTTAACAGCTACTACATTGCAAGCCATTTCTGGTGCTGGTTTCTCCCCTGGTGTTTCAGGAATCGATGTTTTAGATAATATCGTTCCTTTCATCAGTGGTGAAGAAGAAAAAATCGAATGGGAAACCAAAAAAATTTTGGGTGGTGTTAATTCAGATTCAACTGGTTTCAACATCTTAGGTGATGACGAAATTAAAGTAAGTGCACAATGTAATAGAATTGCTGTTAGTGATGGTCACACCGAATGTATTTCACTTAGATTCAAAAATTCTAAAAAACCAACCGTCGAAGAATTAAAACAAACTTTAAGAGATTATGAATGTGAAGCTTTCAAATTAGGTTGTCATTCAGCACCAAAAAACACTATTCATGTTTTAGAAGAAGAAGATAGACCACAACCAAGATTAGACAGAGATAGAGACAATGGTTATGGTGTTTCTGTCGGTAGAGTCAGAGAAGATCCAGTATTGGACTTCAAAATGGTCGTTTTATCACATAATACCGTTATTGGTGCTGCTGGTGCAGGTATCTTAATTGCAGAAATCTTAAAAGCCAAAAATGTTATTTAAATCTTGTAAATTTTTTATTCCTTGATGAATTAGTTGAATTAATTATCAAATATAGACAGAGTTTTTCTAACATTCTTCTCTTAATTTAAACTCCTCTCAACTCCTTTCCCTTCAGCACGAATCCCTTTTTATTGAGTTCTTGAAAGATTCAACCCCCATCACTATCGTTCATACATTTGATAAGATGCGATTTTGCATAATGAAAGACATACACTCTTTGGTACCAATAGAAGATGTTAGTGAACATGTTTTTCATTTGTATATGGAGAAGACAGTTGAAAATGAAGATCTTGGTTACATAAATAGATCCAAAGACGATATACTTATAAATTTAGGTGGTCTGTCGCTCGTGGTTAAACAATCTTTATCGCAATTATCATCATCTACTGAAAATTCATCAACAGGTTTTGTATGTTGGAAAACCAGTGAAAGGCTTGTTTCATGGCTACTAGATGAAAAGTGCCCATTTAACAAATATTTCACCTCAAGGACTTTGAGGGTTGTCGAGTTAGGGGCTGGTGTAGGGGCAGTTTGTGCATCTATTTTAGCTAACTTTGTGAAGAGCTACGCATGTACAGATCAACGCCATATTTTGAAACTATTGAAGCACAATATCGAAAATAATGTGGATAGTTTCAACAGCAGATCAATGCAGATGTGCTCCAAAAGTCTAAATAATATAGAAGTAGTAGAGTTTGATTGGGAAGATATTGATGGTGGAATGTATAATTATCATCAAATATATGATGATCCTCCCGATTTGATCATAGCCTGTGATACCATTTATAACGAATACTTAATCCCATACTTCATAGATGCATTGAAAGCACTTATGGGTCTCGAGACAGGTGTGCTAGTAGGTGTTCAATTACGTGACGAGATAACGTTAGAAAGCTTTGTGAATCAAGTCATCGCAAGCGGATTAGAGATCAGAGTTGTTCCTGATGAGTTGTTGATTCCAGAATTAATCTATGGATTTGTAATATATTTTATAAACAATAAAGGCTAAATTCTATGAGTGTATTCTAATATAAACTTTTTAATTTTTTTTAATTATAACATTTCAATGAAGTAAAGCGGCTTCTTCATCAGCTTCTTGAGTCCCACCAAATAATTTGGTTAAAGTTTTTGATATAAAGTTTGGAGCCAACATTTGGTCAACTTTATATTTATAGATTGCATCAAAGCTTGGTGGTTCAATTTCTTGAGGTGGAACTTCATTTACCAAACCTTCCACTGAAACAGCAGATGAAACATCTGATTTTTGTGGTCTTAAATTGTTACCTGAACTTTGACGATTCAAAGCAGGTGGTTGTAGTGTTGGTGGTAAGGTTCCAGTAATGATACCATCTAAATCAGGTTTCATATTAGCTGGATTTCTGGCAATGGATGCTGCTGATTGACGGAAAACATCTACATTTTCAACTGACATGCTTTGTCTTCTATCATCTGTTGAACCATAGATACTGTTGTTACTACCTGCATTACCACTCGAGTGGAATGAAAAGATTGATGACGAATCATCGAAAACAGAGCCCATATCTTCCAAAGTTAAACCTTTAGTTTCAGGGAAAAGAAAATGAACACATAAGAACGACAAAAAACATGACCCAGCAGGAATCAAATAAGTCTTCCATTTGATTAAATCCAATAATATTGGGGTCATCTCACCTACCAAGAAGTTAAAGAACCAGTTTGTAGCTGTAGATAAAGCAGCACCTTTTGATCTCACAGAATTTGGTAAAACTTCATTCATCATCCATGGAATAGGGCCCCAAGAAGCACCAAAGGCAGCATTGAAAATAAAAACACATACGACCACAGTTTTAGCGGTCCAGTATTCGTTCAAGTACAAAGCAAATGCAATGATAAGTAAAGGAACACACATGAAAATGGCACCGCTTAATAATAATGGTTTTCTACCCCAACCATCAACTAACCACCATGGAGGAATAGTTGATAAAATATAGATGATAGCATTGAAACCAGTCATCAAAATTGCTTGTCTGCCTTCCCAACCTGCACTTTCAAAGATCATGGGAGCATAATAGGACACAATATTAATACCATTTAATTGGGCAAACATCTGGGAGAAACATGCAACCGATAATCTCTTAGTGTATCTTGTTAATAAATATCTATAGCTTCTTTCACCACCTTCAATTCTGGCAATTAATATATTCTCTTTGATTTGTCTATATTCGTCTTTTGCCTTTTCATCTTCAACATCACCATCGGCGTATAAGTCAGCAATGACGATCATTCCTTCTAGATCATAATTTTTATCTAATAACCATCTTGGAGTTTCAACAATGATGAAGGAACCCAAAAATAACAAGAAACCAATTATACATTGGACTAATAAAGGAGCTCTCCAACTAACGTCATTCTCAATAAAGCTGAAACCATAATCAACCCAAATACTGGTTGCGTAACCGAAAATATTACCAGTGAATTCTAAACATGCATAAAAACCTCTATCATCAGGGGGACTAATTTCTGATTGATAACATGGAATGATTGTTGTTAAAAAACCAATTGCGATACCACCAATTAATCTACCAGCTGATAAATTTAAAATATTAACAGAGGTGACTTGTAAAGTACCACCTATTACAAATATGAGAGCACCATATCTGATAGTCTTTCTTCTTCCTATAGAGTCACCGATCTTTCCTGCAATGAAAGAAGAAAATAAAGCACCGATTTCCAAAATTGCAATCATAGTACCTATTGCAGCCGGTTTTGGGTGGTGATAATAGTCCTGGAAATATTTGTTTGTCAAAAGGGAAGACATTAAACCCTGTTCAAAGCCAAACAAGAACACACCCAATGAAACGAAAATACTTGTGAAATTAAGCAATGCCTTACCCACAAGGTAGGTTTCTTTCAATTGAACATGATGGTGAGCCTCAGCCATTTTTGGATGCTAAATCTATTAGTCTATCAAAGAATTGAAAATCGTGGAATAAAATTTAACTCTTAACCCAACTTGTACAAAATAAACAGTGAAGGCTAATAGGAACTACTTAAATCACTTCGAGCACCAATAGCAATTAACTATCAGTAGCAAATAAATCAATTATATAAAATCAAACCAGTTGATAATTAGAAAATTGCGAATGTTTTCTTTAAGATTCTTTATAATTGAATATGTCAATATTTCGTCACATATAATTCAACACTATATGCTTCTTTCGAACTTCAAAATACGTTTCTCCGAGAGTATACAGTCCATATATATTGGTCCAATTATTATGTGGATATTTCTGTTTATATATATATTTCTTCCCCCTCTACTATGTTTTCTCTAATTCTTGGTTACGTCATTGTCACGAAGTATGGGGTAGTGAGATCAAACATCGATCACACTCTGATGGTCGCTAAGTGAGCCGAGTAATGATCATCTCATAGTTACAAGCAATACAACGCTTAATATATTTAAACCTACATAAAAAGAATCTATTATCTCATCAAATTAAAAAATTATTCAACAAATTGAAAACTTGAAAACTTGAAAAATTAACGAATATTACTTAATCTGGTATTGTTCATATGAACGTTAATATCCAATCTATCGGCATCTTCCTCAATCTTCCTTAATCTTTCATTTTGGGCTTCCACTTCAGTTCCCATGGTTGAGGCTGAATTCTTCAATTTCTTAGAATATAATGCAATTTGATCCAAGTTGGAAGCTAATTCCTTTTCCATTTCATCATCTTCCAGATCGTTTTCGAATTGATAACGTTGTGCTGCTTTCAAATCCTTCTCCCCTTGATACTTTTGATACAATTCAGAATTCGTATTGTTATTGGTGATACCTTGCTTGATTCTCTGTTCACTATCATACATGTTTTTTCTATTAGTTTCTCTTAAATACTTTTCTTGTGCCTTTTCTGTCTTGATCTTGTTTTCTTGCATTCTCAATCTGGATTTCTTATTGAATGGATTACCTGTAGCTGGAACGAAAATTGATCTGTTCAATCTGTTGATTTGTTTTACTTTTTCTTCTGCAATCTTGGTTTGAGTATCTGCTAAATTCAAATTTTGTTCTGCATTATATAATCTTTCACTTTGAGATCCCAACATTCCTAATGTATTAGTACCCGATGCATCGGCTTCTTGGGCCATTCTAAGAGTGTTTCTGGTGGATGCTAATGATTCTTGTTTGACGAATCTGATATCTTGTTTGATGGCCTCAACTTCTTCATCTTCAGAATTAACCTCTTGTTCTGGTGGTAGTTCTTCATCAATTATAACATTCAAATCATCTTCATCTTCTGGTAAATCATTCAAATCAACTGTGTCATCATCTCTTGCTCTTCTGATTGGTTTCCTTCCTTGGTACATCGAGTTACTTGGAATAGCATTCAAATCAAGAGACTCTTCATCAAAATCTCTAGTTTTAGTGGTATTTCTAGTGGATGATCTCGACAAATCTGCATCTACTGATTGATTAGATCTAGCATATGGGTCAGACCTTTGTCTCTGGCTATATGGGTCAGGTCTTTGTCTTTGACTATATGGATCAGATCTTTGTCCTTGAGCCGCTTGTGATCTTCCAGTTTCATATGGGCTGGATCTTGCGCTTGATCTTTCATTTGGCTTACTATATGGGTTAGATCCTCCATTTTGTGATCCATATGGATTAGAACCACCACTCTGGGCACCATAAGGGTTGGAACCACCACTTTGTGCTCCATATGGATTAGAACCACCATTTTGGGCGCCATATGGATTAGCACCACCATTCTGAGTACCATTCTGAGTACCATTCTGAGCACCATATGGATTAGAACCAGAATCCCCAGATCCATTATTAGCATATGGATTACCATTACTTTGATTCAAATTGGCATATGGATTAACTGGTGCTAATCCTGGCTTTTGGGCTGCTCTATCTTGGGCATACAGTTTAAAAGCACCAAACTTCTCCTGTCTTGTACCACTTGATTTATTCTTAGTGCTGATACCCGCCTGGGTTAAATGCTCTCTTAATTCCTCTTCTGTAGGCTCCTTTTTCTTGAACTTGTCTCTTAATCCCATGTTGATTTCTATTAATACTATAGTGGCTGAACTTTTCCTGACGATAAAATAATGCGAAACTGATACTGCAAAAAAATTGGAGAAGACATCTCAGAGTTTTTCATTTATTAGTACCAAATAAATCGAGGACAAGGACAAGCTGAGATACCAAAGAACCAACTAAAACCAACGAAAAGACACTAGGTATTTGATATTGGCTGAGTATTAAGTACGGAACAGTTTTTTCTTTTATAATTTCTTCCAACCATTTACAAGTTGCAAATTGGCTGCAATGTCTAGTACAATAGTGGAATCTGTTCAACAATATAAGAGGAGGAAGATAGAATTGCCAACTATCACCATAACCTCCACACAGACAATCACTTCAGAGAATAAGGCTTTGGTAAATACAAATTTGAAACAATCAAACGATATGGATATTGATAGTGTATATAATGGAGAACAACTGTATAATAGACCTACCCAAGGCTGTCCATGTGGATTCTTACATGGTCCAGATGGACACCACGAAGATATGAAAGCCATAGGACTCACAAACACCCCTTTATTAAGAGGCCCAGATTGATGTATTATATGTAAATATAGAATTGTAAATGAAATACTTCTTTTTATCAAATATCATCTTTCTTCAGCTCTATTTTTTCTGTTTTTTCGTTGCCCATTACCTCAACAGGTGGTGTTATCGTTAGTCTGGGGCCTTAGTTATAGTAAATCCATTCTTTCTCCGATGTAAAGTAGAGTTTTGGCTTTGCTGCAGATGGTACCTTAACAAATCTCAAAAAATTTTCTCACTTGAAACAATTAATTAGAAGTGTGCTATAATCGACAAGTTGAAGATTATCCTTGTAGAATAGGAATACACGAGAGATCAGTTTCGAGGTTTCTCCAATGGATTACAAGCAATATGAAAATCGGAAGCTGTCCAGTTTGCCGGCCAAGGATCAAACAAGCACGTTTAAGTTTAGTAGGCTTTCCATGAATTTATCACTGAATAAAGACTCGAATCCTGAGACCAAGGGAAATAGTCAAGATGGGAAAAAGGCAGAGTCTAGTGTTAGAAGGAAACCTCCACCAGATCTAATAGAAGAAGTTCAATTGAAGAATGCAAATAGAGTTAATGAAATGAGGTTAAATGGATCACATCCAAAAAATGAAATAAACGATATAATTCGTGATTTGGAAGATGAAATTGACAGATATAATGTTGCTGATCCCTTCGACTCAACAATGAATAATTTAAACAATCCAATAGATAATCCTATAGACAATCCTATAGATGAATCACCTAATGATGAGCTCAATTTCAATTCCAAACCTTTAAGTTCAAGCCTGGAAAATTTAAACCATAGGTCTAGTTTTGAATCTACTTCAAGCATATATGATTCACCTATGAAATCCAGGACAAGTTTCGATTTTAAAGAACCACACGGGGATTTAAGTAACTTGCAATTCAATGATTTTTCTAACCCTTCGTTGGTTTCAAAAGATAGAGGAATCCCTTATCCGGTAGATTCACCAATGGCTCCATCCTTGTCAAGCTTAACCTATGATAATTCTCCTACACCAGAATCTCCTAAAGCATCTGGAACAGCTATATATTCAATGGATTCAAGTGAACCAATGCTTTCAAATTCCAACAATTCATCAATGATCAATAAGACCAAGCAATTACCATCTTCCTTTGCCAGAACCGGTTCACAAGCTACTACAGCCACTTCCAAATCCAATCAATTAAGACCAACGATTTCCACACCAATAACCAACTTTACTTTCACAGATTCAATGAGAACATCAACCACATCGATACCCACAAACACATCTTCTCAGCAACAACAACAACAACAACAACAACAACAACAACAACAGCTGCAACAACCACCACCACCACAAACACCACAATTCCCATCTAATTTTAAAAGTGGACATAGGAAATCAAGTTCAATGAGTTCTATCTTGTCGTCAAATTCTAACAGGAACATAAACTTAGCAACATTGAAGAAAACCCTAAACTTGAGACCAGGTGAAGGTGAGAGGTCAAATTATGTTTTGATGTTAAGAAAGAATGCTGGGACTGCGTTCAATGAAGCAACACCAGGAAAGTGGAAATTACCAACAGGGATTTCACCTATAGATAAGAGAGCAACATATACATCAAGTAATGGTACTTATATGAGAATGGCAGGAGGAATCAGTCAAAAGGCCAAAAAGGGTAGTGGGGTTGAATTAAAACATGGTCATTTGGCTCCTAGATTATTGGCAGCAGAAGTTGATGATATGGATGATGCACGTTCAATTCGTGGATCAAGAAACTTGACAACTACAACTAGTCGTTCCAGCTATGGGAATAATAGCAGTAATAGTAATACATTGACAGCAGGATCACCCACACCCAAAAATAAATCATCCAGTTCGAGTATAATAATACCGGCAAATGACACACCATCAATAAACTCGAACGGTAGAAATTCATTAACCAGAACCATAACGGAGAATTCAATAACCAGCTCAGTATTACCATCTACGTTGAATTCAAAAGATTCAAATTCCAAAAGATCCAATTCATTATCATCGTCTTCCTCAGGAAGTATTTCGGATGACGATGTACATGTTGGAAGATTCTACCAACATCCTGGCTACAAATATGATGAGGATGAAGATAATTTGACCCATAAAGAAGATGATACAGAAGTCGAAAATACTGATGTAGATATTGATTCGGTCAAAGACCAACCTAAATTGTTTCTCGCTAATCCAGATAACGATAGTGATAGTGACTAACACTAACCCCCTTTTAATGTATTAATGTATTCTTTCATCTTTGTCTCTTAATATCTCTTCCTAACAGATATCATCTTTGTCATACTTTATTATAGATCAAAAAAGTCGTGCGCTGATGGTCAAATAAATCTCAACACGTCGAATAAACAATTTTCAAAGTATTGAAATTTAACGATTGAAGGTAATCTACAAGCAGTATGTAAACACCATGAGATGATAGATCAATGTAGTAATAACAGTTGCAAATAAGTAAAGAAGAATGATCAGATTGGTAGCTATGAGTGGTTGAAAAAGTGAAGATAGGCTATTTTAGGATTTTGACAACACTGTATGATCGAAAGATTTCATATCAGGGCAAAGTAACGAATGGTTTAAACAATTGAAATATCATCAAGAAATGCCTTAGGATTGGTTATACTAACTATATATAGGTCAATTACAATGTCGGATATAGGTTATACTTTGATTTATGAGCCTAATACGGCCATTAAAACCTCAGTAAATGAATTCAGAAATTTATTAGAAAAAGGTAAAGACGATGTTAAAATCGATGCCATGAAAAGAATCTTAATCACGATCTTGAACGGTGACCCAATGCCAGACTTATTGATGCACATCATCAGATTCATCATGCCTTCCAAAAACAAAGAATTGAAAAAATTATTATATTTCTATTGGGAAGTCTGTCCAAAAATGGACGATCAAGGTAAAATGAGACAAGAAATGATCTTGGTCTGTAATGCTATTCAAAGGGATTTACAACATCCAAATGAATATATCAGAGGTAATACCTTGAGATATTTAAACAAATTAAAAGAACCTGAATTATTAGAAACTTTAGTTCCAAACGTTCGTCAATGTTTAAGTCATCGTCATGCTTACGTCAGAAAAAATGCTGTATTTGCCCTTTATTCAATCTATAAAGTTTCTGACCATTTAGTACCAGATGCTGATGAAGTCATTTACCAATTTTTATATGAAGAATCCGATTCTGTCTGTAAAAGAAACGCTTTTGTCTGTTTAGGTGATCTCAATAGAGAAGCTGCTTTACAATACATTCAAGATAATATCTCAGTTATTGAAACTTTAGATTCTTTAGTTCAATTGAGTTTTATTGAATTCATCAGAAAAGATGCTATCAAAAATCCAAGTTTAAAACAACAATATACCCAATTAATTACCGAACTTATTGAAAGTTCCTCAAATGTTGTTGTCTATGAAGCCGCAACTACTTTAACTGTTATCTCCAATAATTCTCAATCAATCTTATTAGCTGGTTCCAAATTTGTTGAATTAGCTAACAAAGAAACCGATAATAATGTTAAAATTATCACCTTAGACAGGATTGATGAACTCCACAAAGAACACCCTGGTGTTTTACAAGAGTTATCATTGGAAGTCTTAAGAATTTTATCGTCACAAGATATTGACGTCAGAAAGAAAGCTTTGGACGTCACTTTACAATTTGTTACTAATAGAAATGTCGAGGATGTTGTCAAATTATTGAAGAAAGAATTACAATCATCAGCTACAATGAATGATGATAAATCTTCCGAATACAGACAATTATTAATCAATGGTATCCATCAATTAGCTATCAAATTCGTTGAAGTAGCTGCAAATGTTGTTGATTTATTATTGGAATCTATGAATGACTTAAATACAACTGCAGCCTACGAAGTTATCATTTTCGTAAAAGAAGTTGTTGAAAAATTCCCTGATTTAAGATCAAATATCTTATCAGGTTTAATCCACACATTACCAAACACTAAAAGTGGTAAAGTTCTTCGTGGAGCTTTATGGGTTATTGGTGAATATTGTTTGGAAGAGAAATTAATCCAAGAAGCTTGGAAATATTTGAGATCAGGTGTTGGTGAAGTTCCAATCTTAGCTAGTGAAAAGAAGGCTTTAGATGATAAAACCAGAATTGAAAATGGTGAAGTAGAAGAAAGTGAATTGAATGGTAAATCAAGCCACAAAAAAGGACCAGTTGTTTTACCAGATGGTACTTACGCTACTGAAAATGCATTCACAGCCGATACTGAAACTGGTGAAGCTGAAGAAAAACCAGCAATTCGTCAACTCTTACTAAACGGTGATTTCTATTTAGGTGCTGTTTTGGCATCTACTTTAGTCAAATTAGTATTGAGATTACAAAGATTAAAGACAGCCGATAAATTCTTAAACGGTTTGAAAGCTGAAGCATTATTAATAATGGTTTCCATTTTAAGAGTAGGTGAATCAAGTTTTGTTACCAAAAAAATTGATGAAGATTCCAGTGATAGAATTTTATCTTGTATCAAATTTTTGAATGACGATGAAGACGCTGAATTGATACAAAAATCATTCTTGGATGATACCAAAGATTCATTTAAAGCACAAATAAAGTCAAGTGAATTGAAGAGGGCTGAAGCTGAAGCCAAAGATTTGCATGATAACGCTGAACAAATTGATGAAACTATTGTATTTAGACAATTTGATAAAGATGGTACTAGTGGTGACAAATCACTTATCGACGATATGCAAGCTGTATCGGGAACTGATGTTAAAAAAGAATTATTGTCATCAAGATTAAATAAGATCTTACAATTGACTGGTTTCTCCGATCCAGTTTATGCAGAAGCATTCGTTAAAGTTCATCAATATGATGTTGTATTAGATGTTTTATTAGTCAATCAAACCAAATCAACTTTACGTAATGTTTCAGTTGAATTTGCCACATTAGGTGATTTGAAAGTTGTTGATAAACCATCTACCGCTGATATAGGACCACATGGATTCTATAAAGTTCAAAGCACCATCAAAGTCACATCTGCTGATACTGGTGTTATATTTGGTAACATTGTTTATGATGGTGTTCATTCAGATGAATCAACTATTGTTATATTGAATGATGTTCATGTCGATATAATGGATTACATTAAACCAGCTACATGTAGTGAAAATGTATTCCGTAAGATGTGGAATGAATTTGAATGGGAAAACAAGATTACCATCAAGTCAGAAATGTCATCATTAAAAGAATATTTGGATGAATTAATGAAAGGAACTAACATGAGCTGTTTAACCCCAGGAGCCATTGTTGGAGAAGAATGTCAATTTTTATCAGCAAACTTATATTCACGTTCATCATTTGGGGAAGATGCATTAGCTAATTTATGTATTGAAAAGTCAGATACAGGTTCAATTATTGGTCATGTTAGAATCAGATCAAAGGGTCAAGGATTAGCCTTATCATTAGGAGATAGAGTTGCAACCATTTCACGTAAACCAAAGATAGTTGCAGTCACAAAAGTTTAAATGAATTAAGGGTAAGAAGAAGAGAAAAGTAGAAACAAAGAAACAAGACAAAAGTGATAATGAAATTGTTTATATACATTTATAATATTATACATTTTGGAATTTAATTTCATTTTTCTCTATAAATGAAGAATCGTATATGAAACCAAGGGAATTCTTAATACTTTCATTGAGCAAATTTTTATTTATATCTTGGGTTTGGAATAAGTTTGAATCATCCGAGAAAACAACAGGAACTTGAAATATTTTTGCATCATCGATATACTCAAATTTTGTTTGAGATGAATCAAGAACTGAGGTTACAAAGTCAAAGATTGATTTAAAACTCCCCATTATATCGATACTCAGGATGATTTCAGTTGAAAAGTAATTGGGAGTAAATAATTCATAGTGACTTAATTTACTGAAGTTGGCCTTTTGATCAATTTGTCTACGTCTATCATTATCGATTTTATCTTTTAGATAGAATGATAAGCTGAAGGGGGAATCGACATTGATAGATTCATTCAAAATATTATTGAGCTTTTTACATATGAATGATAAGTATAAGGAGCTTCTAATAACGGCTTTTAAAGATCCATTAATACTTATGAAGCGTTCAATAACCCCTGGAACAATATCAGATATCACAAAATCGTTTATATCAAAGTTATCTCTTAAAGTTTTGATAATATCTTCAAAATTCTCATCAAAGTATCTTGATTCAGGTATGTTGACTTGTAACTTAATATATACTTTATCATTAGTTCTTATCTTTACATTTTCACCTAAACTCTTCAAATACTCCAATATCACTTCATCCTCGACTACTTCATTCTCAACTTCTTTACTGTCAACTACTGTAGTTGTCTCATCAGAACTGGTTAAAGTCATATCTAAAACCAAACTCGCTCCAGTACCATTATACGTAGCACCATTCCTTTCTCTCTTTCTATTCCTTTGCATCTTCCTATCACTTAACCTTCTTTGCTTACCAGGTATCTCCAACTTAGTCTCTCTTAGTTAGTCTTAGTAAAGTATTCAATGAGAATGAGCGACACCATCGCGACATCACCAGAAGTGACATTTTTTTTTGACTTCCATCTCAAATGAGAAGAGAAGAAAAAATTTCAATATAAAAATTTTCAATTGAAAAATCAATACAAGTATGGGTAAAAAGGATAAAGTTAAGGTCGATAAGGTTGAAGAAGAAGAAGACAATTACGACAAAAGAATGCCAGCAGTCTTGCCGTTCGCAAAACCATTAGCACCAAAGAAAATTAACAAGAAAGTCTTGAAGACTGTTAAAAAGGCATCAAAAGCTAAACATGTCAAAAGGGGTGTTAAAGAAGTTGTTAAAGCCTTAAGAAAGGGAGAAAAAGGTTTGGTTATCATTGCAGGTGATATTTCTCCTCCAGATGTCATTTCCCATATTCCTGTTTTATGTGAAGATACTTCAGTCCCATATGTTTTCATCCCATCAAAAGAAGATTTAGGTTCTGCAGGTTCAACCAAAAGACCAACCTCTTGTGTTATGATTGTTCCAGGTGGTGGTAAAGCCAAAAAGAACGCCGACAAAGTAGGTGAATACAAAGAAGGTTTCGATGAAGTTGTCAAAGAAATTGGCTCATTAGAATAAATTTAAAGATCATTGCACAATTTTTTTAAAAAGAAAAAACAAATAAATATGATAGATATGTTGTTGATACATGAGGGTCATTGTACATTTAGTCTCAATTAATGTTAATAATTGTATACGAGGTAATAAAACGTTATTAAGAATTTTTTTTCTCTCCGTTATGTCCTCTAATTCTACTGCTCTACCACATACCTACTTTGGACTTTGAAAACTAATAGCATTACATCAGCTTCATAAACTCATCTAAACCATGTCTCTCTGCTCTGCTTAATGTGCTGATTTTGTACCATTCCCCCTAACTCATATTTAGTGCTTTGTGTAACATTGAGTATATCAACGGTTTTTGCAACCATTAAAAATTTCTAAACACAAACTACTTCTAAAATCTGTTTCTACTTTTGATTACAATGTCTACTGATTCTACCACTGCCAATTCTTCAACTGTTGTTGCCAATGAGCCTATAATGGCTACAGAGCCTGTTCCAGCTAAGTTCATCACTCATATGAAACAATATCCACTTGCTGTTGCAGCTAAAGAAAAATTCATGAAACTCCCATATACTAAATCAACTTCTGATACTTTAATTCCCTTATTAAAGGATGCTGAGACTACTTTCCATTTAACCAGCGTCTGTAATAAAACAGATGATTTAGTAGATGGTGCCTTGAATCATATTGATAGAATGGTGCCAAATTTAAAGACTGTTCAAGTTCAAGATTTAACTCAACCATTTGTACAACCAGTAACTCAGGTAGTTGCATGTAGCCAACAAGTCACCAAGACAGGTGAAATGATGTTAGATCAACATGTCATCAAACCAACTGAAAAAGTAGTTAATGAAGTTGATAATTATTATAAGCAATTAATGATCGATACAAATGGAAAGCATATAATTTTTAGTCCAATTGATCCATTGGTCAAACCAATGAATGAAATTATGATGCAAATGATTGAAATGGTGTTCCCCAATGTCAAAAAAGTTTCGTCAGAATCATCAACTAGTGAAATTTCAAGATCAAAAAATATTATGTGGAACGTTTTGACAGGTAAAAAAGTTTCAGTCGAACCAGTTGCTGAATCAACTAATTAAATAGTTTGTAATACTAATACACAAGTAATCTTCTAACGAGAGTTATCTCTTAAACAACTTGTTCAAAGAATAAATAGAAAAGAGTGAAAATAATCCAATTATAAATGTTTATTTTAAACATGCAAAAATATATAGTTTACAGTCAAATTTTTACAAAATTATACCCACTAATCCTTTGATTTCTTCTTCTTTTTCTTTGGTGATTCATCAGATTCTGATTTACGTTTCTTATCTTTTTTCTCTTTCTTTTCCTTTTTATCTTTCTTATCTTTCTTCTTCTTATCTTTTTTCTTTTCACCATTTTCTTCAATGATAGTAGTTTCATCAACCATTGTGGTATCTTCGACTTCATTTTCATCTAAACCTAAATCACCAGCTAATTCTAAAGCTTGTTTAATGGCATCACTGTTTTTCATTGGAGGAGCACCGGTATTATAAAAGTTCAATCTTTCTTCAACTTGTTTCTTTAAAACTTCACCAAAAACGGTTGAAGGTTCATCAGAATAATTATCAATTCTTGAAGCAATTGAACATTTATTTGCCAAATATCTTGAGATTCTACCCTTATTTTTAGTTGCAGCTTTACCAATAAAAGATGAATGATAAATTAAACCATATTTAGGAGTATTACCTTTAGTTTTTAAAGCTCTGAATAAAGCTTTTTCAGCACCCAAGATTTGAACAGTTGAAGCAGCTTGTTTTGATAAGTTTGTTAAAGAACCAGCATGAGAAATTAATCTTGCACCAACAACTTCACCAATTAAGGTTGATAAATTTGGAGCAACAGTATTCATTTTTTCAGTCAAATATTTATATAAAGTTTGTCTATATTCAGTTAAGGAGACGACTCTTTTAGCAAAAGTTGAAACATTTAACATATCATAATCACTAATATCTTGACCCATTGAGATTTTAGCATTTGAGATAATTCTTTCAGCTAAACCAGAATCATCATTAACAATTGCAGCGATATCATGTAAAGATTCATCAGTTAAAGAAGATTTATCTTTAATTGATAAAGCTAATTTAGCAAAAATATAATTATCAGGAACAATTTTTGCTAATTCAGGGAAATGCCAACCATACCATTCTTTAACTCTCATTGAGAAAGTGTTTATATCTTTATCTAATTGATCTAATAAAGCGATAGCTTGAATGATATGATTATCATTTTTTTGGACAGAAAACTTAACTTTAGCTCTTGAAAATGCATGCCCTAAACCTAATTGAGCTCTTTCGATATCACCATCTTGTAAATCTTTGAATAATTTAACACCTAAATTTCTAATTCCTCTTAAAAAATCTTGAGCGATTTCGTTTGAGAAACAGTCAATGTAAGGGAAAATTTCTTTAATTGATGGACCTAAATTTCTATCAGAAACACCTAAAGAAATCTTCTTCTTTTCTGAACCTTTAGGTAAGTTTAACTCTAAAATGGATTTTAAATAATCACTAACTAAACCTTCGGAAATATCATTAGCATTTTCTAATGCTTGTGCTGCTCCTTTAAATGGTGCAAATGAAACTAATTCAACCATTTTGGAAAATCTACTTAAATCATTAGATGCTTCTTGGACTTCTTTCAGTCTTGCAGAAATGTCATCTTGTTGAATCAATACTTTAAATATAGCATACCCGGTTGCTTCTTCAAAAAGAAGATAATCTAATCCACCCATATTTAATTAGATAAAATTTTTCAATTTGTCTCATCTCATTTTTTTTTTACTTCTTCTTCAATGTCGTAGCTTCGCGTCATTTTGCGTCATTTTTTGTTTTTTTTTAAATTTAATTGTAGTGTAAGAGAGAAAGAAGAAAAGAATATGTCTATCCTATAATAAATCCTATAAATACAAACTAACCAAACACCCTCTATGTTACTAAAGAAACACCACTCCTAAACAAACACTATAGTGTAAAATTCATGATTAAGCAAAATTTATTCCCCAATCTAAGTCTTTAAGAATAGCATGCCAATTAACAACTTTATCACCATCTGGATTAATAGCCCAGATCTTTATAATTACATCCTTAGCCCTAATCACACTCCAAGGACCATAAGTTTTGATAAATTTATCAATCCTATCTGTCATTAATCTTCTATCTAATTCTGTTACACAATGGATCGCTGAAATGAATACCGGGAAGACAAGTACACTTTCAACTGGTGATCCTAAAATTATATCTAAACATTTTATTAAATCATTATTCAAGATTTGTGACTCTAATGTAGATGGATTACATTTGAATATTGATTGTCTAAGGTACAACTTGGCTGACAACTTAAATGTCTCAAATAATGTTATTTGCCATTCGAATTCTTCTTCATTTAACCCAATTAATTCTTCTTTATTAGGTTTAGCATCATCAATTTTCTGTTCTAAAATTCTTGCCTTATCAATAACTGATAAAAGTAATCTATTCACTCTTGCATGATTACTCAAATCACTATCATTCTCATAAATATCTTCTTGTTCATTATTAGTACTATAATTTCCTTGCTCTGCATAACTATTATGCCCACGGAAATTCGTTTCAAATCCTCTCACTTCATATATTGGGGAATCACTAACATTCTTATCATTTAATTCATTATTCAAATTTTCTAAGTTTCTATTCGTTTCAAACGATAAATTAGAAATCTCTCCTAAAATTGAATATATGTCTTTTGCAATCCCAACCAAAGGATTAAATATCCCACTAGTCAAATCATCATTAAAAATCTCTTGATATTGCTCAGTTGTAAAATAAATTCCTCTTTCTGTGGCATTTGATGATAAAACATCATGATATGCAAAATTCGATATTAACCAAAATTCCTGTTTATTTTTATTAATATTTTTTATTCCTCCATTCAAATTTAATAATTTAGATCCCCAATCCATATATTTTGACCAATTTTTAACATCACCTCTACAAATTTCTGCCGCAATTGCAATCAATAATAATGCTAATTTATTGATAATAGTTGTTCTATCATCTGATTCCATTGAATGGAAATATTTAATTGCATTTTCCAAATAAACATTACCTTCATTATTTGAATTTTGTCCATTCATATGAAATGATGACCATGCTAGAATACTATTCATAATCCCTTCATTCTGATGAGCTAATGGCAAGAACACCTTTTGATAATAATTTTCTTGATTATTATTACTTCTGGGAGCTACTGAGATTGTTGGAGATAAAACATTGACATAATAGTTATACAATATTGAAGACCTCTCGGATAATTGTGAAACTGAAGGTAAATTGAATTTTGGAGAATTTAAATGATTAAAAATATGATTAAAGTTTGGAGATTGAGGAGATTGAATATTATAATCAATAAGGAACTCATTATTACAATCTTTCAAGTAATTGAAGAATTCATTAGGACTAAATGATATTGAAACATGATTATCATTATTATCTTGAATTTCTTCAATTTCTTCAATTTCTTCAATTTCTTTAATGTCTTTGATTTCTTTAATGTCTTTAATTTCTTTAATGTCTTTAATTTCTTTAATATCCTTAATTCCTTGTTGTTGTTCTATTTGGTGATGAATTGCGCTTGGTAATGGTAAACGAGAAGATTGAATATTACTTGAAGAAGTGGAAGGTGATGGTAAAGGAGAAGATTTGTTGAAAGTAATTGGAAATGAATTGTCAGGGGATAATGGATCAAATAATTCGAAATCGTGTTTAGGATTGATCAAATTTGAAATATCAGGAGAATTATCTAAAAGTTTCTTACGTCTTCTTAATTTCTTATTACTTTCAGATTTTTCAACTAGATCTTTAATTTCTTTGATTTTTCCGGGATCCATATTATCATAATCTATCCAGATGCATTCTTTTTTCAATCTTTTACATTCAGTACAAACCGGTTTAGTTTCATCACATTTCTTCTTTCTGGTTTTACAAGTCACACAACCATTTTTAGACCTTTTAGAAGATTTGAATAATTTATAATCATTATCGTAAACAAGGAAAGATTTCTCTTGATCAGTAGACTTTAAGTTTTTTGGAGGTTTATTTGGCTTTTTGGAATCAAAAGTAATAATCATAAGGTTATTTTGAATCACACGTTTTAAGCATATAAATTTTTCTGTGAGTTAATACTATTTGTGATATCCTAAAAGAATTATTTGGTTCTTTTTGTCTTTGTATATGTTAGTTTGTGTATTATCTTTTGCTTTTACTTCAGGGGTAACTGTTAAGGCTTCTATTGTAGTTTAAGCTTAATCTTTTAGTATTAGCGGTTAACCATTTTTGTGCGATGATTGGGATTTTGTGGTACATCGGTACATCTAAGAATTTGAGATAGAGTTATTAAGATATAAGGAATAATGGAGAAGGTTTGTTAGAGAAGGGGTTGTTAGAAAAGCCGTGAGGTTGTATGAAAGGATATATGAGATATATGAGATGAGGTATGAAATGATCAAGAATTGATATAGTTTATATAAAGAGTGTACAAAGGTAAATCTATTAGTCTTAATTTGCAAAATCTACAGTTTTGTAAGTATTCAAGTAGAGAATTCAAAAACCTATAATTCTTTTAATACTAACTTTTCTTAATATATCTTTTGTTTGTATCTTATCTTTTCTTGATTCTTTTTAGTCTTTTGATTCTCTTTAGTCTTTCGATTCTTTTTAGTCTTTCGAAAAGAGTCTTTCTATTCTCTATATCTGTTTCAGGTAATGTCTCAGAATATAATTGCTCTAAAATCAACAATATTTAATAGAAAAAATTACAATAAACCTTTCAAAGAAACATCACCCATATCACCTATACATCTTACCTAACTGATAACGTCATCTTTCTACTCTACCATCACCTTCTTTTTTTCATTCTCTTCATTAATAACCATTATTAATTAATTTGGTTGCAAAAGAATTTTCCAGATTACCCTACTATTGTCGACGCCCACACGACCTTCAAAATCCTTAAGAAAAAAATTCTCATTTTGGAATCTCCCTTTTTTCTTCCACTTGGAACACACAAAGGACAAATTCATAAAGTATATAAATTTGTTAGAGTATAACCACATATAATGTCATCTAAAAGAATTAATAAAGAATTAGCCGATTTAGGAAGGTATGTATACTAATTTCAAACTCAAAAGCTTTGTTCAATCATTATCAAGAAAATTGCTTCATTAAGAATGCCAAATTATTCTGTCATCAATCGAGGATTCGTGAGATCAATTAATTGGTTCATTTATCAAATATTTCAAAATATATTATTTTTACAGTTCCATGAGGTTGACATATTCAATCATTCCAAGGTATTTAATAACTGTTTCATTATACGGTAATGGTAAAATTGAATAAAATTGAATAAAAGTTTAAGCGCTATAATAAATACTAACATTTTTTTTTTAGAGATCCACCTTCATCATGTTCAGCTGGTCCAGTTGGTGATGATTTATATCACTGGCAAGCTTCAATTATGGGTCCTGCCGATTCTCCATACGCTGGTGGTGTATTTTTCTTATCGATTCATTTCCCAACTGATTATCCATTTAAACCACCAAAAATTGCCTTCACAACTAAAATTTATCATCCAAACATTAATGCAAATGGTAATATCTGTTTAGATATCTTAAAAGATCAATGGTCTCCTGCTTTAACCATTTCTAAAGTTTTATTATCAATTTGTTCCTTATTAACCGATGCTAACCCTGATGATCCTTTAGTACCTGAAATTGCTCATATTTATAAACTGGATAGAGCTAAATATGAAGCTACCGCTAAAGAATGGACTAAAAAATATGCTGTATAAGTTTTCAATTTGTAAATATGGTCTTAGTTCATGGTAAGGAAGGAATAGCATTAATATATAATCAGTAGATTACTCACTTTTTTTTCTTCTTTTTTCTTTTTTCTTTTTCCTTTATTATTCTTTAACTCATAAAATCTCTTTATTTCCTTCTTATCAAGTTAATTCTGTTTTAACTCCTCTTTTCCACTTTTCTTATCAACATTTCTTTGATTATGCTTCAAAACATTTTGGTGATCTTGTAGTATGCGACTCGCAGAAAATTTATCACCATGAATAAACTATCAACATTTCAACTAAACGATAGTTTCAAACTATTTGAATTGGCTAAGAAGTTAAATGAAACTAAATTCTTCAAGAACTTTCTAAATGATAGTCAATATAATTTATTAGATCACATAATCCAATTAAATAACTTCAATATTTGGAATAATTTCTTACAAGGTACTTGTTTTATTGAGCTCATTAAAGATGAAAAGTTCATTGAATTCGAAAAGCAACAGGAGAAATTGAAAAATCAAACTGAAGAGTCAGATGAAAAAGACGATGGTACCAAAAAGGATGGAAATTCTGAAGAGAATAATGATCAAAATGAAGAAAAGGATAATGAAAAGCTAGATAAAGTAATGAATTTTGAAATTGATGTTGAAGATGGATTGAAAACTATCAAGAGATTGGCACTCCACATAAGATATCTTTTATGGGAAAAGGCTATCGACTACTACTATGCCACCAAAGATTTAGACGAGAGTGTGAATACTTTTGATGAAGTCAATGATGATTATGAATTATTGGATAATTTAGATAGCATAGAGGAATTGCCTCAAGATGATTCAGAAGACACTCAAAAGGAAAAGGAAAAAGAAGCAGCAAAGGTTTCTGTCAGAGAAGAAGAAGAAGACTATGATGACGATGAAGATGATGACGATGATAATGCACAAGGAGACAAAGATAAAACTTCAGACCCTCAATCAGAATCCTCCAAACAAAAGGAAATCGATGAAAACTTAAAATTCAATAACAATAATCAACTTATTTTAACATTACCAATGTCAATGTTTATCAAACAAGAAGAACCTTCTGAAAATAATGAAAATGAAAATATAGAGGACCAAGAAAACCTAATAAAAGAATTCAATAAAGTTTATCATAATTTCGAATATGACAGAGAAACCTTGATAAAACGTAGAAAGTTAGAAAAATCCGATTTAAGATTAGAAAAAACCGATGAAAAAATTGATATCGATGAAGTAAGTGAATCAAAAGAGCTCAATACCAAACCTGCAGAATCAGTTGAATTTGCATTCGCTACAGGTTCTTCATTAAAACACTTATTGAATACAATCCAGCATCAAAGAGAACAAATTCCACTTAATGATTATGAATTAAGAACATTATTCATGGATGTCAAGAAAAATAGAGGTAAATGGGCTAATGATGAAAGAATTGGTCAAGAAGAATTATATGATGCTTGTGAAAAAGTGGTTCTTGAATTGAGATCATATACAGAACATTCGACCCCTTTTTTGAATAAGGTGAGCAAAAGAGAAGCTCCAAACTATGGTTTAATCATCAAGAAACCAATGGATTTAAATACAGTCATGAAAAAATTGAAGAATTTACAATATAATTCAAAACAAGAGTTTGCCGATGATATAATGTTAATCTGGTCAAATTGTTTAACTTATAATGCTGATCCGAAACATTTTTTAAGAGCTCATGCAATTGCAATGCAAAAGAAATCTTTAAAGTTATTACCCCATATACCAAATATAACCATAAAGAATAGAGCCGATATCGAAAAGGAAGAAGAAAAAGAGGACACAAGTGAGGCTAACAAGGGAAAATCTTCAAAGAAAGGTAGAAAGAGAACCAGAAATGATGAGATCAAATTAGAAGATAGTCAAATGGATTCTCCTGATAGTTTTGCTGCAACTCCACTTGATGATGGAATTTCTGAGACCCCAATGGAACAAACACCTTTACCAGAGGATATTTCCACCACAGCAAATGCCACAAACCTAGGTTCAACAAACGGGACTACAGCAACTGCGGGTATTGATGATGAGGAAGAAGAGGAAGAAAATGAAGATATCGATGATACAAATAATCAAAATGAGGAAGATGAAATAGGACCTGAATTACAGGCTTGGAGAACTTTGACTGCCAAATCAAGAGCTAATTATTGTTCTACAAGATCAAAATTGTTTGAAAGCGACGGGAAATTGAATTTTGATGCCCCTGCAATAATACGAGAGTCCAGTGAAATGAGTAATTTTAATAATTACATAAGTAATCAAGTAGTTTCAAAGGGTAACTTGTTAGAAAATGATGAACCATACTTATTAGAATACGATATAACGGGTGGTTTACCTGGAATCAACTATGAAGGTATTGACAATACAGCACAAGATAGACAAGAAAAGACAATTATTGATTCATATATTAACCAAAAGAAAGAATTATCAGATTCAGCATTCGTTTTGCCCACTGAAAATGGTTTGAATTCAGTATATTTCAAAAATATAGGTGAAATGCAAGAAATAAGAAAGATTTGTTTCAAGATTTCATTGATTAGACAAATGCAAACTAATCAATTTGTGCATCATACACAGATGAGACAACCAGAGATTGAAAGTATCAAAGAAATTGATATCGACCCAATATCGAAATTAGACAATCATGATCCCCATAATAGAGACATTCAGTTCCATGTATTGAGAAGAAATGTGAGTAAAATTGCAATGCAAACAGGGTTCGAAGTGACAGAGCCAAATGCCATTAATACATTGACCCAGTTGGCGGAAAAATACATGGGTAATTTAATCAAGTCGATCAAGGTCCATCAAGAGTCAACATCCAAGAACAAGTTGAATACAAGAGAAGTTTTATTAATTTCATTAATTGAAAATGGTATTAACAAACCAGATGATTTGTATACTTTTGTTAGTGAAAAATTAATAAATCAGTTAACCAAACTCAAGGATCTTAGATCTAAGCTTTCAAATTTCTTGAAAGAATTATTAAGACCAGGTTTAGAAAATTTCAATGAGAAGTCATTCAACGATAATAGTGAGCAGTTTATGACTGGTGATTTCTCCAATGATTTGGGTGATGATTTCTTTGGATTCAAGGAATTAGGGTTGGATAAGGAATTTAACTTATTAAGTTCATCCATTCCTATATATTTATTACATTCAAGATTGAATAACTCCTACAATACAAGTGGAGGTGTTGCAAAAGCTAATAAATTTGATGATTTGAAAGATTTTAAAGTAGGGAAATTATATGGATCCGATGCAGATAAACAAATTGAACTTCTTGGGCCATTCTACAAAAACTTATTAGAAAGATCAAAGAGCCATTATATCAAAGTTCAAAAGAAAAATGGTTTATCAACCGAATTGCCTGAATTAAATAGACTATTGCTCATAGAAGATGAAGAATTACCTCAAAAACAGAGAAATATCAGACCAAGAATACCACCTACAGGTAAGATCACGGTAGTGAAGAAAAAGCCAATTGTAGGATCTTTCTTCTTGGATGAGCCTGAAGAAGTTAAGGTTGAAGAATATGATGATATTGATGCGAAAGAAATCGAGTTAATGATGAATAATATGGAATAGTTGACAAATGTATTTTTTATAGAAATAAGATCACACAAACAGCTACTCACAGTCACTAACATAGTTAACTCTCAATTCTGATTATATTAGTATTCATCTTATATCTACTAACAAAATCTCAAGTTTGATTTTGCAACTTAATAAGTTGTCAGCGCGAAGATCAACGTTTAGATTTAATTGTTAACAAAATCATTGATAGTTTATAAAGACCCTTGTCCATACCTGCTCATTTTACAAGCTTCAAAGTTATAGAAGTGCTTCCAAGACAGAAAGAATAAGAAAAGATAATATATACAAATGTAGTATGAGCTGTAATTCAATAAGTTTCAAGAACCAACCATTGCCGCTAACATTAACCAAGATTAACAAAAATGACTTACATAGACGTGATTTATTTGGCAGAAACATTCTCCACTTGATCATATTGTGTAACAGAAATGACCTTTTGAAGAATTTGTTGAAGAATCCGGATATAAAATCCATCATCAATAAGACAGATTATGAAAATGGTTGGAACATTCTTCATTATATTATTTTCTATAAGAGATTAAATTGCTATAGAACATTACTAGAATATTTAAAAATAACAGGTGATTTGATCCTCGCCAATAATACCATTTTGTTTGACCTCATCAGGTGCAAGGATAGAAACAGACTCACCCCTTTACAATTAATAGACAATGATTTTAAAAGATTACTTTGGATACCTGAATTCATTGATGATAATATCCATTTCACCTATAGATTTGACGAGTTGGATAAAGCAAATATAAAAAATAGCGAACCTCAGAGTACAGCCAACCCGTTGAGTGGTAAAAAGAAGATTAAGGTGAAAGATGTGATGTCTTACTATAATTGGTGGGACGTCAAAAGAGCAGGATCTGATATCTACATGTTTGGCTCAAACTTAAATAATACTTTGGGGTTGGGTGACTCAACAGATAGGCAAGTACCATCCAAGTTAGCTGTCAAGTATTTCAAAAATGAAAATGATGACTTGCTAACCAATCCAAGATTTAAATCAGTTAAATTATCAAAAAATCATTCAATCGTTTTGACCAAAGATGGTGATGTGTTTTCATGCGGTATTGGCTCTAGGGGAAGACTTGGGCATGATTCTGATCTGAATAATTATTATAGGTTCAAATTGATCAAATTCTTCCAAAACAAAAGAGTCAAAGACATCGAGATCTCCAATGACCATTCAATTGCATTGACTTCTGACAACGAAATTTACGTTTGGGGTCTCAATAATTACGGTCAACTAGGCTTGAACGTCTTACCTACATCTTCGGGTGTGACCAAAGAATTTTCAGACAAATTTGAATCAACTCCAAGATTAGTATTTACCGGTGATTTGAAGAAAGTTTCTGGCCACTATAAAGGGTCATCAATCTCAAAAGTCCATTCCTTGGTTTATACAAAGCACGATATCTTCTCTTGGGGTCTCAATTTGGGACAAATGGGATTTGCTGATTCTAATAATATTGAACATAAAATTGGTGGTTCTTCTTACAAAGGATCAATTCAATATCAACCTAGAAGAATAACGCTCAGAGATGAAATTAAAATAGTACAAACATGTGAGCTTGCAACTTGTGTTGTCACTATTAATAACGATATCCATATATATTATCAAAGCCAGCATTTTAAATTACCCAAGGTACCAATACGTGGTAGCTTAGATAGAAATTTCCATAAATTTAGTCCAATAAAAACAACCAAACCTGCAAATATACTCAAAGTTGTAATGAAGTCTTGCGAAAATATTGCATTGTTATTAGATAGCGGCGATGTTCTAGGCTTTGGAATAAACCATTTAGATGATTTAAAGAATATGAAGTATGTCAATATTTGGAAATCCCATGATGATGAATTGAGAGTTACTGACGTTGATATTTCGAGTGATGGTTCTATTGTTCTTTGTACTTCTGCTGGATTAGTATTCATGAAACATACCACTAATAAGAAGCTGCGTAAGAATTCAATGTCTGAAACATCATTGCCAATTCCAATTAAAAACAAATTCAAGAGAATTGATTTTATAAATAAGATCGTCCAAGTTTCAACTGATGATAATTTCACATCATTCGGATTCATAAGAGACGACGTAGACTCAATCCCTTTAAAATTAAAAGCTAATGATTTCATTAAGGATCTCGAATATTTGAGCCCAATTAATCCTGTTGATTTCTATAGAAAGCAGGCTGAATTATTCAATGAAACTTTCGAAAACTCATATGTTACAGATTATATATATCCTACCAATGAAATAGAGGAAGATGATGAAAGCGATGAAGAAGAGGAGACAGAGGACACTAACGAAATAAAGAAATACGACCTTTTGTTCACAAAGCATAACAATAAATTTGATTCAAATTCGAATAAACGAATCAAAACCAGATTCACTTTCGAACAAATAAGTCCTGATGATATCCAATCTAAAATAGACCTATTAAAATTGACTGACATTCAGTTATTAGAATATGTCGACAATGAAAAGTATTATGATTCATATATTACCTTTGATCAATTTCCTTCATTCAAATTAGGTATTCATTGGGATATTTTCAGAACAAGAAGTAGGTTGATTAAGCAATTGAATGTTGGTGACATGTTCATTCAAGATGGCATCGAAGGTCAATTTACTGTCGATGGAGGTAACTGTATCAATTTCAAGAGTAAAATCAACTTGAAAGCAGTTCTTATTCTTGTACATTTTATCTATACTAACAGAGTTCTCAGTATTTGGGATGACTATCCTACAGGGATACATTGTCCTAAAGATATAAAAGAGATCAAAGAAGATTTTGAGAAATTAACCAAACTATTCAAACTAAATGATGTGTTTGGCTCTTTAACCAAAGATGAAGTTTATCTTGATTCCTTAAGATCATTGTTAAATCAGGGTGATCTTATAGTCAAGTTGAATGATGGAGAGGTTAAATGTGTCAAAAGTATTATACTTTCAAGATCTGCATTTTTCGAGACAACATTATCAGAGAGATGGAATGGTTCTAATGAAATATCATTCGATTTAAGTACTGTTCAATTTAATCTTATTTTGAAGCATTTATTCGGTTTCAGTGATTTCGAAATATTTAAAGATTTCAAAAACTCCTTTACTTCTATTGATGAATTTATCAGTGGACTATTAGATCTTATTGTGATTTCAGATGAATTATTATTATTCCAGCTCAAGAATCTATGCCAACTAGTACTTAAGGATTTAATAACGATAGACAATGTCATTGTTCTATTAATACATTCAGATTCGTTGGGTGCCAGAAAGTTGTTTTTGAATTGTTGTTGGTATATATATAATAATTTGGAAGTGGTCCTTCTTGATCAATCACTTTTGAATGTCCCGATAGAGGTACTTGCCAAGTTAGAGAAGACACTTAAAATCATTAATAACTGTAAGTCAAAGGAATTTCAAACAGGGAAAGATAGCAATGAATGGATCACAAGTAAATCAATAATTTTGATTAATAACTTTTTGTTCAATTTATCCCTGTTCAATGAAAATTTCATGATTAATGGGAGAACATCTTTTGAACCTGTTTTCGATGTTAAAATGGATGTTTTTGAAAAAGACAAAAAGAAGCGTAGAAGTTCAAGAAAGAGTAGTACTGCTGAAATGCCCGATATTATGGTATTGAGGTCACAAATCTCCAAGCAAAATAGTGAATTTGCAATAGAAGATACTTCATTTGAGGAAAACTCTCTTATCAATGCAACGAAACCAGACAAGATTACAAATACCAATGATTCAAAGAAATCTACCTCAAATGATTTTGAAGTCGTCACAAGAAGACGTCGGAAGACAGTTGAGTTTGAGTCGAAGTCTAAATCACCTAGTCCCCCAGTTTCTTCTATTCCAGAAGTATCCACACCAGTATCTACGGCACCAGCAGTACAGATACAGAAGAATATGACAAGAGTACCATCAATCGTATCTCAAGGAACGATATTGAATAATTCAACATTCCCAGTTCTTGGACAGTCAAAACCTTCAGCTCCCAAACAGGCCATCACGAATTTCGATAACTCATCACGATCACATTTTAACGACTCCAACAATTCCAATTCAAATGCATTTAAAAGTTCTTTAAGTACAGGGTTAAGTCCACATTCTAATTGGGCATCGAAGACATCAGCGTCATCAATTTTTACTCCCGATAAAGATAAAATTGATATTTCGAAGCCAATAATTGGAGAGACTGATTGGAAGAAAGATAAGAGTAAGGTTAAAATTGGACCAAGTTTAAAGTTGAGCCAAAAGGAAAGGAAAAAATTGGTGAACGAAGACAAATTCACCTGGGGAACTCCCAAAAGTACTACTGTTACGTCTCCAATTCCAACGAGTATGAATTCCTCGAGTTCCAATATTAGTTTGAAAAGTTTGAATAGTTCGAGTGAAAAGCTAGTGGATAACAGTTTCCCATTACTAAAAAGGAAGTCACCACCACCTTTGAAGAAGAAAGAATCGAGGAACAACTCTTTGAACGGTAGCAATGGGGTACGGAATGGAACAAATGAGTCAAACGGATATGGTTCACGAAAGGGATCGAGTGATGCAACAAGTAACAAGTCCAGAAATGGATCAATTGAGTACTTGAAGAATGATAGCAGAGAGACAAGCAATGAGAATTTAGGATTGACATTGACTGATGTGATGATACAAGAGTCATTGAGGATTGAAGAAGCAAGACAGAAGGAAAATGAAAGAAAGACATTATTAGAAATTCAACAAGAACAAGAGTTTGCTAAATGGTGGGAAGAAGAAGCAGCAAGAGTCCAACAACAAATGCAAAATGTAGAACTTAAGAAAAAGAAGAGGACTAAGAAGCCAAAAGGTAAATAGAACCATATAAGATAATGACAATTATAATGAATAAGTAAAAATTAGAAAAAAAAAGTAGACAAATATAAATTAATATATAGGAGATTAGAAATCTACATCATCTGGAAACCAGCCAAACTCATCTAGATCCACAATCTTTTGAGTATCAGTAAGGGAACCTTCCAGTCTCAATAAATTCAATTGAATAAATTCACTATTAGAATTCAGTCTAGGTGAGATTTTTCCACTACTAGAAACGACTCTCCACCAAGGTAGACTATTCAAATCAAATTGGGCCGAATCTATATTGAGTAGAGGCAAAACTATATCACAATTCTTCATAGCAGAACCAACTTGACGAGAATTCTGAGGTTTACCAATTAGATAAGCAATATGGCCTAAACTGTTAGTCGAACAAACAATAATAAAAAAAATCAATTATACAGAAAAGGATAATATATTGGAATGGATTGAATGGAGTAACGACATACCATAGCTCGTAGCTTTGCCGTAAGGAATCTGAGATACTATACAATACACGGCATAATGAAATGCTTTAGATTCATCGTTTAAATTCATTAGACGAAATGAATTAATGTTACGAAATGAGAATTTATGAACTCTTACCCAAAGAGAATCTGACTCTTTTGAACTCTGATAGTTTGTGAACTCTGATAGTTTGTGAACACTGACGAGCGATATGAACCACGATGAAAGTACGATCTCAAAGCTGATAATCTGGATTACCTTAGATGGTAAAGTTATTGATCACATCAAGAGCGTAGAGTCATCGAGAGTAGTCAAACAGATATGATAAGGTTTTCGAAAAGTTGCACTGATAAAGAAAGACTTAAAGGGGTTTTGTTTCTTTAACTAGAGTATTTTCAGAAATTAGAAGGAGTAATTATTATATTAATATATTAATACTAATCTACACTACCCATTTTTTAACTCTATAAAAAAAATTAATTAACTTATAAAGCTAATAAAGCACCAGCAGCTAAAGCAGCAGCACCGACAGCGTATTGTTTGTTAGCAGCACCTTCCCAAGTTGAGACGTTAGCAGCAGTTGAGTTAACAGCTGAGTGAGCTGGACAATCAGTAACTTCTGGACCACATGAAGTGATGGTAACTAAAGTTGATGAAGCATCAGTAACGGTGGTAACGTTAGCAGCGTTAACGGCAGCGAATAATAAAGCGACGACAGCGAATTGCATTTCTAATAGATTCTAATTTAAAGCGATTGAATAAAGTTGATAAAACTTGTGTTAATAATTTTTTTCCATTGGGGATTTCTTATCTTTTTATATTTTTTAAAATTCTATTAGCAAGTTAGACGAAATAATTTTTACAGCCAGAAATGTCGTATGTCGTGGCCAATATGCAAGCAAAAAGAAAAAATGCATTTCAATAATAATAACAATAAAACTATAAAAGAGAAAAAAAAGAAAAGAACGGTAAAAAATAGCATGAAATAAACAAAAGAAATTTTAATGTATTATAATAAGGTTTTTGATTGTGGAAAATCTTTGTTACTTATCGTTAATATCTACCAGCATCTTAGAATTTGCAACCAAGTCGCATTATTCTTTATCTTCCAGCACAAGCTTATTGTTATTAGCCGGAAACATAACTAACGAGTATTGGGTTGATGTGGATTAGGGTTAGCCAAGTATATCTCTGTTGTGACACCCCCAATATCTTGTTTATAATATGATCTTACAAATCAGTCTAAGATCATTTGCTCTCCTATTTTTAATTCCAAATGTCACCCCATGTGAGTGAAGTCAGGTCATCCCCCGATACAGTCTTTGCTTTGCTCTTTTGGTTGGTGTCTGTGCGTATTAGTGTCTGCCAGGCCGTATTGGAACAAGTCTGGCCGTATTGGAGGATGTCGTGCACTTATTTTTTTCTGGTTAGTTGCGTGCGGAGTCATCTCACGGGGAGCGCTTCACTTATTTCGGAAGTCGTGTTACTGAAAACGGCACTGCCTGCACATAGCAGATCTAGTTATGTATGGCATATGCAGCTCAGCCAATGTCGTGTTTACATCTTTTCCATTTACGTTTTATTATTTCAAAAATAGATTAGAGTACTAAAAAAAGTATCCGGAGCTTTACAAGAAGTCAATTTTTCATTATAGTTATTCATTTGCTTTCGTTATCAGTCTGTTATTTACTCTGTTTTTTAGCCTTGGCTCTAGTAATTTTCAGTCTTTCATCTTTCGTTTTCTTTTCTTGTTTTCATTTATATTGGTCCCAAGTTTACTTCTTATATATCTTGTTTCTTTAGTAGTCTCTTATTGGTGCTTCTTACCTTTATTATTTTGCTGGTAAAAATTCTATAGGTTTTTCTCCTTTGTTATTTGAAAAGGGTTCTTTATTTTGTCCCCAGGGTTCTAGCTCTTATTTCTGGTTCTTTTTCTCTTAAGCCTCTTCTCATTACGGTTATATGTGGTGAGAGTTTTATTCCTGAAATTCATAATGGCTTATCTCACTTCAGATTGCTGGTTACAACCATTGTCCCTTTTTTAATCTATTCTATTTTTAAAAAAATACTTCAAATTACCTTCTATGCACTGTTTAAAACCTGGTATTCATTGATCTAATGCTGGTGAAATTATATTTAAGCTTATTCACCAGCATTTAGGAACCTTCCTTATTCTCTCTCTCCTTGTTCTTATTCTCTTTTTGGATCTAAAATAAAAGGTTCCTATTTAAATCATCGAGTTAGTAGTTGCTGGCTTACTTTATTTTAAACCTTTATCGTCCTTTGTTCTATGTCTCTACTTCATTTTCCTCAATATGTGGACTTCCAGCTACATCCAAACCTTCAGAATCATTTGGTTCTTCATAATTATTCAAATCTTCTGAACTATCTAAATGGTTTTCAGTTTCAATTGGTGTTGGCTGCTTCAATTTTGTTCTACAATCATTAACCATTCCTTGCAACAATAAAAGTTGACTTAACATTTTCTGATACAGTGTTTCCTTAGTTTCATATGTATCTCCAAACTCAATATCTCTAATCATATCAATATCAATATCATATGTACAAGTGCCAAATCTATTCACATATGTTTTCTTCACTCTACAGAATTCATCGTACAATTGTTCCAAGTCTCCTTTCAAGTCATCATTTTCATGTTCCCTACGTTCTTCTAAATATTCGTCAACCTTGGCTTGCATCCTTGGAATGAACATGATTAAAAAAAGTGTTAAATCTCTCACTATATTCACAGCGTTCTCTTGAAGATAAAACTTCCAATCATCTTGTCTACTGAATTTTGCTAATAAATATTCATAATCACGTTTTCTATTGATAACAGCTTTTAATAACCTAGTTTCAACTGAATTTACAAGTCTTGAACGCTTGGAATCAATATAATTCAAAGATACTACTATCTTTCGTAAAACTGACTCATATGTTGGTCCTAGAATTCTGATGTTTCTTTGTGTCAACAAGCTCTGTTCAATTACTCTTGTTATATTTTGATTATCAAACAAAATCCTGTAGGCTATATGAACGGCTAATAAAATCGGAATTATTATCAAATTATTCCTAATAACTTGATCTAATTCAAATAAATAGATTATCACTGCTGCTTTCAATAAATTCAAATAGAACCCTCTATTTATGCTGAACATGTAGTTTACTAGCCTTCGGACTCCTTCAGTCAAACCATCCCTTATTCTTTCTGGAGTGAAGAAATCATTACCCTGATTAAGATGACCATCATCATTTCTATTGGTAGCTTGACGTGTCTCTGAAAACCTCTCATTAGCTGTAGTTGCAGTGGGTGTTGGATTAGTCCCTGACCTCGAGTTATTTTCATAAAGATGAACTTGTACTTGTTGTATTAATGTTTCCCCATTTTCCCTGAAAGATCTATTAAGTTTTGCAATGCCTGAAGGGTTTAGCAAGACATAACCTAAATCCTTAACAACAATGCACTGGGAACTATTTAATTTAACTGTAACTTCGTCTCCTTCTCTATTAAGTGTAAATTCATATTCAGTTGTGGACAAGTCTGATTGATTCACCAATAATTGTCTGGGTTGGTAGGAGGACTCAACACTAGATGGATTCACTTCGATCATATCAAATGTTTCACCTGTCAAAGTCCATTCTATACCATTATGTAATACAATCCTAGTCGGTTCGAATCTTCTATGAGTTGTCACAGACTCAACTGGAACTATTGAATCACTTTCTCTTGTTGCCATTGTCAAATCGTTATCATTACTTCTTGGATGGAATTCAAAACTATTAGAGGTTAAATCATTCCAAAATTCTCTGCTTAAAATTCCACCTTCGACCCCACTCAAATGATCATGGATGTCAAGATCAAGATTGACTATTGTGCCTTGGACTATTTCGGTTTGTAATTGTTCTAAAACTTCGAACATTGTTTTGTTGATATTATCTGCATAACTGATTAAAGTATCATTTTTTTTCAATTTAACTTGGTCAAAAAATGTTCTACGGACTTGGAAGCGATCTGCTCTCTCAATGAGTTGATTTATGAAATCTTGAATTGTAGTTTTGGAGTTGATTTCGAATAAGCTCGATTCATTTTGGAGGGTTTCAACACTTGAATCTACCTTTATGAAAAACCTGATGTTGGGTATTTGTGGAGAGACGTTCGAAGTTTCATTAAGCTTATCATAGCAATAAGATAATTCGAATAGTACAGGAGAAAATGGAACCACATCTAAATTTATTATATCTGAAATCTTTTGATCATTTCTGGCGACTTGATCATTTTCCCAATATCTCAAGTTGAAGTAACTTCCATCGACATATTCACCATCAGGAACGGTTTTATTACGTTCTTCAGCAACATAATCTTTAAGAACCGAAATAGTACACGTCAAAGACTCACGGATTTGGATTTGATTGGTTCTTCCCAGGGTATCATCCCATTCGATTATGATATCAAATAATTCTTCAATCGGATCTCTTGTAGGAATAGATGGATTATTGAACAATGTGTAATCAATAATTAAAGTGAAATCATTGACCTCATCAGGTGGCGATTCAAGCCCTAATAATTCATGGAATGGTCTATCTTCAATTGAATCACCTTTGTAATTGACAAGTCTCAAAAAGACTGGCTTTAATCTGAAACCTGGTGAGTTACACCAAATTTGATGAAGTATATCATGAGGAGAATGGCGTAGTGTTAGACGAATAGGATATATATCCACCCCAATCGTTTCTATATCGGGTGTTCGATTCAATTCTTGAACATTCAAGTTTAATTTAAACGCTGTGTTCATGATAATTGATTTTTCGCATATTGAGATCTTTAACTTAATCTGAGAATCCTTAAGTATGATGAAAGAGTATTATTATGAAGAATTTCTTAGAAAGAAGAAGAATGGAGAAGTATAGTCGTTATAAATGTATTTACACTATTTACATTAAGTCTTAATTGCGTGATATCTTTTACCTCTGAAAGCAAAAATTTCATCATTAGCTTGAAAAGTTTCAGTAGGGTTTGAATCAACTAAATCAATTTTGGTTGATCCAAAAATATTTTTAGATTGGTTCATTAAGATGTCCATTTCATCACTCAAATCATGATTCAATAACCATGATAATTCTCTCAAAGTGTCTAATTTGTGGTAACCAGTGACGAAAACCGGACATTTGGATTCTAATAAACCTTTTAAGGATTTGTCCCAGTTGGCTTTTTCAGCAGTTTGGAAACCAGGATGGAATAAATAGAATACATCTAAATATGGATCAAATGGGAATAAATCACCATAATTATAAATTTCATGGAAATATAAGGTATGGTAATGTAAAGTGATTTGCTCATCATATCTTTCAACTAATGCTCTACCATTTGGTTGATTGGTTGAAGTAAATGTCTTAGTGGTCTTATCAAAATAACATTCTGGCCCAATGAAATGAAATTCGAATTTGGTATCTGGGAATAAATAACCAAATTGTTTCCAAACATATCCTGGCAACATCGATTCCATTTTAGCACCTATTATGAAAATTCTCATTGGTCTCTCTTTATAATTTGTACTAGATGACTTTTTATGATATGGTGGGTATAATGTGTATCTTAAAGCCGAAATCGATTTCAAACCTTCCAATGTTAAAGGACCTTTAGGTTGTAATAAAAATGGTGATAATTTATGGATAGTAGATGCAATAGTGATTGGATAAGTTAAAACTTTAGTTGCAGCTGCTAAATTAAACTCGGTATTCATTGGATTAAAATCTCTTGTATAAAAAAATTGATCCCAATTACTTAAACTTGTCATAAAATCATTTTCTTGTTCACCGGGGAAAACAAACTCATCAAATGCTCTTCCACTTCTTAAATCATGCTCATATAAATTGACTTTTTTCAATAATTCATATTTCTTTTGTCTATGGTATTCTGTGTCTTGTTCCCAAGCTTCTTGTGTAGCGTGTGTTGGGATTCCTGAAATTGGACAAACAAAATTAACCGGATTATGAGTTACAGGACATAAAGCTCTAGTTCTTATGTATGCCGCTCTTGTACGTAAATCCTCATATGGTGAATCGTCCCACGAATAAATCTTTTCATTCTTGTCAACATTATTGTCATTTAAAACCAATAACTTCTTCAAAAATGAAATATTTCTAGTACTAATCAAGTTATTTCTTCGATTTAATGCTAACACTCTCATATTTTCCTTGTACGTGACCTTTATTGACTCTGAAGCAAAGGAAAAAAAACTATTTAATACCTAATCGAATGGTTTTTCTCGATGCGAATGAAAATTTCTTCCCACTACTCTCAAATTGAAATCACCACCTTTAATAGTTTTCTACTTTATTTCTACTATGTTCTGGGTTTAAACAGGAAAGACTAGTTGTTAAATTCTTTCAATGTAGAGACTTACATCTTTTTTATTAACATGCCTATAATCCAATTCTTGGACACAAAGAGCTGCATTTATGCCTGTCGGGATTGTTCTGTATAATAAAAAGAAGCTATATAGTCATAATTCATAATTCAAAATGGTTAGTTGTTTTGTCAGCCTTACTGACCCAAGAATATCCTATCTAACGCATCCATAACCTGTCTTTCGATTTCTTCCTCATTAAGGCCTTGAAGCTCCAACTCAATTACTTCCGTTCTGGCTTCACGATCCACTTGAGCTGTTTTAATAACAATGTCTTCCTTATCTGTTGGGGCTTCGTCATTTTCAATAGTCTTTGTAACTGTAACAACCTTTGTATAAGTGCCATCTTTTCCTGTCTGTGTATCTTTAACTTCTGTATCCTCAACTTTTGTGTTTTCTGTATTTGCAATTCCTAGTTCATTTTGATTTTGGTATTTCAAAAACTCATTCATTTCTCCTTTGCGGAAGGTTTCATATTCATAAATCTTTCTGTTAGCTTCCGGTTTTGGTGGGGTAATTGGATCCATATCCTGATTAACCATTTGAAATGGATCAACCAATTGTAGACTTAGGGTCCTACTCAGCAACGAACCATTCCTGCCTATCTTTAGAACATTCATAAAGTCTCCATTATAGTCATATATTTCATACCATGCAACAAATGTATCATCCCAAGAAACATAACTTGGTTCAGCTCCACTGAAAGGTGATAGAAGCTTATCTACCATAGAATCGGAATACATTCTGGCTATCTGCAGAACGAATTCATATGTATCTTTATCTCCTCCACTGTAAATCAAAAATGTTCTTCTATCATACAAATTATCAGAAGTCTCATAATTTTTTGGTCTGCCCCAAAAAAATTCACGTCCTCCTGGGATGATATTGTAATCCAAAAGATCAATTTTCGTATTTTCAGGTTGGGGGAATACAATAGATTTTTTGAATGGTTCCTGGAATTTAATCATACTTTGCACATTATCATGACCTTCTGGTTGACTTTGATCGATAGATGACCTGGAAACTTCATTACACACAATATCGACAACCTTTGGTTCAGATTCAAAAGGCGAGAATTCTTCGAATCTACAAAGTTCTCTCACATGGATAACCATTTGATATTGACATGTCTTAACTTCTGAGATGGCTAAAATTGTTATATCGTAGTTTAAGCTTGGATCACATACATAAATGACTTCAGTCTTTCTCGGAGTCTTTGTTAAATCACAAAGTTCACCATCGTCCAAGACATGTTTTAAAGCCTTATGCCGTATTTTACCATCAGAAATGGTTGGGCTTCTTACTAATTCGAAGTCTTCGATTTTTAACTTTCTGGATTCGGCAGTTGACTGGTTGATAATTTTGACGTCTTTTGGGTGATTATTCTCAAATCTACCTAAAACAAAAACATGATCTGGCAATTGAGGTTTGTGCTGGCCTGTCTCTTGGTAGTATCTTGGATCTTCGTGGAATTGAATGATTTTGTCACCAAAGCAATAGCCATACGTCCAATATCCATTATTTAGACCAGTAGTAACTGTACAAATTTGAGCTTGGAAATAATTCATGAATTTGGGAACTATGAGTTCAATCAACTCGCTTTCTGTTCTATTTGGGACATAAACTTCATCTGGTAGATTGAGAATTGAATTGTTATTTGTATCTGGTAAGAAACAAAGTGAATTCTTGATCTGAAAAACTTCATATGGACCGTTCATATCATATACTATTTTGTTTTCGAGCAAACTTTCTGCCACTTTTTCCAGTATAGGTTCAACATTCTGCTTTATTCTAAACTTCGGTTCGGTGTCTAAGATATCTCCCCATACAGTGGCAAGCACCGTCAATAAGATTAGTATACTAATCATACCTTGTGTTGAGCTGTCGCGAACTTTCATTATAGTTATCACCAGTTTTATTACTATAACCATACACTACGTTATAGTTTCTTCGAGACTAGACGTTTCATAGTACTAAGTAAGGTGACATAAAGATGTCAGAAACTACGGGACTAACCACCAATAAGTTACAAGACGGTATAAATAAAAAGGAAGATGAAACAGTGGAAAAACCAAAATCAAATGAAACTATATTGGACTTATTACTGGAGTTGGATTCAAAGACACATGACTTATTAAGTGTTTTGGATAAAAATGAAACTGAAATTAATACTAGAATCGATAGAATAACCAAATCAATTGCAAATATTAAAGGAAAATCTTAAATCACCCTAAAAGCCTTCAAAGGTCCAATTATGTATCCGGGAAAGAAGATTGATTCTAAAAAAAAGGAGGATAGTCTTTTGGATTCACAATCTATCAAATGGAGTATTCTCTGGTAGAATAAATATATGTAAATAACTCAATTGAATGTTCTCTTTGTTATTATCTCTGATTAAATGCTTTATGCGATACAAGAGATGAGAATGCGATTTTCAACTAAGAGATGGCTAAGAGATTATCTAAGAACCAACTAAGGAGGGAGAAGGCCAAAAAGAAGAAGCTAGAGACCCATGATTTTAGTAGCACCACTGGAGCCATAGATACTTCCCTTACCAAGGATGGTGATAGCCCAGCAGTAACAAATCCTAGCCCAACGATCGAGAAACAAGCTATTGAGAATGAAACTACAACTATAGAGAAACTGTCAGATAATAGTGAACCCAAGACAGATATTGGCCAAGAACAATCTATATCTGGGTCAAAATCTGTAGAAGGACAGAAAAGTGTTGAAACGGAGTCTGACAACAACGATACATCAGATTTACAAGATGAGAAGCTTAATAAACAGAGTATTGAAAATGACAAGCTCAACTCAGAAGGGGTACGATTGGAAGATAATCCTTTGTACAAGAGTTACATTGATGTTTTTGAAAAATATGAAGCCAGACATAAGCCTAAAATAAAACAGCCACCAAAACAAATAGTCAAAGTGGAAATTGCTGAACCTGAATCATCCTCTGATGAGTATGAATCTGAAGAGGAAACTCTTTCAAAGAGACAATTCCGTAAACTCAACAAAGTCCCAATTGCCAAATTGAAAGCTTTGGCAAAAAATCCATCTTTGGTAGAGTTATCAGATGCTGATGCTCCCGATCCATACGTTTTAATATCCTTAAAACTGAATTTGAATGCTGTACCAGTTCCATCTCACTGGTCAACGAAAAGAGACTATTTATCAGGCAAAAGAGGGATTGAACGTGCTCCCTTTCAACTTCCTTCTTATATTCTTGAAACTGGTATTCAAGATATGAGAAACAGTCTTGACGAATCGACCCTAAAACAACAACAAAGAGAAAGGGTGCAGCCCAAATTGGGTAAATTAGATATAGATTATCAGAAATTACATGATGCTTTCTTCAAATATCAATCAAGACCAAGACTACTTGAATTTGGTGATGTTTATTATGAAGGAAGAGAGACTACCGATGAAAGTGATGATAAACTTAAGGATATCAAACCAGGAAGATTATCGACGGATTTGTTGAAAGCATTAGGTTTACCTGAGTCTGGTAAAACTGTACCTCCTTGGATCACAACTATGTCTCAAATTGGAAAACCACCTTCATATCAAAATTTGCTTATACCCGGTGTAGACTTGACTTATGCAAATGTTGGTTATCTCAATCGTGAAGAGGAGCTTGTTTTGGGTGAAGAGTCAGAACCACATTGGGGTGAGTTAGAGAATGAGTCAGAAGATGAACAGGAAGACGAACAAGATAGTTATGAGGTCGAAGAGGAAGAGGTTGATGATTATGATGAACCAATCCAGCCTTATAATAATGAATCAGATGATGAAGTTCATGAAGAAGCTAAAGAAGAAATTCACGAGTCTCCTGAAAGTTCAAATATTTATGCTGATCTGAATTCTAAAGAAGAGAAAAAACTATTTACAGTTATTAAAGACAAAGATCTTGCTAGCCGTTCTGGATTGTTGACCACAGAGAAGGTTTATGATTTGAAGCAAGATGAAAAAGAGAAGGCTGAGAACAACAATAAGAACAAAGAGGTTCCAACCAAAATTTCAGAACCTAAAAAGTTCAAATTTTAATGTACATTAAACAATAAATAAATTACCAGTTCTCGTTTCCTATATTGCTCATATTGTTTCCTATATTATTCATGTTGTTCATATTATTCACATTCCCATTACCCATATTATTATTCATATTATTCATGTTGTTACTATTATTGCTAGTTATGTCATTCATGTCTGATGTGTTGCCGCTGTTAAAAATGTTCACATTCAAATTCATTGGCTCTTGAAAATTGGCCAACTCTGAGTTTGCCAATTCGTTGAAATTAGTATCAAAATCAATATTTGCATCCAAAGGATTCATATAGTTCAAAATATCTGAGTCTATAACTTCAAAAATTTCGTGGATAGAATTGGCATATAAGTTACTTGAGGAAGTAGGTGTTGAAATTTGAACCGATTGTCTTGAGGTACCTTTTGAAATGGGAGGCCTTGAATCTTGCATTTGATTTGGCACCATATTTTGGTTATTCGCTACAGGCATAGATTGTGGATTGGAAGTGCTTGGTTTTGCCTGTTCAACGGAAGAGGGTCCACTAGGCTCACTTCCTTCAAGCTCATCTTCTTTTGGTGCCCTTAAGTTTTCTATTTCCTTACTAGTATCAATTAAACTCATTAAGTTTGAGCTTTCATTTTCAGTTGACTTTTCACTCTTTGAAGGTTTATTGGACTTTCTTCCATTGGACAACAACATCCATTTCTCAATCCTAGATAAGATGATTGACATTCTCAGACAAACAATTGAGCTGTATTTCTGTTGACTTTCGTGGATTAGAGCATAAACATCCTTGAAGTAAACTTCAACATTGATTGATAAATCTTGAGGATTAATAAATTTAGATTTTTCTGCAAGTCCCAGTGAGTTGATAAGAATTCTCAATTTAATTAGTAAAATCAAGGAATGCATCGGTCTGTAAAAGAAGAAAGTTGGCAAATTAATTGTACGCTCTTGACCTAAGATTATGAATGATTTCAATAAATTTTCACAGATTTTAATTAACTTTATGATATATTGAATATATGTTAAACTTTCAACTTCATGTATACTTTGGTTTTTTGATTCCAAAACAAAATATCTACTCACAATGTTATCGTAGATAATCATTAAAAGTTGATAATAAATCACTGAAAGTAAGTATTTTTCTTTGGGTTGATTCCTCCCAACATCAGGTTCAGGGGATGTCATAAAACCACTTTCAACCAATAAGGAATACATCTTCTGTTCATAATTGTCCAAAACGAATTTGATATGTGGTAAAGGAGAAGTTGAAGGGTCCAACATATTGTTGAAAAGTGCATCTCTCTTCTTGGATGGAGGATTGATATTTGTATCAAACAAGGTTGGTTGGAAATATTCAAAAATTTCTTGACCCAATCTTATGACTTTGGCAAAATAGCACAAGTAAATATCGTTTCTAGATGGTAAACTTACACCATTAACAGTGCCTTGCCTCATTAATAATTGTACTGCTTGGTGGTGTTGTCTGGTCCAAGAGACTAATTTGAACCTTGGTAATGATAAACCCAACGAACCACAAGATACATAAACACTCAAGAATGTTCTCAAATGATTTCTTTGTTCAGAATCATCTGACAAGATAGGACTACTAACGACCTTCCCATTTAAAGATTTTGTGATATCTCCTAAATCAATACAAAGTGAAATATTGAAACCTATGAGCAAATTTAATTGATTTTTGAAATGACCTGAGGTTGTAGTTGGCAAACACCAAAGTGATAATATCAAACAAAGATCAACTAATTGAAAGGAAAAATTATCAGACTTGATATAGACATGATAAGAAATGAAACTTTCTAAATAATAATTCAACATTTGATTCAAAGATTCATTTGGAATCTTGTAGTAATTCTTTTTGATTTTTGAATATAATCCATTATCATTGATTGAAGTTACATAAACACAACCCAATAATAAGAGGGGATCATTTTCATATAAATAATCAAAGTTTTCCAAATTTTTAGATAAGGATATTATTGGATAATAGGGCAACATTTCATTTAAAAAGAAATCATGTCTAATTTTGAATTCTTCCAAGTGAATTAATTTATGATTTTCGATTATTTCTTTAGCAATATTAGAACTGAATGGAATATAAGGATAGTCTTTCATGGAAGGAGACTTATGAAAATCTTGAAATTGTTTCAAATTACTTCTTGAATTATTTTTCAATATATTATGTAGTTTCTTTGATACAATGGACATTTCTTGATTCAATTCATTCAATTTTTTAATCTCTATATCCTCTATACTTGAAGTGACTTGTAGATCTTGTTCCAAAGAACTTAAGGAGGTAGAAACCAATTTAACAAAATTCTGGAGTTGAGAAACATGATCACCAGTTCTTGTTCCAATAACTGATTCTGAAGTAATTCCAGGACTTACATTTTCAACAAATTTTGTAGTGGCTTTACGTTGTTTCTTTCTTGCGTATTTAGCAGTTGGGTCAGTATCGAATGAACATTCTACTTTAATTGCGAAGCATCTTTTACAAGCTTTAAAACTAGGGTCCTCAAAAGCACATTTCATTTTAAGCCTTCTACATCTAGCGCAAGCTCTATTCTGTCTCCATCTACTGGCAAAATCATTACTTCTATTATTTTCATGGCCCATATTATCTCCACCAGCCATATTATCTCCACCAGCCATATTGGAATCATTACCCATATTTGAATCTGAATTATTGAAATTCATTTGACTCTGCTCATCATTCAAGCCATTAAGCTGAATCATATTTGACATCTTTATTTAGCCGCTTGTTTTGTTTTGAAACACTATTGAACGTTGATTTAACAATTACAAATTTCTATTCCCACACAGTCTATCTAGCTCTACGTTATAATTGCTTGTTCAAAGTTGATGATTCATATAGTTCTTGTTTTGGTATTGGATCTATGATATCTTGTTCCCTATGTATATATGATAAGATGAGTTTTCGGTTTTCTGCACTCTCACTTTTTTTTTGAGAATCAATCTTACCGTAGGAATACTTTACTTAAAAATAATGAAATATTTAGGAGATCACCAGTCTTGTGGCTTCCACATACTTAAATAGTTTTTAGGTAGGTAGAGGATTCCTTATATAAAGAATCCGTATAATTAGAGTAATAGAGAGGTGAAAAAGAAGAGTACTATGTGAACATTTATTATTCTATGAAAAATACATATTCAATTTTAGGACATATCTCAGTCAGACAGACCCTTATGCAATTAAATAACATGTTTTATCTATACTTAAATATTGTAAAATTTTTTTTTTAATTTTTACTGTTTCATATTGTCTGGTATGATCATTAAAGGCCTTGCTCAGAAACTTCTAAACAAGGTTGATATCTGGATTTTCATCGATTACTTTATCGATTTTAGCTCCAAATTTAGTAATACATTTAGCCATTGTTGGTGAAGATCTTGAAATAACATCAGTAAAGTAGAAGTTATCAATTGGGTTCTTCAATGGGACACCGACACTTGTTATAGATTTTAATCTTTTATTTATATCATCAAGTCCAAGTGATGCTACTTCTTGTGAGGTTGGTTCAATAACATCATGTCTTACTAAATGTGGTGCAATTTGTCCTAATCTTGATCTGACAGCATATAAATCATCATATGGTAATGTTTCTCCTAAGTATTCTGATAATGCTCTGATAATCTTCCAATCCTCTCTAGCAACTCCTGGTGGATTAACTGCAGCTCTTGTAATTTGGGCTCTACCTTCAGTATTAACATATGTACCTGATTTTTCAGTATATGCTGAACCTGGTAAAATGACGTCGGCAAATGAAGCTCCTAAGTCACCATGGTGTCCTTGGTAAACAACAAATGCATCTTTTGGAATATCTGTATTTTTAATTTCATCTGCTCCTAATAAATAAATAATTTTTGGTTTGGTTTCTTCGACTTCTTTTGATAATGTTTGGAACCCTAAATCTAAGGCTGCAACTCTTGAAGCTTCACGATGTAATAAATTAACACCTTTCCATTCTGGAGTATTAAAGTTAGCATTCTTACTAGCAAATTCTCCAACGGTTTGATAAATAGCTTTCAAATCTTCTGAGTCTGAAACACCTGAACCAACAATAATTAATGGTTTTGAAGCTTTTGATAATTTGGTACCTAATTCACCTTTTAAGGCTTTCTTTAAATCTTTAACATTTTCACCTAATTCATTTAATCCAAAAGTTGATTCAAATTTTTCACCAATATGACTTATTTCTAAATCTGATCTTAACCAAACTTTTCTAATTCTAGAATTTAAAACTGCAGCTTCATGTCTTGGATTAGTACCGATTAATAAGATTTGATCAGCATCTTCAATACCATCAATTGTTGAACTGAAAGTATAATTTGATCTAACATCAACACCAGTTGCTTCAGTTGATAATTTAACATCAGTTGTTAAATTTTCTGAATCTAATCTATTGATTAAATCTTTTAATGCAACCATTGATTCAGCATCACTTAAGGCACCTACAATACCTTTAACTTCATTGGCTTTTGGTTGAATTTTCTTGTAAGCTGCAACAATAGTTGATAAAGCATCATCCCAGGTTCCGACATCAAATTTATCACCATTTCTAATTAATGGATTGGTTAATCTTTGAGTTTTCAAACCATCATAAGCGAATCTTGATTTATCTGAAATCCATTCTTCGTTAACTTCATCGTTTAATCTTGGTAAAACTCTCATGACTTCAATACCTCTTGCATCAACTCTAACATTAGAACCAACAGCATCCATGACATCAATAGTTTCAGTTCTTTTTAATTCCCAAGGTCTTGCTTTGAAAGCATATGGTTTTGAAGTTAAAGCACCAACAGGACATAAATCAATAATATTACCTGACATTTCTGAATTAATATTTCTTTCAATATAAGTACCAATTTGCATATCATTACCTCTACCGGCAGTACCTAATTCTGGAGCACCGGCAACATCATTCATAAATCTAACACATCTTGTACAGTGGATACATCTATTCATTGAGGTCTTAACTAAAGGACCAATAGCTTTATTTTCAACAGCTCTTTTACCGGCAACTTCAACAAATCTACCACGATCTGCACCATATCTATGACTTTGATCTTGTAAATCACATTCACCACCTTGATCACAAACAGGACAGTCTAAAGGATGGTTTTCCAATAACATTTCAGTGACACCTTCTCTTGCCTTCTTAATTCTTTCTGAATCAGTATGAACGACCATACCATTTGATACAGGCATAGCACAAGATGCAATTAATTTTGGCATTCTTTCAACATCAACTAAACACATTCTACAATTACCTGCAATAGCTAATTTATCATGATAACAGTATCTTGGGATTGTAACACCGGCTTTATCAGCTGCTTGGATAATTGAAGATCCAGCTTCTATATTAATAGTTCTACCATCAACAGTAACTGAAACTTCAGCTAATCTTTTAGTTGATGAAGAAAATAAACGATTGCTTCGAAGGATTCTTCTTGCTAACATTTTCCTTTCCCTTTTCTAGTTTCCAGCTTTTCTTATAATAAGATTGAATTATTGGATTTCAATAAAGACTCTCTCAATATTCAATTATGACTTTTTAAGATATTAAATTATGCAATTTCTCTCAAAAAAAAACAGGATTTGAAAGGAATTTTTGGATAAATACTTAAATTATTTAAATTTATTTATTTATTTAACCTTGTTTTACTTTTTAAAACTAGTTTTAGTCTAATTTAAACCTCTAAAGTTGTTTTGGATCTTTAAAAAAATTGTATTTTTTTCAGTTGGTTTTTACTAATGAGAAAATGTTTCAAATCTGATTCGTTGAATTTTTGCGACAAGTCGCGACATTTTGATACATTAACAAAATTAACTATGAGAAGAGTAATCACAGTTTATGATATAAGGGAGGTGGAAATAGAAATGGGACTAAAGCAGAAGGATATATCGGGTTAAGGAATATTCAATATAACTCTATAGTATTATAGTTGGTGATACTCGAATTTGAGAGATTTTTAATGGAAATTGGTTGATTTAAAGTCAATTTGACATAATTTAAGTACTAAAAAAAGATAATAGAAAGATATTTTAAAATTATGTATTAAGATCGTTATTTCTTTTCTTCATCTCCCAATAATACAAAAAGTATTAATAACGGTGGTACTATATATGTCCAATTCTTTTGAATCCAAGATTTAGGAACTTCCTCTTCCTCTACTTCTACCTTGTTCCCATTCTTATCAGTGGTGACAGTTTTAACCATTTCAGGTTTTTGCTTCTTTACTATATTATTAGGCTTCAAGTTGAGTCTTGGTGCCTTTGTTACTGGTTCAACTAAAACTTTTTGATTAATATCATCCGAACCTTTCTTATTGGCCTTGACATCACTGGTCTTAACTGAAATATGGTCTACTTCCTTATCCTTTATATGGAGCACAAACTGTCTACCTTTTAAACTATCGGTAGCAATAAAGCATTCATTATATGGCACATCTGTAGTACCTATACATGAATCTCCATCTATAGAATTCCCTCTACTAGGTAAAAAGATAGCTTTCAAATTATCTTTGCTGAACTCTATATGTCCCAAACTAACCTTACTATTGGTCTCCAAATTTCTTGAAAATACTAAGATTCTCTGTAAGTCCTCTACTTGATTCCCACTATCTCCATTGACATTAAAAATTATACTCAAAAGTATCAATATTCTTAATATACCCATCATCATAATTGAGAGATTGAAAAATCTCACTGACGCGATTAGATCAATATTTGCATTAATTCGTCCTAAACTAAATCATTAAAAATCACAGATACTCATGAAAATAGGATCTGGAATACTACGTTACTTGCCTAAAAAGCTCCATAAGGGTCTTGGGCGCTCATATGCTTCATTGACATCAGGAATTGCCGACTGTTCAGATTATCTTAATAACTGTAAATTGAATAATACAAACACTAATTCGAGTGTTTTCAAAGGTACACTTTACGAATATACTTCGAAAGCATTTTTAGAGGCAAATTTAAAGTGTTTTGACTTGATAAGAAGAGGTGGTGCTTTTGATAATGGAATCGATTTGGTGGGTAAATGGGATTTACACCATTTTTTTAAATTAAACGAAACATCAATAAATGAATCAATGTTACTAGAGGACGAAGAGAGTAAAATCTTACCCGTCATTTCAAATTCAATTGAACTCAATACTTTACTAAAGACTAAGGTCAACGAAAACTCTCATTCCATCAAGAGAGACATTAAGGTTTTGGTTCAATGTAAGAACCATAGATCGAAAATTCAAGCTAGCATTATCCGAGAATTAGTTGGAATTTATCTGAGTTATATAAAAACTGAACTAGAAACTAACTCAACCTTTATGATACTTATATCTCCTAGTCCATTGACTAAACAAGCACAATCGGTAATTGACCAAACAAGCATTCCCATCATCCATATCATCATGACCCCATTACTTTTGGATCAAAATACGAAAATTCACGAAAAGTATGACTTCCAGAATTGGAAAGGTGGTGATATTGGTTCAATATATTTGAATAACTATTCAAAGTTACTACTCAAGTATTTGAACATTGAATTAGAATTTCAAAAATTGAAGAAACTTATTTTAGTTTAGGGGTATGTATTAATATAAAAACATTTACAAAAAATCATTATTAGACTGTCGCTTTAATAAAGCTAAAAATTTGGAGGGGTAAGATATTTGGTAGCTATGTATGTTTGTGTACCAGTAATTCTGACAGTTGTTACTGTGGATGGGGTATGAACATGAGTAACGGTTAATACCTTTGGTTCGGCTGTAGTAGTTCTTGTTGTTGCCTTTGAATTATGTTCGGTGGAAGTAAATGTTACTACCTCTGGTGATTCTGTGGTCAAACTCTTACTGGTAGTTGAGAAAGTACTTGAGCTTTTGATACTGGAAGTGGTTTGCATTTCACTGGTACTTGGTTCCTTGATGACTGTAGAAGTTGGACTGGTGGTAGCTTCTGTGGAGGTAGTGGTGACTTCTGCCGCAACAGTGGTAGATGAGCTTGAACTTGAGCTGGTTGTACTTGAAGTAGTTGAACTTGAGGTAGTTGAGCTTGAAGTAGTTGAGCTTGAGCTAGATGTCTTGGTGGTTGATGAGGTGGTTGATGTCTTTGAACTTGATGAGGTAGTTGATGTCTTTGAGCTGGTAGTAGTTTGCTCATCACCATTAGCTTCCTCTAAGATTTCTTTCATCAGTTCTAAGTAGCTAACACCATTGTCAGTGTTAGATGTAGCTTGTGAAGCATCCCATAACATAATACCACCAAAATTTGCACTATCTTTGATTTGATCAACGTATTCACTGACAGTTGAAACTGAATTGTAACCGGAACCAGCACCAGTCAGGCCACCCGGTTGACCCAAATATAATTTTATATCCTTGTTTGGACTTGTGTTAGTTGCGTAATCTTGCCAAGTGTCCCAATTGAAGTTTGAGCCCAAGTTACAATAGTTGTTATAGAATTGAATGAAAGCGAAATCGACATCAACACCAGATAATAAATCACCAACTGAGGCATCCGGATAAGGACATTGTGGAGCAGCACTGATATAATAAGTTTTAGAAGAATCTTTAGCGTATTGAGTTCTCAAAGCTTTACCTAAAGCAACTACACCAGTTTGGTCATTATTTTCAAGGTCAAAATCAAAACCATCGACTACAGCGTCACCGAAAGGTCTTTCATCATCACTTCCAGCACCAAATTTGTTCCATAAAGTAGTAGCGAATTCAGTACCTTCTTCGTCGCTGGAGAAACCATAAGCACCAGAAGCACCACCCATAGATAATAAGACAATTTTACCTTGGTCTTGACAATATTGAATATCTTCACCAATTTGATCACATTTTCTTAAACCATCATCGAAAGTTTCAGAACACATGTTGGCAAAGTCAACTTGTAAATTATCTGGAAATGAATATAAGAAACTCAATAAAACGATATCAACATTATCATTACAATAATTTTTCAATCTAGTTTGAGTACCGGCAGAATTTTGACCCCAATAAACAGCCACATTAGATTTTGAGTCGATATCAAAGGCTGCAGCCAAAGATACAAATAATAAGACTAAGGATAACATAAGGAGTGAATGTCTTTTATTGAATAATGTATCATTTTGTAGAAACCTTGTTAGATTTATATAAAATCTGTCAATTCTCTTGGTCGTAAAATAATTTTCTATAATACTGAATTTCAATAACCCTTAATGCGCCATCATAACGTTTAATCCATACATTTTGAAACATAAGATCCCTAATACAGGGTTTACCTCATTGGAAATGCTGGCATTTTATCAATCAAGTCCATCACATTACTTTATGTAGATGCTCACCAGCATTTTTTCTCATATTTTTTGCAGCAATATTTTTATACGCAGGTAATGATGAGATTCTTCAATAGTGAATAGATTATATGAGCACTTAACAATGGTGGAGATTGTTTGAAGTGATAAAAGGGTCTGTACTTCAATAAAAGGGAAGGTATGGAGAAGCTATTCAATAATAGACCATGTGGAGAAAAGAAGTAAAGAAAGAGAATTGTGAAAATCACGTAGAATGAGGTAATGTAAACTGTCAGTTTAACCAACCATGTTGCGTGTTGAGGTATATAATTCTAACAGAGTGTCTTTAAAACCAAAAATTATTGCCTTATACTCAATATGAAATATGTAATGGGAAATGGAACCTCCCTAGTTTGTATTTAGAGTTTCTTGAATGCCCTTTTGATACTATTCTGACATCAGAAGCGAACCTCTTGTCTTGCAACTTTGTGCTATAACGGGAAACTGGGTTACAACAGCCTACATTCCATTCACCAAACACATTTCCATATTCTCTTAAAACGTTTAACCTTTCAATCTCTATAACCCAGCATTAAACAATTGCAAAAGGATCTTTTACCTTTTTATATAAATATCACGTGAGTTTTATTTTTCCTGTTAGAAGACTATATGTTTTGATAAGGATGAGAAAGAAGAAGGCACAAGGAAGGAGATACATTAACAAATTGGAATGTGATAGTAACATACTACAATACAAGAAAGTAATAACTGACTTAACTAAGAGATGCCCTTTTCAAGTGAACAACATCTACGTCACAGGAAAGACTTTGGAAGGAATTTAAAGGATTTGACGAGGCTCCTGGTATTTAGTTGATACGTTAAAAATAAGATATCTTATACGGAACACATTTATAGATGCCATTCCATGTGAAGTACATTATAGTTTATACTAGCTCTTGTATGAACTGTGTTGAGTTTACGGTTACCAGCATGTGATTTTCCAAAACCTAGTAAAACATACTCGGCGAAACCACAATAAAAAATACATAAACACTCGGCGTATATTTAAGCTACCTGAATACAGAAGTATTAGAATGATATTTGCTTTTGCTCTTGAAGTGTCTTGTAACCTCTAATAGTATATATAAAACTAACATATTGATCATAGAACAAATTTACAATACTAAGCTAAAGTCAGTAGATATGGATATAAGCTCAACAATTCTCCTATTATATTTAAATGTTGACATTGGCTACAATGTGTGTGTGTGGGAAATCCTTTTGATTTGATTTGACGACCAAAAGGGAAATAATTAGGGGATTTTCAGCGAGGTATATAAGGAGATAGTGGTGAAAAAGATAATTTTAAGGAGCTTTAAAACACAAGTCATTGGTTTCATTAGAAAGCTGACATCTCGCCGACAGAAATGATACCAATTATAGGAATATGCCACTTATAAGCAGTGAATTAAAATCAAAAATAATACATTTCTTAAGAAAAACATTTCGGCGAAGGGGTGTGTGTCTCGATACTAAAAATAAATTATAAAAGGGCATAAAAATCACCTCTAGACTCTTAATTATATCATAAATATAGATTAATATAATTGTAAAGTATACAATACACATATCTACAAAAAAAAAATCAAAATTGACATAAAAATTAACTAGAATGGTTTCATGTACATTTAATACTAAAAAAGCTGTTAAAAAAGAAGACGCATTACATACAACATTCATTTATGAAAATGCAATTGTTGAATCAGAAGCTGGTACATTCAACGTTACCCCAACAGAAGTTGAATATGACTTCAAAACTGAGTTGAAGGTTCCAAAGTTAGGTTTAATGTTAGTTGGATTAGGAGGTAATAATGGTACTACATTAGTTGGATCAGTTTTAGCCAACAAGCATAACATTAGTTTTGAAACTAAAGAGAGAGTAGTTAAGCCAAACTATTTTGGTTCAGTTACACAATCATCAACAATCAAATTAGGAGTTGATAAGGAAGGTAATGATATTTATGCACCATTCAATTCAATTTTACCAATGGTTAATCCAAATGATTTTGTTGTTGGAGGATGGGATATTAGTAAATTAAAATTAGATAAAGCTATGAAAAGAGCCCAAGTTTTAGATGTTAATTTACAAAAGCAATTATATCCATATATTGAAGATATTGAACCATTATCATCAATTTACTATCCAGATTTCATTGCATTAAATCAAAAAGAAAGAGCTGATAATGTTTCAAATGTTGATTCCAAGGGAGAAGTTGATTTAAAAAATAAATGGAAAGATGTTGAAAAGATTAGAAAAGATATTCAAGAATTTAAAGCAAAAAATGAATTGGATAAAGTAATTGTTTTATGGACAGCTAACACTGAAAGATATAGTGAAGTTCTTGAAGGAGTCAATGATACTGAAAAGAATTTAATTGAATCGATTAAGAATAATCATGAAGAAATTAGTCCATCAACTATATTTGCAGTAGCAAGTATTTTAGAAGGAGTACCATATATTAATGGATCACCCCAAAATACATTTTTACCAGGGGTTATTGAATTAAGTGAAAAATATAAAACTTTTATTGGAGGAGATGATTTCAAAAGCGGACAAACTAAAGTTAAGTCAGTATTAGCTCAATTTTTAGTTGATGCAGGGATTAGACCAGTTTCAATTGCATCATATAATCATTTAGGAAATAATGATGGATATAATTTATCATCACCAAAACAATTTAGATCTAAAGAGATTAGTAAAAGTTCAGTTGTTGATGATATTATTGAGAGTAATCAAATTTTATATAATGAAGAATATGGGAAAAAGATTGATCATTGTATTGTAATTAAATATTTACCAGCAGTTGGAGATTCTAAAGTTGCAATGGATGAATATTATAGTGAATTGATGTTAGGAGGACACAATAAGATTTCAATTCATAATGTATGTGAAGATTCATTATTAGCTACACCATTAATTATTGATTTAGTTGTTATGACAGAATTTTTTTCAAGAGTTAGTTATAAGAGAAAGGAAGCTAAAGAATATGATAATTTCTATTCAGTTTTGACTTTATTAAGTTATTGGTTAAAGGCTCCATTAAGTAAGCCAGGATTTAAGCCTATTAATGGTTTAAACAAACAAAGATTAGCAGTTGAGAATTTATTGAGATTATTAGTTGGTTTACCAGTCAATAATGAATTAAGATTTGAAGAAAGACTTGTTTAGAATGAGTATATCAATTGAATATCTTAATAGAATATATCAATGGAATATCTTAATAGAATATCTTAATAGAATATATCAATAGAATATATCAATTGAATGTATATCAATAGAATATCAATAGAATGAATATATAATAAAGTAATAAGTAGAATACATTAAAGTAGAGTATCAGTACTAGAGTGTCTCAGATTGTATGCGTGCGCGATAACTGGTGGCACCATGCTGGTGCCACCAGGACAGTGGCACGAAGCGCGATGAAATTAAAACCTGTCAAAACTCCTACATATAAAATTGTTGGGGTTTGATAAGTTTCACAATCCACTAAGATAAAGTTACGGGGACAGTCAAGCATTATATATGACCCTCTCCGCTTATCCTTATCTTCCTCTCATATGATAAACTTTTAAACTTCAATTTAATGAAAAACTGCAACAAAACAACAAATAAACGACCTAATCAATAAAATATGTTTGACACATTCTCTTATATAGATTAAAAAAAATTTTAGTCCCATATAAAATACTAACTACCAAATACAAAATACAAAATACTAAAATACCCAAAAAGAATACACAAGAAAAAGATAAAAATACAAGAAATAGATTCAAAAAAATGACCTATTTATATACGATAAAAGCCAAAGTAATATTTACAATAATATTAGTGGCTTTTATGGATAAATATTAGTATTGCTATATTAGTTTCATATCGCTAAGGAAATAATAATAACCGAATTCAACACTATTCTATACTAAAATTATAATATGCTTAAAAAAAAAATTACCCCTTCCAATAATTACCATTAAAAGTAAAAACTATATATACTGAACTATCGCTAAACTCTAGTACCATTACTCATAATTTCACTCGTTCTAGGACCAAGCTGTCGCTCCATTATCATTGACATCATTTTATTCCACTGACCCAAAAAATCTCACTCCTCATATAAATACCAGAAAATTTTTATTTTTTTATACATTGGCGCTAAAACCAAGTCAGGGATAGATCACACACTAGACGGTTTTTTAGGGAGGAAACTTTAAAAAGCATCGATATACAAGAGTTTAATTGAAATAATTTATTTTTTTATTTGGTACTAGTCAATTGCAATGGTATTTCAGCAAACAGTTATCGTTGGAGAAGCAAAATCCGGAGAAACTGCTCCAAGAAGAAAGCAAACTCAAAAGAGTGGTGCAGTTAGCAGACCTTTAGACTCAAAAGCTAATTCGGTTTATGAATATTTTGATGAATGTGTTAAAAGACATGGTGAAAGAAAAGCCATGGGTTGGAGAGACTTGATTGAAATTCATAGTGAAACAAAAAAGGTCAAAAAAGTCATCGACGGTAAAGAAACTTCGGTTGATAAAGAATGGTTATTCTTTGAAATGTCAACTTATAACTATGTCACTTATCCTCAATTACAAAAATTAATTATCGATTATGGTAAAGGTTTAGTAAAATTGGGTTTGAAACCAAGCCAAACTGATAAACTTCATATTTTTGCCTCAACTTCTCATAAATGGATGCAAACTTATTTAGCTACTCAAACTCAAAATATCCCAATTGTTACCGCTTATGATACTTTGGGTGAAAGTGGTTTAACCCATTCTTTGGTCCAAACTGAATCTAATGCTATTTTTACTGATAATGCCCTTTTAGCTAATTTAATTAACCCTTTGAAAAAAGCTGAAAACATTAGATATATCATTCATAGTGAACCAATCGATGAAAATGACAAAAGACATGGTGGCAAATTATACAAAGATGCTATCGAAGCAAAAGAAAAAATCTTGGAAATCAGACCTGAAATTAAATTCATTTCTTATGATGACTGTATTAAATTAGGTAAATCATCTGATTCTGAAGATTCTGATTTAGATTTATCAATTAAGCCAGCTAAACTTGAGGATTTATCTTGTATCATGTATACTTCAGGTTCAACCGGTGATCCAAAGGGGGTTGTTTTAACACAGGAAAATATCATTTCTGGTTTAGGTGGTATTTCAACCGTTGCCGGTAGAAACTTGGTTAAGAATAACGATAGAATTGTTGCATTTTTACCTTTAGCTCATATTTTCGAGTTGGCTTTCGAATTAATCTCCTTCTGGTGGGGTGGTTGCATTGGTTATGCAAATGTTAAAACTTTAACTGATGCTTCTTGTAGGAATTGTAAATCAGATTTAGTTGAATTTAAACCAACTGTGATGGTTGGGGTTGCCGCAGTTTGGGAAAGTGTTAGAAAAGGGGTTTTAGCTAAAATTAAAGAATTACCTCCTTTCACTCAAAAGATTTTCTGGGCCGCTTTCAAGGCAAAAGTTACATTCAAAGATTACAATATTCCTGGTTCAAGCATATTTGATATCATTTTCAAAAAAGTTAAAGCAGCAACTGGTGGTCAATTAAGATATTGTTTAAATGGTGGTTCTCCAATCAGTTTAGATGCTCAAATTTTTATCAGTAATTTAATTTGTCCAATGTTAATTGGTTATGGTTTAACTGAAACTGTTGCTAACACAACAATTGTTGATTGTGACCATTTCGAACATGATATTTCTGGTTGTTTATTAGGTTCATTAACTGCTAAATTGATTGATGTTCCTGAAGCCGGATATTTCGCTAAAAACAACCAAGGTGAATTATTATTATTCGGTAAACCAATTACAAAAGAATACTACAAAAATGAAAAAGAAACAAAGGAAGCATTTACTCCAGATGGTTGGTTCAAAACTGGTGATATCTGTGAATGGACTCCAAATGGTAATTTAAAAGTTATTGATCGTAGAAAGAATTTAGTTAAAACATTGAATGGTGAATATATTGCATTAGAAAAATTAGAATCAGTTTACAGATCCAATCCAACTGTATTGAATTTATGTGTTTATGCTGATCAAACTAAAGTTAAACCAATTGCAATTATTTTACCAAATGAACATCACTTGAAACAATTATTAAAAGAGACAAACACTTATTCAGAATCTGAATTAAGTAAGAAAGAAATTAGTGATTTAGTTGATGACCAAAAAGTTGTTAAACAAGTATTGAAATCTTTATTAGCGACCGCAAAATCTCAAGGCTTAAAAGGTATTGAATTATTACAAAACATTGTTTTATTAGATGAAGAATGGACTCCTCAAAATGGTTTCGTTACTTCTGCTCAAAAATTACAAAGAAGAAAGATTTTGGAAAGTTGTAAAGATAAAGTCGACGAGGCATACAAGAATTCTTAGTCTAATATTATATTTCTATATGCACTTCAAATATAAATAATTACGAAATGGATTTAAAACCAAACATTGTCAGTTTTGTACTTGTTTTTATAGGATTCATCTTTGATGATGACATGGTCTTTGTTTAATATATGTATTTTAATAATGTGAATTCTATGTTTTTGAATATTTATTATAGATGTTTTTATAAGTATGAATATATGAAAAATTTAGCTACCACCATAAACTTTTTTAAAGTAACTCTTAATATCATTAATATCGAGATTATTTATTAAACATAATTGTAACAAGATTCTTGCCTTCTGGGGACTGATTGAACCACCAGCAATTATATTATTACATTCTATGTCTGAAAATTTAGGTAATGAACCTACTGGAACAATACCATCCATTGACCTTTTAGAATAAATAATAGGAACATTATATTTATTACTCAATTCCATAATTCTCTTATTTGTACCTTCACTCATTGACCCAGCACCCATAGTAGCAATGACCAAACCATCTGTTTTCAAATTTTCAATCAACAAATTAACAATGTTATTGTTGAAGCCTTGATGACCAAAAATAATGGAAACTTCAGGTAATTTAAACTGTTGAGGTAATGAAAATAAAGAGAACCCTAAAGGTTTTGATGGTGGGAAATAATAAAAGATTTGATTATTGACAAAATTACCCAAATAACCTTGGCCGATTAAATTGAAAGTATCTAAGGAGTTAGCATTTGACTTCTTCAAGAAAAATCCTGAGATAATTCTGTCATTGAATGCAACTAGTATACCTCTATTATAACTTTCTGTATCTGATGCGATTACAATAGCTTGATATAAATTCATAGGACCATCAGAAGAGATTGCTGTTGAAGGTCTCATGGAACCACACATTACAATGGGTTTGTCGGTATCGATGGTTAATTGAAGGAAAAAACTAGTTTCTTCCATTGTATCAGTTCCATGAGTAATTACAATACCATCGAATTTTTCAATATCTCTTTTAACAGCATTATAAATGGTTTTCAACTCCTTATCGCCAATTTCCTTGGAATCTATATTCAAGATCTGTTCATATTGCAAATTACAAGTTGTGGACAAATCTGGAATGGTTTTGATCAACTCTTCAATAGTTAAGTCAACTTTGTACCCTGCAGTCTGGTGAGAACTAACCCCCTTTGATGCAATTGTACCTCCAGTACCTAAAATTTTGATATTTGGTAAATTGTTAACATTTTCTTCTGGACTATGATTATATTGGATCTGGAACTTAGTATGGTCGAGATCACTTGGATCCCCTTGGATTTCAACTTTAAATTCTGACATGTACCTCAAATCTGACAGCTGCAAAATTTTTTTTAATTATTTTTTTGCAGTTTACTCATTTTCTCATCTTCTCATTGAGAACAACTTTTAGTACAGTTAAAGCATATTTAACATTCGTCCATATCATTAAGAGAGAATAAAATGGGATTGTTCGATTGGAATAAACCACAAGCACCACCAGATAAGAATTCAAGACAAATTTGTTGGGAGGCAAGAGACCAATTTTTTGAATGCTTGACTAACAATCAAATCGACAATTCATTAGATCCAAAGCAGAAGGCTAACGTGGAAAAGAATTGTGGCAACTTAAGAAACGATTTCAAAAACAAATGTGTTGCATCCTGGTTTAAGTATTTCCAGGAAAAGAGATACAATGATATCACCAGGGAAAGATATATTAAGAAATTAGAGGCTGAAGGTGCTCAAGAATTACCTTTCAAATTAGCTCCTCCAAAAAAATAAGTATATAACGATATCGAAAATTTTGTAAATAGAATGTACATTATGCTGATGCTATATAAACAGGCTCTCTTCCTGTTATCTTATAATCTTGTCCGTCCAAAACTTCTAATATCGAACCCCATTCATATTCTCCATTCTCTAAAATGACAAAACTTGAATTAAGTTCAATCGTGTCATTTGATTTTATCGTTGGAATCTTATATTGTAATACTCCGTTGACCAAAAATTTCTTATCGCCTAGTTGATCTTTGTTCATGCTGTTACTTATTACAGGGAATGGTAAACTTCTAAGTATACCATTGATTTGTTTAGTATCGTAGTTTGTTATAATGGTTCTTATTGTATAAAAATTCCCAGTCTTTACATTGAATTGAGACCCAATTCTTGATATTCTCTTGTCTGTCAGTTCATCGATTATCTCATGAACTATTTTGATTCTTGGATATAATAAATAATTAACCATCTTGGAATTTAATCTGATATTTCTAAAATCAATTTCTCCCTTTCTGGATATGCTTGACCATGTACCTTTAATGTTATTCAAGAATATATCTCTTAACCAAAATGATTTTCTCATCTCTAAATCTTCTGCTTCACTTATCAGATAATTTTTAACAAACTGTTTATTTCTTAATGATGGAATAAGTCTTTTCAAATCATAGTCTCCACTGCTAATTCTCTTCATTGGAAGTAAATATCTACATGTTGTCTTAGATTTCAATTTATCACAAACTTCAAAGTCTTTGAACTTTATGTGGATTTCTAAATCTTCAGTCCAAGAATTTTTCAAGTCAATAAATGCAAGTACATGATCGGGAACATTTTCAACACTTTTGATAAAATTCTTCAATTGACCTAAGTTACCTGTCTCAATATCGTCTGTCGTGAATCCATCCACAGATGACAAAAATAATGGCATTATATCAAAATTTATAAGCTCTATACTGGGAAGTACTGATACGTTTAATGGGATTTCAATCGACTTTATGAAACATTTAGTCAAATCTGGTAATTTATTACCATATTCCAAAATCATTTTCAGATCTGTCATACCTCTTTTACCTGTAATTTCGTAATCAATCTTTATTTCATCATTACCATTTATTGGCTTGTATTTCTCATTAATCTCCTTTTTGTTCAATATTTTGAAGCTTTTGAATTTAAGCAAGTACCATTCTAACTCATAGGTTTCAGCCGCTGTCAAATTACCGTTTGACAATTTCTTCGTTAATGTTTGTATGGTTGAATCCCAGAAAGAGAATGATAGATAATTCACAATTTGATCTGATTGGTTAATCAATTTAATGGAAAACTGGTATTTCTCACCTTCCAATAACATCAACCACCCATTAGTCACCAGCATCGATAAAAGTGACAAAGATGGAAGTGGCTCAAGCACATTTAATGTGGTGTTGGTCGTTGTTACTCTCCTTTCTACGTTATTTTCAGTGAGGTTCGTGATTATAGTACTCAAAGCATCGTCATTATCTTTTTTTGTGTCTTTCAATTTGAAATGATTAGAAGGAATTTCTTCGTTTACAATCGGAAACAACATCGCTTCACAACTCCCTACCTTTATATTGAAACCTTTAATAATTAATTCTCCTGATTCTAAAGGCTTGAAAGGAACAATAAACGTTTCAGTTATTTTAGGAGGCACAACGAGCTGAGAGCCGGATTGTGTTAACTCGTTCACATTGGTTGTTGGTGGTCGAATCTTAGGATTTTTTAATGACTTTATTGAATTTATACTTGCATTCGAAAAGCTAGACTTGATGCCCTTTTGTATAGTCTCAACTTTAATATCACTTACGATTTCGAAGTCATTAATATCGATCTCAAAACTATAAGGGTTCTGTAAAGTGACTCTCAATTGACAAATTTCATTCTTGATAACAAGACTTTCTTTATCGACTAGATTAGTTTTGGGTTTATTGAATGGATCAAAAATTACAGGCTGTTGAAATTGAGGAGTTTGGTTTGGGGTTGGGGCTGGTGTCTCTCCGAATTCAATTCCTGAATATTCAGAGAAAGGAATTAGCTCATCTTGGGTTTTATTATTGATGAACTTTACTTGTCTCACTAAAAATGGATCCCAGTAAGGTACTTTGAGATTATTTAATCTGATCAAATCATTTAAATTGTTCTTGACTTTGATCTCATCATCAAGTGGCAAACAATGAATATAACGAGTGAACACAAGACAATAAAGACTGACCAACGAATCGTAGTCCTTGACACTTTCGAATAACTTGATCGACAACTTTATGAGTGATAACTGTATTGAATTCCAATTACTCTCTAATGCATCTTTTGTATACTGTTCAGGTTCCCTACTGATCTGATAAGTTTTGAATAATTCATTCACTATTAGTCTTATATCTGAACCTTTGAAGTTATCAGTAATAATGTCGACTGCCAGATCAGTCTCTTTACTTGAATTATAGGATGGTAGTATTGCAATTAACAATGTTCTAAGAATAAATGCTTGCTTCCTGAACATTTTTAACTCATGATAAATAACAGCCAACCAACTGTAAATTCTACATTGATCAATAATGTTCAAATCTATTAATTGTAAGGAATAAATTTTGTCTAACTCATCTAGAATATCATTCTTATTAATCCAGGGGTTAGTTATGGTATCTGGTTTAGGTGGAAAATCATTAACTAATGAATCAAAAAATTGTAAATTTATGGAAGAGCCATTCTTATAGACATGTAACATGAGTTTAACTTGCCTGAGAATGGATTCAATGTAGACCAAATCGGGAACTATATTTTCGAAATCATTTGTACTCATTTGGTAATAGTGATTAACTTTATGATTGATTAATTTGATAAGTTCAGGGATTGCAACACCATTTAAATCTGGAGCAGTCCCCATTGGCAAATTGAGACTGAGGCCACTGCTTGAAGATGTACGAGGAGAAATTATTTTACCATTTCCATTTGGACTATTACCATTACTTGTAACTCTAGATAAAGATTCGGTTGAGACTCTTTTGTTGACTGTGTTATCAATGCTCATATCACGAACTCTACTTTTCAGTAATTGTAAGACAGTAGCTAGGATAGCATTTGGTAATTGGTAAGATATATTGGTATAGTTCATTAAAACTATCAGGATAGTAACACCCTCTAAAGCACTAGCTAGCCACATATAATCATCTGATTTTCTTAGATACAAAATTGCATCAGTAAAGTTATTTAAGGCCTCAACATATTTACCTGACATAAGGTAAAAGGAACCAAATAACTTTGATTGACGACCATTATGTCTAACTTGGTTTTTATTTTTCAATTCATTTTGAGATAAATTTGAATTTGAGTTGAAAGAGACTTTCAAAGAAGATGAGCCTGAAGTTAACCTTTTTTGGGCCTTTGAGATAGTTTTGGTTAATAATTGGCTATCAGTGATCGACACGGGAGATCTTAAAGTGATGTTTGAGTATGAGGACGCATAATCGTCTAGATTGAATAAGAAATTTCTTGAAATTTCACAAATGATAGTTTCCAAAGAATTTTTTTCGTTATGGAAAAAAGCCGACTTCATAGAATGGTCGTTGGCGGGATTGAATTTGTCGACTGAGGACTGAGGAGAATGAAAGAATATTGAATTATGTACAATTGAGCTTGGGTATCTTTTCTTTAATTCTTCGGTGCTAGTTTCTAAGAAATCAGTATCGATATCATTGGTATATCTTCCAATACCGATAACAATGAATGTCTTTCTATAAGGTTCAAAATCATGCAAGAAAATGGATTCACTATCGGGAGTAGATATTTTGTAGTCGAAAATCAATCTCCCATTGGGAGATGTTTGAGGATTGAAGTATTTGAGTTCTGTCATGGGTGTTATGTCAAGTAATCTAACTTCTTTACATGCTCGTATTGATTGGAAATCCTGTTCAAAATCTGCGCTTTTGCATTGATTTATCGGCACCACTAACACTTTCACCTTTGCAGGTGTTATATAGTTATATCGATCCATATCTACTTACCACTAATCACCTTCAATTCGTTATTTTCCTTCAATTGGTACCTAAGCGCTACGGTCCTACAATTCGTTTTTAGATCAATCTCACTTTTACAAAAAAAAAAATAACAAGTTCGTGTCCCGTCGCGAATATCTCAAATTGTCAAAATTGAGAGGCAAAAGAATTGAACTAGTATAATATTAAGTATTACCATAAGAAAGTTTAAAGGAAATAATTTCATCATTGGAATTAGTTGAATTGAATCAATAATTGGGAATCATATAGTGGTATTAGTATTAGATATTTGATTTTTTTTTTTTATTTCTTTTCTGGAACAATGGCAGGGTTAAATTTTGATAATTATCAAAGAAATAGATTTTTAACATCAAAAGGATTTGGTCAACCAACTGCGACTTCAACTGGTACTACAATTGTTGGATGTAAATTCAAAGGAGGGGTTATAATTGCAGCAGATACTAGAGCTACTGCTGGTAGTATAGTTGCAGATAAGAATTGTGAAAAATTACATAGATTAGCTCCAAAGATTTGGTGTGCTGGTGCCGGTACTGCAGCAGATACTGAAATGGTAACCCAATTAATTGCATCAAATTTAGAATTACATTCATTATCACAAAATAGACCTCCAAGGGTTATAACTGCATTGACATTATTAAAACAACATTTATTTAAATATCAAGGTCATTTAGGTGCTTATTTGATTGTTGCAGGTACTGATCCAACTGGTGCTCATTTAATGTCAGTTCAAGCTCATGGTTCAACTGATATTGGTGAATATCAATCATTAGGTTCTGGTTCATTAGCAGCTATGGCTGTTTTGGAAACTGGATTCAAACCTGATATGACTAAAGAAGAAGCAATGAAATTATGTGCTGATGCAATCGAATCAGGTATTTGGAATGATTTAGGTTCTGGTTCAAATGTTGATTTATGTGTCATGGAAATCGGTAAAGATGCTCAATTGTATAGAAACTATTTAACTCCAAATGTTAGAGCTCAAAAATCAAGATCATATAAATTTGCAAGAGGAACAACTGCTGTTTTAAAATCAAATGTACGTGAAATTTTAGATGTTGAAGAAACTGTGGTTAGTTTTGGTGATGCAATGGAGGTAGATGCTTAATGTAGATTATACGATTCACTTTTATTTTACTCTCAATTCTTTAAATCCACTATTTTTGTTTTATATCCGTCATGTATTATTGTCATGTATTATTGTCATTTCTCCAGATTTACACTTGAAATCAGTTAGAGTTACGCGGAATAAAAGGTTAACTATGACAGAAGATAAGTACAATTATGAGTTAGATAGTAAGTATGTGTTGGTGTTTAAGGCTCCAGATTTACAACACTACCTTGACTTACGTAAGTTGACAGGTTTAACCCCTGTAACTGCTGAACAAGCTCGTCCAGCACTTGTCACTAGTTTAATTTGGGTGCATATCGAAGAAAAAGCAACCGGTAAAGCAGTTTCCATGGGGAGAGTAATAGGTGACGGTGGTTGGTATTTCGTTATTGCTGATATTGCAACATTACCTGAGTTTCAAAACCAAGGGTTCGGTCAATTCATTATGAAGAATTTATTGAAAAAAATTAGAGAAATTGCTCCCATTCCTGATAAAACCCGTATTGTCTTGTCAGCTGATCCACCTGGTATGAAATTATATAAAAAGTTTGGTTTTGAAGATATAAATCCAAGTTTAGGTATGACATTTAAAATCCCTTGTGATCCTAAACTTATTGAGTATTGGGGAATTTAGCGTCTTTACCAGACTCTTAAGCTACTCATATATTGAGTAAGATAAAAAAGTGAACTATCCAAAAGACTATCGATTTAAAAACGAACAAAAAATGAACCCAATTGATTAGATTTGTTATTAGAATGTTTGATATATGTGTAACTATATATGTATTAGTGTTTATGCTTCAGCAGTCTCTGAGTCTCCATTTTTAGTGTATGTCTCATCATGTATCTTCTAGAAACATTGGTCGCAAAAAAATCATAAATTATAACTAGAGCATTCTATTGTAATAGCTAAGTTAAGACTTGATATTGTAAAATGGTTGTTCATAATCCAAATAATTGGCATTGGGTTGATAAAAATTGTTTATCATGGTCCAAAGAATACTTTAAAACCAAATTAGTAGGTTTGGAATCAACATCTGGATCTAAAACAGTTAAAATTGATTCAGTCTCATCAGTCGAAGGTGATTGTGAGGTTAGTCAACGTAAAGGTAAAGTTATTTCTTTATTCGATTTGAAGCTTGTTTTAAATTATAATGGGAAAGTTGATGATGAAGAAGTCAGTGGTTCAATTACCATTCCAGAATTAGCTTATGACACTGAGCCCGATGAAATTCAATTTGATATCAGTGTCTACAATGAAAGTGCCAAAAAGGATGAAATTAGACCTTTGATTAAGAGTGATTTAATCCCTAAGTTGAGAAAGATTTTAGGTGGTTTTGGTGAAGAATTGATTGAGGTCCATAGTTCAGATATTCAATTAGAAAGTGATAAAGTAAATAGTGTTTTCACAAAAGCCAACCAAGAACAACAAAGAAAGAAAGAACAAGAAGCATCCAAGCCTGTTTCTACTACTGCAGCTAAAGTAGAAAGTTCAGCTAAAACATCTAGTAAACCAGTTACTAGTTCAAATGTCCCAAAATATAATACATCGACATTACATCTCGAGCCAACTTTTAATACTACTGCAGAACAATTATACATAACATTATTGGATCCACAAAGAATTGCAGCATGGTCCAGATCACCACCTTTGATTGAACCTTTACCTGCCAAGGAAGGATCTAATTTCAAGATTTTTGGAGGCTCAATTAATGGAAAATTCACTAAATTGGTTCCAAATGAACGTATCGTCCAAGACTGGAGATTGGAAGATTGGAAAGATGGCCATTTTGCCAAGTTAGATATCACATTGAACCAAGGTAGCTCAGAAACTAAAATGGTTGTAAAGTTTAGTGGTATACCAGTGGGTGAAGAAGATAGAGTTAGGGGTAATTTCGAAGATTACTATATTAGAAGTATTAAAATTACATTTGGTTTTGGTGCTGTGCTCTAGAATATATAACTTAACTGATTTCATAATAACTCTTACCGATTTACTTTTTACTCTTTTCTTTACTCTTTTCTTTACTCTTTTTCTACTCTTTATAATTTATTCTTAGTAAGCTCTTATCTCACTTCTGCCTTAGTATTGTATCTTACTACTGTCTTATCTCAGTCTTTATATAAGAGCATAGATTTAAGGTCGCGCTTTCACCACTGATTTAATTAAGTGCATATAAATCTGAGCCTCATCACTAACGGGGATTTAAAGGATATTAGGGGGTTGAACAAAAGTTTAATACAAGTTATTACATTATAGATTATAAAAAGGCTACTTAAGATACAAAAAGGCCACTTAGGATATAAAAATGTCAGATAGAATCGATAGAGAAGAGAGAGACTCTTTCGAAATACCGATGCAAGATAGTCGATTTCAAATGGAACCAAATCTAAGTGGATCAGGAAATTTCACTTCTAAAGTAAAGGGATGGTATTATTCAATTGTTGATGATTCTACAAGTGTTGGATACATTTTGTTGGTTATTGCTCAGTTATGTAATTCCATTATGATTACCACTTGTAAATTGTTGGTCACTGATAAGGAATTTGAAACTCAAATTCATCCTATTCAAATCTTATTAGTTAGAATGGCTATCACTTATGTTTGTTGTCTTTTATATATGGGCATAACTAGATCTGTTCCTGATGCTCCATTTGGTAAACCAGAACAAAGAAAATGGTTATTATTAAGAGGTGTTGTGGGTTTTATCGGTGTATTTGGTTTATATTTTTCATTATTATACTTGAGTTTGAGTGATGCGGTTGCAATTACTTTTATTGTTCCCTTGGTCACTGCATTTTTGGCATTTGTGTTACTACATGAGCGTTATTCCCTTGTTGAAGGTATTTGCTCCATTATCTCATTAGCTGGGGTCTTATTAATTGCAAAACCTGACTTTATCTTTGGTAAAGAAGCTGAGGAAGAATCAAATGTTGATGATACAATAGAATCATCTTCAACTGAAAAAAGATTATTAGCTTCGGCTGTTGGTCTTTTCGGAACTATTGGTGCTTCTTTGGTTTATATCGTTATAAGAAAAATCGGTACTGCTGCTCACCCATTACTTTCAGTTAGTTATTTTGCTTCATCAACTGTTATAGTTTCATTGATTAGTATTTTGATTATACCATCAATCTCATTTGCCGTACCCCAAAATGGTTATCAATGGTTCTTGTTTTTTGTTATTGGAATTGCTGGTTTCTTTTTCCAATTTGCATTAACAGCTGGTATTCAAAGAGTTAAAGCTTCAAAAGCTTCATTAGTTACTTATACCCAAATGGTCTTTGCTATTTTATGGGATTTATTGATCTGGCATCACTTTCCAGGTATTTTGAGTATATTGGGTATTCTTGTGATCATTGGATGCACATTAGTTGTTATGAAATTCAAACCAAAAGAACCTGAATCTAAAGATCTTGAAGCGGGACATGTCCCATTACCTCAAGAAGATAATGGTTCTAATAACAACAAACCTGAAGAGATTGCTCTAGAAGATTTTGTCATTGGTGAAAGTGATGACGAGACCAATCAACCCACTATTGAAAATGAGTTAGATTCAGTAAAAAATTCTAAAGGTATTCAGTTGAATACTTGATCTAGTGGAATTTTTTGTTATATCATTGAATGATAGAATAAGAGAACGATTGATTTGGTTTTTATAGTATTAGTTTTACAATTCGTGCATTAAATATTTTCGTATACGCTTCCTTATGATCTTCCATTTATCTTTTATTGGTCTTTCGTTAAACTTCGTTTAATGTGTCATTAATAGTTCTTTGGTCAATCTCTAACATTATCTAGCCAATTTAGATTTTGTTGAACATTTTGTAATTTAATTAGACTTTCATTAACTTCATGATTCTTAAAGATCTGCTGGTTGCTTGTTTCAGTCAATTTATTTGTATTTGCAATCAATTTTCTGGAATTATTGAAATTGACATCGATATAGTCTATTTTCAAGTAGTCATTATCCGAGGGATTGGAAGCAAGACCACGTATATCTTTGACCCACTTCAAAGAGTTGTGTGATTTATTACTTGACATAAAGCGAGATAAGATTAATTGAAAGATGCGAAATAAATATTTATTAAGTGTGAGTATTATTGATTAACTATAGTATAATCTGTCATATTTCCAAACGTTATCAGAGTCTAATGGTAATTGTATATCATCATTTATACCATTATGATCATACTTTACTAATTCTTTCATTAATTTGGCTAAAGGTTTGGTATACCATCTGTTTTGAGAAACATCAAACCAACCCAAATGACCACCTATGGATGTGGTTATAGTAGATGTGAATGGATTAAGAATTGATTCTGTTGTTGGGATGGTTCTAACTCCAACAATTGGGTCATCTTTTGAATTTAAAATAAGAGTTGGTACTCTGATTTTAAAAAGTCTTTGAATAGGTGAAGCATGTCTATAATATTCAAAAGATGTATTAAAACCAAACAATTTTGAAGTAAAATGTTCGTCAAAATCTCTTAAATGGTTCAATTTAAATTGTGAGGGATCTTTGTTGTACCTTTCAATTAACTCATGGGATTTTAATGAACCTTCATAATGTTGAGTTAATAATTTGAGTAGATTTTGGCACATTACTGGGGAATAGACTCTATCACCTAGTAAACTTTCTCTTAAAACAAAACTTGAATCTGAGAAATCCCAAGGTGAACCAAGAATGAAGGCACCTTTAATTTGAGAATAAATGGAATCTTTCTCTTGACCAATATAATTGGCAGCAATGGAACCACCTAATGAGAAACCGACTAAAAAGATTTTCTTTTGAGGCCATTTTTTCTTAACGTATTCATTGATGAAGTATCTCAAGTCATTTGTCCATAAGCCACAGAAAAGTTGGGGACTAGTGATTGTATGGTTAGCACAACCTCTAGAATTAATGACTAAGGCATCAAAGCCAATTTCTGGGGTTATTACTTGAGATATCAAAGATCTGACATAAGATTCATAGGAACCACCACTTAAACCATGAAGAGCTATTAATAAAGGTTTATCATTATCAAGAATGTCAAGTTTAGGGTCTTTAAATTCAGTTCTAGGTGGTAAATCATTAGTTTGATGTGAAGGTTTAAAATTTAAATGATTTTCATCATGATTTTGTTCATTGGTAACATAATCTACAGCAAAAGTACTTTTTCCTTGCCATTGATCATACTTCAATTGTAATTTTTCAGTTTTGTTTAAGCCGACTTCCTCTTCAATTTCATAACAAATATCCGCAACATCGATAATTTCTCTTTTATACCATATATGGTCGATTTTATCAAATTTATTTAAAGCAGTATAAGCAGTTTGTAAATGGCCTGAAGCCAATAAAGGGTTTACCCAGAAAGAATAACCTTGAGTCAATTCAGGTGAAACCTTGTTAAGGATTTCACTCATACTTAATACATCTTTACCATTACTATACTTTAATGGATTTATTGGATCATAATTTTCAACTGTACTCTTAAAAAAATTCATTCCTTTTCTTTATCCCTATTTTTTTAGTTAACCTTTTATATTATTTTATACGTAATTGCTTATGCGTTATAAAATGCCTTAATTACTGATTATGCAACTATAAACCCCCTTATCGGTTAGCCTCTCTAATATACTTTCTATTGAGATATTATAATCTCTAAATTGAGAATTACTATTAATAAAATTTATATAAAACCTTATTTAACTATGGGTGCACCGGTGTCTACTCAAAAAGACTATGGGTGGACCGAACTACTAAAAAATTGTCATTAAAATCCTGTATATACTCCCGCCCAAAATATAAAGATATAAAATGTGAGAATAATACTTTACTGGCTTGCCACAAGGAGACTTATACAAGAGACTGGAGATAAAATCATTGAGCCTGTTAAGATAAAGATTAATATAACTTAAAGGTATTAAAGAGAAGTTTTACGATTACATAACTATCTTTGTTTTTTTTTCCGTTGTTTTTGTTTCCCAATTACAAGTTATTGAATTGCTAGAATATATAACCACAAGAATAGATAACACAAGAATATATAACACAAGAATATATAACACAAAAAAATGCAATTATCAATTCAAATTTTAACTTCAATTATTAGTGTTTTGGCATTGGCTAATAATGTTGAAGCCAAAACAAGCTTAAAATTATCAAGAGTTCCAAATGAAGATACTTTGAATCCAAGCTACTTTAAGGAATATACTAAAACTTTGGCAAATAAATATAACAAATTTTCAAGTCATAAAGATTCTATTAATTTTAAAGATTTCCCAGGTCAAAGCCATCAAATTCCTTTCATTGAACAAGGTAATCAAAATGTTAACCTTGCAGAAATTGATCTTCCATTATCAGATTACGCAAATGCCCAATATTTTGCTGAAATTGAAATTGGTACTCCTCCTCAACCTTTTAAAGTCATTTTAGATACTGGTTCTTCAAACTTATGGGTTCCTTCTAAAGATTGCTCATCTTTGGCTTGTTTCTTACATACCAAATATGATCATGATGCTTCTTCAAGTTATAAAGAAGTCGGTACCGAACTTTCTTTAGCTTATGGTAGTGGTGCAGTTGAAGGTTATGTTTCAAATGATATGCTTACAATTGGAGGTTTATCAATTCCAAAACAAGATTTTATTGAAACTACTTCAGAACCAGGTTTAGCCTTTGCTTTTGGTAAATTTGATGGTCTTTTTGGTTTAGCTTATAATACCATTTCTCAAGGTAAACTTGTTCCACCAGTTTATAATGCAATTGATCAAGGATTATTAGAAGATGAACAATTTGCATTTTATTTAGGTGATGTTAATAAAGATGAAAATAATGGTGGTGAATTTACTTTAGGTGGTTATGATGATACTAAATTTACTGGTAAAATCACATGGTTACCAGTTAGAAGAAAAGCTTATTGGGAAGTTTCAATGGAAGGTATTGGATTAGGTGATGATTTTGCAGAATTAAAAGATTATGGTGCAGCAATTGATACTGGTACTTCATTAATTGCATTACCATCATCATTAGCTGAAATTTTAAATGCAAAAATTGGTGCCAAAAAATCTTGGTCAGGACAATATTCAATTGAATGTGAAGATAGAGAAAATTTACCTGATTTAACTATTAATTTCAGTGGTTATAACTTTACATTATCACCATATGAATATACTTTAGAAATTAGTGGTTCATGTATTTCAGCATTTACACCAATGGATTTGAATGAACCATTTTCTAAAGTTGCAATTATTGGTGACTCATTCTTAAGAAAATATTATTCAATCTATGACTTGAAAAGAAATGCTGTTGGTTTAGCCAAATCAGTCTAATAATATCCCAAGACATGACAGCTAATATGTCACTGAAAAATAAGCATTAGGGGTGTTAAAAAATAAGAGTTTTTTTTAAACTTCTTAAACCCAGTTTTGCGATAAGGTTTTCAGAGTGAGAGTGATAAATTGGAATTAAAAAATTTTGTAGAAAAGATAAATTTTTAAAAAAAAAAGTAAATGTTTCTTGTTATGAATATAAACTAATAAAACTAATAAACTAGTACTCTTTTCTAATAAACATAAAGCCATTAACTAAGAGTTGTCAATTGAATTTGTCAATTGAAATTTGTCAAATAAAGAAGTGCCGCGACCATTGATAAGAATCTCATTACATTTCTAAATTTGGTGATGCGAATGCTGGTTGAAATCAACCAGCCATCAGATCAGTGAAATATATGATAAAATAGCTTCGATACGGCAATTTGGAGGTGATTCGAAACAGAATTAGCATTCATTTTTATCCCAAACTCAAATCACTCTTGGTTAATTTCAGTTATACGAATCTGCATAATTTTGCCTCAAATCATTCCATCTCAAATCATTCATATATATATAGGGTAAATCATGAATAAGGGGATAAAAAAAGATTTGGATAATCCATTTAATAATCCAAGGTATCATAATATTGAAACCCGATCTGCTAGACAATATTCTGATCAACAACATCGATATAACTATAGTCCTAATTTAACTAATCCTTCAAATTATTCAAATAATCCAATTAATTATTCATCTTCAAAACCTATTGTCAAAAATCCTCCAAAACAACCTATAAATCCAATTCAAGATAAAATCAATAAAAGTACTAAAGAGCCTATACCAAACTTAGCTTCTAATTTCAGTCCACCTAATCCTCAAGATTTTTATATCCATATGGCAAAATCTAATAGTGATAAATCTGATACTTTACAAAGATTGGAAGTAGAAACAACTTCAACTACTTCAATTCCAATTTCTTTCCCGTATTATTATATTGATAGTGATAATAATTCCTTTAATACCGTTAATATGCTTCATGACAATAAAACTCCAAGTGGTGAACCTTTATACTCAAATACCTCCCATAATATTGATATCACTCCTAAATCCCAAAATAATAATTTGGGTAGAACTGTTGATCCCCATGCTAAAAAGACAGAACACTTTAATCAAGTTCCCAAAAAATTTTCTGACTTCATAACTGAACAACAAGTTCCAAAATACCATAATTCTGATGAATTAACAACTACAAATTCAAGTTCTTTAGGAACTGAATCTGATGGACCTTTAAGAAAAAAACTGTATTCAACAATCGGTTCCAAATTTGCTTCTGGTACTTCCCCTGGATTATCAGGTAATCATGCCAAACGTAGAGCTTCCAACTTGACTAATGGTCAAGTAAGAACTCAAAATTCCGTATATGAACTAAACAGACAAATTTCAGAATCAATGGGTTCACAAGCTACCATTTTTTCAACAAGATTAGGTGGTGAAAAAAATAAAAAGGGTAATGTATATAGAGTTCAAAGTAATAGTTCGTCGTTAACAAGAAGAAAAGCAATACGATCAAAAGAAGGTGGTTTAGTCTACAGAATGAAATTAAGAATCAAAAAATGGTTAAATCATTTCCGTAGATTTAAATTCACTAAAAGAGTTTCAACAAAATCAACAAATGATTCAATCAAAAGACTGAAATCAAGATCAAAAACATTAAGAAGAAAATTCAGATCAAATCCTAGAAACCCAACAATTAAGAGATTAATGAGTATTAGTGCTCCTGTTAATAACCCACATTTAGGTAAATCTGGTGCTATGCAAATAAAGACTTTAGATGATGACTTGAAATATCAAGCAGGTGCTCCAAAAGAAAACGTCAATCTCCTGGAAGATTCCGATAAACAAGACATGAGATTAAATCACTTGTCTGAATACATTGATCAACAGCAAGATTTATACTTGAATGACATTGATAACAAATCTAACTCCATCAATTATGGCAATGAACAAAAGCCTAAATATCATAAAAGAAATAAATCAAGTCAAGAAAAAATCGATGCAATTGAAGAAATTCCTATAAGTGAATATTCAAGTGTACCTCCTCCTCCTCCAAAACATCAAGTCATTGTAAGTGATTATAATGATATGATCGATTTATGGAAAAAATATTTGGTTTTCGTTTTGTATAAAAGAATCCAATTAAGACAAGAAATCAACCTTTTCCAATCAATGATTGCTGGTCAAGACTTCAAATCAAGAAAGTTAAGTATTGGTTCTGCATTGAATAGTATTTATGACATTCAAGAGCCAACTACTGAACATGAAACAAGTGAAGATGAGTCAGAAACAAAGACTATTTCTGATACTGTTTCTGATACTGTTTCTGATACAGGTACTATAACTTCAGGTCACACTTTTACCTCCTATAGTAGTGGTAGTACGATATCAGATTCTAGGTCTTATATCAATGAAGTAGTTCATCAGTTCGTTCCTGATGCTAATACTGAAAAATTCAACAGGCGTTATAACCGTCAATCAGTTTTGGGTGAAATGTTAGATTACGAATCTTCGGATGATGATGATGATCTGACAATAACCTCACTTTCTTCTAGTTATCAAACCAGAAGTAATAGCATTGCTGGATCCACTTTAGAAATTGGCAAACAATATAGTGTTAAAGAAAAAGTAAGATCATTTAGCTCAGTTTCATCTGCTAACAGAAACAGTCCTATGAAACGATCCAATGGTATGCAACACAGTTTACATTTAGCGGCCTGAAATCCTCTCTAAATAACATGAATGACATTTTTTTAGATAGTAATGAGACTTATTTTTCTAATTTATAAAAATATATAGTAAACTTTATTTTTACCTATAAACAATTCAATATATACAAGAAAGTTATCGATAAGATTTAACAAAAAAACGAATTAACTAAAGACAGTTCTATAATTAAAATTTCTCATGGATTAGATTTAATCTTTCTTTTCATCTTCTTGTTGTTTTGATTCATCTTGTTTGTATAATTTTTCAAAAACTTTTAATGATTCGTTTTGTAATTCTTCGGTCTTTGATTTTAATTCAGCTGAATCAACTTCTTCACCAGCTTGAGCTTTGACGGCAATTTCTCTTAATGAACCGATTAAAGTTCTTAATTTGTCAGCGTCAGCGGTGTCTAATTTTTCTTTGAATTCAGTTAATGAAGCTTCAGTATCATTACATAATTGGTCAGCTCTGTTTGCTGATTCAATTGCTTCTCTTCTTGCTTTATCAGATTCAGCGAATTTTTCAGCATCATTGACCATTTGTTCAATTTCAGCATCACTTAAACCTGATGATCCAGCAACAGTAATTGAAGCATCTTTGTTTGAAGCTTTATCTCTTGCACTAACTTTGATGATACCATCAGTATCGATATCAAAAGTAACTTCAATTTGTGGAACACCTTTTGGTGCTGGTGGGATACCTGATAAGGTAAAGTTACCAATTAATTTGTTATCTCTAGTTAATTCTCTTTCACCTTGGAAAACTCTGATTTCAACTGAAGTTTGACCTGCAGTTGCAGTTGAGAAGATTTGTGATTTTTTAGCTGGAATAGTAGTATTTCTGTTAATTAATCTAGCAAAGACACCACCCATAGTTTCAATACCTAATGATAATGGGGTAACATCTAATAAGACAACATCAGTAACATCACCAGCTAAGATACCACCTTGAATAGCAGCACCCATAGCAACAGCTTCATCTGGGTTAACAGCTTTTGAAGGTTCTTTACCAAAGATTGATTTAACAGTTTCAATAACTTTTGGCATTCTTGACATACCACCAACTAAGATAACTTCTGAGATATCTGAAGTAGATAAACCAGCATCTTTGATGGCTTTTTTACAAGGTTCAACAGTCTTTTTAACCAATGGTTCAACTAAAGCTTCAAATTGAGCTCTAGTAATTTTTTGGTTAATATGTTTTGGACCTGATTGATCAGCAGTAATAAATGGTAAGTTAATTTCAGTTGCAACAGTTGAAGATAATTCAATTTTAGCTTTTTCAGCAGCTTCTCTGATTCTTTGAATAGCCATTCTATCTTTTTCTAAATCAATACCTGATTCTTTTTTGAAATTTTCAACGATATTTCTAACGATAGCGATATCGAAATCTTCACCACCTAAATGGGTATCACCATTAGTTGATTTAACTTCAAAAACACCGGCACCAATATCTAAGACAGAGATATCGAAAGTACCACCACCTAAATCGAAAACGGCAACGACTTCACCATCATTTTTTTCTAAACCATAAGCTAAAGCAGCAGCGGTTGGTTCGTTAACAACTCTTAAAACGTTTAAGCCGACAATTTTACCAGCATCTTTAGTAGCTTGTCTTTGAGCATCATTGAAATAAGCAGGACAAGTAACAACAGCATTTTTAACTGGTTTACCTAAATTAGCTTCAGCAGTTTCTTTCATTTTATTTAAAACGAAACCACCAATTTGTTGAGGAGAATATTTATCACCTCTAGCTTCAATCCAAGCATCACCATTATCATGTTTAACGATTTTATAAGGAACTTGATTTAAATCTCTTTGAACTTCTTTATCTTCAAATCTTCTACCAATTAATCTTTTAGTAGCAAATAAAGTATTTTCAGGATTAACAACAGCTTGTCTTTTAGCTGGAATACCAACTAATCTTTCACCTTCTTTAGTGAAAGCAACAATTGAAGGAGTAGTTCTACCACCTTCTGAATTTTCAATAATTTTTGGAATTTTACCTTCCATAATTGCAACTGCTGAATTAGTGGTACCTAAATCAATACCAATAACTGGTCCACCAGAAGCAGCTGATGAATTTGATCTAACAAATTTTGGTAATTCTTTACCAACGGTTTTAAAAGAACTTTTTGATAACATTTCCCTTAACTTTTTTTATTTAGCTTTGGTTGTATTCCTTTGGTTGTATTCCTTTATGAAAAAACTAGTGTTTAAATTGAAAAATTTTTCATAAATGACGAATGTGCGATTTACCCGGAAAGAAATTTAAAGAAATCTTTTCAATTTATTTTTTGTTTTTAGTCACTGAACTTATGAGGAGGGCACGTCCCAACGAAAGACACAAATAGAAATGAGTATTAAGTATAAGGAATAATAAATGGAATATATGGTGAGAGAATTGAGACATAATTAGCAAGTAGAGAAAGACACAATAAGACAGAATAAGAAAGTAGAGAAAGTAGAGAAAAGGAGAAAAAGAGAAAGAGAAAGAAATTAAGAAAGAAAGAAAGAAAAGAAAGAAAAAAAAGAAAAAAAGAAAGATAACCTCTAAAACATATTATACAAACAATATACACTAAATAACTAAATCTTCAGGTAAATTACCATTCATTACCCAAGTCAAAGATTTATCACCTCTGAATTCTTCAATATAACTAATGATTTCTTCAGCAGTTTTATTATATTTGACCATACCTTTATTAATAGCATCACATAATCTCTTTCTTCTTTGATATCTTTTAGATTCTTTAGATCTTGAATCACCCCTCCATTGAGATTTACCAAATCTATCATCTAATTCACATAAAGGAGGTTGACCTTTAAACCCTTTGGTGAATTCATCCCATATTTCTTTAACAGTCATTGGATTATGAATAAATTCAATTAAAATTTTTGGTCTTTTAGCTTCAGTAGTAATTGCAGCATTTGGATTTGAAATTCTCTTTTTAACTAAATTCTTCTTTTCATAATCATCTAAACCATTAGTTGAATTGGCAGCTCTTGCAGCACTAGCAACAACGGCTTGAGCTTGGGCTTGTGCAACTTGTAAATCTGGATGAATATTACCTTCTAAATTCAATGAATCATCTGGTTTAAATTGATTAGCACCAACATGATTATTTGAAACTTGATTAACATGATGTCTAATGTTTTGTTCAACTTCTTGGTTAACTTGATTAACTTGATCATTAACATCATTATCAGGAATTGATGATAATAATAAATTATTATCATTTTTCATTACTTCTCCGACATAACTTGTTAATTTATCAACTTTACCAACGAAAAACTCTAAATTTTGCTTCAAGTAATCAAATTGTTGTTGTTTTTCACTTTCTACTTTATCTAATCTTTCTTTTAAATTTTGAACTTGACGTTCCAAGGTTTGTACCTTATCAACTTCTAAATTATTCATATCAATTTTAATTTCTTAGTCTAATTGTTATGATACCGACTTTATAATAAATTCTGACCTTTTAATACACTCTGGACTTTTAAAAAATATCTATTGGTATATCTTACAATCCTAAATCTTTATCTATCTTGTAATAGTATATCCCTCTATTTTTCAATTATTTTGCAATTTCTTTCTATTGCAAAATGTCTACTTCAATGTCACTTGTTAGACTTGATCAATGGTGTTTATTTTGAAAGGATAATTTTTGAGGTTTTTTGAGACATCATCGAAAATTGGCCGGGACACGTCGTTTTTATTTACCAGCAATAATTTAATTTGTCAATATAGCAAGTATATGGGAACGATAGGATATATGAAACAAGGTTTTAGGATTATAGTGATATAATTATTTATACATTTACTTTTATCTATCTACTTATTTCTCTGTTTTTCTTTATCAAAGTCTCCATCAAAGTCTCCGTCAAAGTCTCTGTCTAAGTCTCTGTCTAAGTCTCTGTCTAAGTCTCTGTCTAAGTCTCTGTCTTTGTCTAAGTCTGAGATGTCTATGTCTAAAGTTTGCAACTATTCTGATGTAGTAGCTCTTATGTCTTGTATGTCTTGCATTTCTCTTTCATAGTCTGATAACGTTTCAATATCATAAAAGTCTTCATCTCCAGATTCAAAGAGTTTATGGTAATCGATTTCCTGTATCACATCACCACCAAAAAGTACCAAAATTCCTTTCAAGTATGTATTATCAAACATTTCAATGATTCTACACTTCCCTTCGTCTCCATATAATTCTTTGGTCATCTTGATAATATCTTTACGGTTCAGGGATTTGGGTAAAAATAATCCAAAGTTGCTTGATAACTCATATAGCGAATAACATATATCAAATCCTAATGGTTCCATCTTGAATAATCTAAATCCATTCTCTTCTCGTTCATATCGTGTTCCTCCCCATGGTGGTGATATAAATATAAAATCAAATGGTTTCTTTTTGTCCCGTATTCTTTCTGGTATCCATTCTCTAGTTTTCCCCATTTCGTTCCAATCTCCAACGACCGTCCATATTTTATCTTCAACTCCATATATCGAGCCATTATGTCTTGTGCATTCAATATTTATCCTCTTGATATCTATAGCTCCAACTGCTTTGAAATTCTTTGCAAATTGAATAGTATTCCCTCCTCCTCCACTGCAAATATCCAAAATCTCCTTTGCTTGTGGTATCAATTTCTTCACTATCTTAGCTGTAAGCACAGCTAAACTTTCTGGCGTTACCGAAAACCACAATTCGGATGTCATATGTATCCCTTCGTCATATAATTTGAAGAGCTCATACCTTCTATTCCAGAATTTTTTACAATTCTTAGGTAATGTCTTATAATTATGTACAAGTAATTGCTTTTCACCCTTTTCATCAATGCCATAAATTCTCTCATCCACTTCCTCTTCGTTTTCTTCTTCATACTCTCCTTCGAAATCTTCTTCATACTCCCCTTCGAAATCTTCTTCATATTCATCCGCTTCGCCCTCGTATCCTTCGTTATCTTGCTCTTCTCCCTCTCCATAATAACCTCGATGCTCATCTTGAATCCCTCGATGATCTTGTCTCTCATCGCCTGGCCTAAGTTTGTTCGTTATCCATTCCTGTCCTTGACTTGCTTGTAGTACACTTATGGGATTGTCTACAACAACACTCGAATCATATTCCTCTGAATCAACATCATCAATTTCAATCTCAATATCATCCATATCTTTACCTCATCAATCCTCGCGATAGAATTTCAGTCCCATTGAATTTTGCAGCTAATAATATTCAATGGGTGCTTAGCTCAAATCTGTGACTCTAAGCAATTCACATGATAAATGCCATTCTTATTATATCACTTTTCATTTCTAAATTTACATGCTTCAATACTAATATATTCTTATACACTTATCTACAAAATTTGTAATTATCACGCATTAGAGAACTTGAAGTAGTCTTACAAAATTACAATACATTAAATTACAAACCTAAATTGCCCAAATCTTACCATCACTTGCCATAATCAAATTTTCATCTTGCATCTTATTAATTGCAATATCTATTTCTTCCTGTTCAAATCTCTCTTCTTGTGAGACATCACCATTGATCTGTTCTATAACCAGTTCAGTTGGTGCTGAATTTGTAGAGTTTTCAAATAAATCTGAATGAATCAATTTGTACATTATGGATTTGAATAACTCATATCTTTGTGGACTCAATACATCATTTCTTTCTGTGTTTAATCCAGTTTCAGATAATGGATTTGGTTCTTCTTCTGATTCGTATTCTGGTTCAACCTCTTCCTCCCTTTCTTGAACATCTTGAGACCCTTGATCAATGTTTAAGTTATCTAAGCGTTGTTCAACTCCAGTTTGTTGGTTCCTTGAACGTGTTGATCTTGATGTAGGTAATATTTCTTCATCTTCAGAATCTTCACTAGCGCTTGCATCTGGTGTGGATAATTCATCTTCATCATATGGTGCAGGACTGGATCTGGCTCTCTTAGTAGATTTACTTGGAACTTCTTTGAATAATGCATATCTCAATAATTGTTCTGCTATCTTTGCATCTTGAACTTCAATAGTTTTAGATAATCTGACTTTGGCATGTGCTGTTGATAAACGAATCAAAGTTTCTAAGGTTCTGGCAGTGATAGGAGCTGTGTTCTTTTGATTACTTGCAATCAAATCATTTCTTAATCCCGAATAAATCTTGACAATATAATCACTTGCATCTTTTGTTAAGACTGGCTTGACTCTTTGTTTAGCATACTGGATATATTTCTTCAAGAATGGGATTGATAAGATATCATCATTATCTTTTTGCATTCCAGCATGTAAGAAGTGGTTGAATTTTTCAAATACTGGTTGTTCTAATTGCTCTTGTTCATTCTTAGAATCATCTCCAACTGCAAATGAAATATTCGATCTTTCTCTGATTGGTTCACCTTCCATTAAACCTGGTGGAATGAATCTGTGCATTCTCAAAACATGTTCACTAATAACCCTATCTTTTGTATCATTGATATCATCAGTAACAACGAATAATAAATCAAAACGAGATAATAATGAATCTGGTAATGCAATATTTTTATGAGGATCTTTATGAATATCATATTGACCAAAGACAGGATTTGCTGCAGCAATGACTGAACAACGGGCGTTTAAAGTGGTGTGGATACCTGCTTTTGCAATTGTAACAGTCTGTTGTTCCATAACTTCATGGATTGCAACTCTATCGGCATCATTCATTTTATCAAATTCATCAATACAGACAACACCTCTATCCCCCAAAACCATAGCACCTGCTTCTAATCTTCTTTCACCAGTCTCCTTATCAGTGGTAACCGCTGCTGTCAAACCTACACCTGAAGAACCTCTACCTGTAGTAGCAATAGCTAAAGCAGCAGTATTCAAGACGAATCTCAAGACTTGAGATTTAGCAGTAGAAGGATCACCAACCATCAAAATATTGATATCACCTCTCAAATGAGTTCCATTATCCAAATTCTTTTCAACACCACCCAATAACATTAAAAGGACAGCTTTCTTAATAAATTCAAAACCATAGATTGATGGTGCCAATGAATTTGATAAAGTTTTAAAAATCTTTGGATCTTTAGATAACTTGTTGATATTTCTAATATCTTGATCCGTTAATTTTTCTTGCATTGCAACCCCAGTAGATCTTGCATGTAATGGATAGATTGAATTGGCTAAAATAACAGTTCTGAAACTGGTATTATTATTATTACCACCACCTAAAGCTCTGTAAACACCTACCAATTGAACTCTATCACCTGGTTTAACAGAGTCAACTAAGTCATCATCCAAAATGACATCTACAGATCTTGGTAATTGACCAGCTGGTGCTAATTCAGGCATCTCTTGAACTGAGATTTTTTGATGGTCTCTATAAGTTGAATAACCGTATTCAGTTGTTAACTTATTTCCATCTAAATCTTCAGTAGGGTAGATAGCGGCAGTTGAAATTGGATCGAATGAGGTTGTTTGGTCTCTGTACTCTCTTGCATAAAACCTACTAGTCTTATCGGCATAATGAACAGATCTAATAATTTTTGGCCTAATTAATGAAGCTCTAGTAACAATACCTTCAATTGATATCATTTTCGACAAGTGTACAGAAGTGATAGATCTTGGGGTGACCAGATTATCCCCGAATGCACCTTTAAAGGATAAATAAAATTGTTGGTTTCTATCAAATTCAAATCTTGAATCTGAATTATCATAAGCATAGATGATTGTATCTCTTAAAGCTCTTTCACAAGCAGGTAAATATTCTGATGGGTTATCTAATATACCTCTCCATAACTCTCTATCAAAGTCTCGTACTTCATCTAAAGAGATTGGTATTCTGAACTGACCCTTATTCAACATATCTCTAATTTCGTTCGATGATGGACTACGACTAATATCATTCAAAAATTCTTGAAATTTTTGTACTCTATCACCAAAAACGGCGTCAATTGGAGTATCGACTTGCTCTTCCATACTTTATTAATCTTAGATTGGTTTGACTTTGAAAATTACCTCTTAGAATTCAAACTAATATATACCCTGAAGTCTTCTTAAAGTATCTTTATTCGAAAATAATTTTTAATTTAACGCGTTCTTTTTTTTTTTTCATTAATTATCCCAAAAGGGATAAATTGGATATTGGTCGAAACACTCCTAATTTAATTGTTAACAGTGATATGAATTTGAAAGATATAGCAGAGTGTATTTGAATCAAAGAATTTATATGCATTTACTCGTTTATGTTTCATATATAATGTATGAGATACTTCTTTGGATATATTCGTAAAATTTTAAATTGATTATAAAGTCCAACCCTGTAAATAAATTTTATTGGTTTCATTATTTTCATTAACATCTTGGAAGAGGGAATCCCATTCTTCATATTCTAAAGCAGCCATGCCTTTGTATCTCTTATTGGTTTCACTATCTAATAAACTTTGGTAACTCCAATCTAAAAAGTCCTCTATATTATAATTTGGTTTTCTGAAAGGTTCTTTGAAGATATTGGCTAATGTGGATATATTTGGATGATAATGGCTCATCAAAGCTTCAAGTTCCCATAATGATGAATTGATTGCCTCAGTTTTTAACGGATCAACTTCATCGTCCTTATAAGGATCAGTATAATTTGGATTTCTCAGTTGTTCAGGGTTGTGAATCATGATCATACATGTTGGATGCCTTTTAATCAAATTATAAATGAATGGAATAACAATGATTGTACCTGATGAACTACTTGAAATCGATAATCTGGCCAATTTTTTAATGAACGATGCAACTAAGTTGGCTGATATATGAGTTGATGTTAAGAATAAATCACACAATCTAAAAAATCTTGATCTGTAACGATTTAATAATAATTCTGGGGTTAATAAAGAATACAATTTTTTGAAAAAATCAGGATATTCTAAATTATAATTTTTCATTAACTCATATAAAGAATTTAAGGCTAAGATTTGGATAATTAGGTCATCATTCAAATTGTAACTATCAGTAAGGAAATCCATTAAATTTGTGGGTTGATTCATAAATGGTAAGATACGTTTATTCATGATGGATAAAATTGATTTATATTGGGTTAATGATAAATTAAATGATAAAATTGAATTGATAGAATTTTGATAATTAACTTTAAAGGAACTTGCTTTATAAATGATTGATGGAGGAGATTTGATATAAGTGGATAACTTCTTGAGTTCTGAATTTGTATTCAATAATAATTGTGCATTTATGATAGTTAAGAAATTTGAAAAGATCAACTTTAAATCTTTTCTATCTTTTTCAGTCTTCCAAGTATCTAAAGTTTCGGATAAATTTTGAAAGAAGTAGAATTGTAAATCGTAATTCTTTAAGAAAGTTTCCAAGAATTCTAGGATTATGAAATTATCACTACCTTCGTTGGTAATTTCACCATTTTCACTCAATAATAAACTTTCAACTAATTTTCTATAAGTTAAAGTTGGGAAATATTTATCATTTGCATTATTTATAGCTTCCAATTTGATCAATTTCAAAAACACTTCTAAACAGTCAATTTGTAAAGAAGATTTATAAGATAATTCATTTGTAATAAACCAAGTTAAAATGTCTTTAAAACTATCATATTTTTTTATTAACCATTTTACAACTATAGTTTGTTTGTCATCATGAGATTTCTTATTGACCAATAAGCCTGATTTCATTAATGATGTGAATACTTGTAATAAACTAATAGTTAATTGACGACCTAAAGTTTCAACCTTTTCATCTTCTTGTTTTTGTAAAGTAACTTTAATTAATTCAAATTGATCTAAAAGTTTAGTTATGTCATTATAACTTGCCTTTTCTATAATATTACCAGCTGTATCTTTGACTTGATTTACGGTTAGTGTTTGGTCATCATTCTTGACCCTTTTGGCTTTGGTATCCTTAGCTGAAGCTTTCCTTTTTGGTGCCATTTATACTATTATGTCTTGATATAAAATCTTCTCAAATATAAAATATTCTCAGATGCTCATCGAGAAAATCACCCGGACGAACATCCATACAAAACAACTCTCACAATACAAAAAATTTTCTTCTTTGTATGACCTTCCAAGTTTTATACAAATGATGATATCTCGTGTAATTTCATTACCATTCCCTCCAGAGTTGAGTTATTACTAATTCCTCTGGAAACGTTACCTCAAACGGGGTTTCTGGGTCCCATATGGTGAGAATGTTTGGCACAACAACCTTGTTATTTTTTTACAAACGTTGAGAGAATTTCTGATCCATTGGAAGCATACATTTTACTTTAGCATCTAATGAAGCAAAAGCAATTATCAAAGTAATCAAAGAATTTGTAAATATCTAATTTATTTCTCTGTGTCTTTAAATTGTTTTTCATGAATTGTTGTTTTAACTTCCTGTACGCTATTCAATATCAATTAGATCATACTCTAAGATGAGTTTGAATATTATTTGAATTCTATTTTCATATAGATTCGATTAAATGACTTTTTGATTGTAAATTTTATAAATTATTAGAGAAAGAGAAATTATACGTAAATGATATTAGTATTGACTAATTATACAATGAATTATTTAAATAAAGGTTTCATAAGGAACTGGAGCTAAAGTTTGAGGGATGTTACCTTCAGTTGAAATAACTCTTGCTTCTCTTGGTTTAGCTGGTTGTCTTTTTAAGTAAACTTGTTCACCTTTAGCTTTTGCTTCTCTTTTTAAAGCAGCATTAGCTTTAACTCTGTTTAAAAATTCTTGTCTACAAGCTGAGTGTTTGATGTGTTCAACTCTAACATTAACTCTTTTTTCAATATATCTGTTACCAACAACTTTGTTAATAATAACACCAACGGATGATTTAGTAATGTTGAAAATAATACCAGTTTTACCATGGTAAAATTTATGTGGCATACCTTTTTGAACTGCACCATTAACTTTAATATCAACAATATCACCAACTTTATAGGTCTTTAAGTAGGTTGATAATGGGATAACACCGTGCTTTTTGAAATCCCTTTGGAAAGCATAACGAGTTCTTGATCTATAACCATGAGATTTACCCATCTTTAATTAATTCTTTAATTGAAAATTTAGTAAATTGTCTTTTGAAAATTTTTGACTTAGTTTTTCTCACTACTTGAAAATTTTGTTCAATATACAGGTTGATTTTATTAGTTCTCAATTTTCGCAGTCACTCACTTAGGGGTCCAGCCCTGTACTCATTTTTTACAAATATTAATTATACTATCTAACTTGAATAGTATTTTACCTTACTTGTTAGTTGTTTATTTGTGCTATAGATTTAAATCAGACAATTCAAATAAGTCTGATTTTTTTTTTCTTTTTTGGTTTCTTCGTAATTTTTTATGCTTAACTCTCTTGTATGGTTATACTATTTAACAAAGAGAAAGAATGATAGAAGTTTCTGAAATACCTTATGTATAATAAAAATTGAGTTCTTCTTTTGTCTTTATAGGACTATTTCTCTTGTAAATTGTATCCAAAAAGTATATCTTCAAATTGCTGCAAAATTATTTGCAGCTTCAATTTGCAGCTCATCGCATTTTCATTAAATATGGAGAAGGTGAAAATTCTAGTGTTAAATCCATCTGATAAAATAGATGAAATAGTTCAGAAAGCTAATCTTCAACATGAAAAGAATGGTCCATTTGGATCGATAATCTTATTGAACAAAACCGCCAAACCTGGCATTCAATTCAACCAACAAACATACTGTTTCGATACCGATTCACAACAAATAGATAAAAACTTAAATACTATAAATGGTGTTGTCAAATTAACCAGTGGAATAACTTTACTATTTGCTGATAATCTTGATATTGAAGTCACTGATAAAATTGATATTTTGATAACAGAATCCTTACCAATTATATATAGCCAGAATGGAAATCTAAATGTTGATAAATTGATCAAAAAGTATAAACCTAGATATGTCTTCACAAAAGGTGAATTCAAAGAATATGAACCTTTCGAATGGGATAATGGTACAATCACAAGAATCATATCTTTGAAGCAAGAAGGACAAGGTAAATGGTTTTATGCTTTCAATATCTCTCAGATACCTAGTGAAATTGATAAGAGATCCTTAGTTCCAAACCCTTTCAAGAAAAGATCAAGAGAACCTGAAACTCAAGTTGAAAATAAACCAAAGAAATTGAAAGTCGTTTCACCAAATGAATGTTTCTTCTGTTTATCAAATCCAAACGTTGAAACTCATATGATTGTTGAAATCGAAAAATTAACTTATTTAACTATTGCCAAAGGTCCATTAACGAGGTATAATAAAGAAATTCCATTTGCTGGTCATGGAATTATCATCCCAATTGAACACACATCTACTATGGATATCAATAGTCCAACAGCTCAAGAAATTGTGAATTATGAAGAAAAGTTAACTAAAAAATTTAATGATAAATACCCAGATTTTGTTCCTATCTTTTTCGATATAAATTTAAAAACCAATGTGCATTATCATAAACAATTCCTACCAGTTCACAGAAGATTTCTAGCAGAAGACAATTTTGAAAAATCCTTGAATGAAAGGGCACAATTAAATAATGAAAAGTACTCAAGAAATCATAAAATGAATTTCAAGAAACTTGAAAATCTCGATGAATTAATTGACAAACAATATATTATGTTTAAAGTATATGAATCAAATACTCCTGTGAAATATGTTTGTATAATTGAAGGAGACTCTCAAGTTGATTTGCAATTCCCCAGAAGAGTTCTTTCCCATATTCTCAAGACTCCAAAACGTCTTTATTGGGATAAATGCAAACAAGGAAAACATCAAGAAATGAGAGAATGTGATGAATTTAAAAAGTTTTTACTGTAATATTTCCTATATATAATTTCCAAAAGACAATTCTTAGTTGTTTACTGACTCTAATGCACATCTCTTACATGCACAATCGAAGAACCATTCACTTAACTCCTTTTTCCTAACTTGAACCGGTTCATCAAGATAACTACCATAATCAATACATAATTCATCTCTTGGTTCTATATCTTTTATGGTAACAAAATGTAATTCATTTCCAATTCTTTTCTTCAAGATATTTGGATCACATGAATGATTGAAAAATGATGCAGAAGGATAAACCCCAAAACCAAAAAATTCTTTACATTCAGTCTTCAGTTCGGTAATTGACCAGATTCCAAAAGCATTTGTTAAGTTTCTACCAATTATCAACCTTATATTCAAAGGGTTTATGAATTTTTGAAATTCAGGAGGACTGACCAACCTTACAAACTTATAAATACTTATATAACTTTGTAATAATTCAGGATATTTCAAAACTTTCAGAATCTCATTTGATTGTAAAAATTCAAATAAGTTGATTTCAAAATTGAGTGATTGGAAGTAATTCAAATCATGATAGAAGATATTTGCATCAAGATAATTTATATCCTTTTCGTCAAGTTCGTGTTTAAGATGCATTTGGTATAGTATTCCCAAAATATATTTGATTTCCATGTATTCAGATTCTGAGATTCTTGGGATCAAGTTATTCCATTTAGTTTTTTTCATTTTTTTTATTTTATCATCCCATACCTCAACTTGGCTCCATTCGGTAGAGATCAATTTGATAAGCTCCTCGTTTCTAGCATCAACCTGGTAGACATTTTCGGGTTTTTTCAACCCTGTATTGTAGTGGAGTTCTAAATTCAACAAGCTTGTAAGTAAGATTTTATTAGGATCGAGGGTTTCGAAATCCTTAATACATTTTTCACTGCAAAAATAGAGAAATTGGTTGAATTTGGGTAAACCAAGTTTGAACTTCATATTTTTACCATTATCATAATGGAAACAAGATTGACAAACCTCTTTTTTGAAATCTTTGGAGATGGTGAGACTGATGGGTAATTTCGAAACAAGAATAGTTTCACCCTGACTAATCTTGTTATAACTAAAGCATCCTTTCCCACCATATTTGGTATCTTCAATTTGGAAAAAAGGTGAAATTTGAGTCAAAATATCATCTTTATCAATTAATGTGGTTTGTTCACTCGGTACTTCTATGGATTCCATGTTATATGATTTGAAAGTTTCCTGGGGTTTGGGTAAGTGATTTGGCTTGTTGTTGTCTCAATATGTGTATCCTGGAGTATAAAACTATTCTATTTCGGTGCTGTCAAAGTACAACTAATTAAGAGATGAGATTCTCATTTTTGGCACCTCGTTTTTTAGCAGTAACTGATATCGTAATTCTGCAACTTATCAGTGAGGTGGGGTGGACAATAGATAAAGTAGAATGATATCAATACCATCAGAATTTGTTTAGAGTGTTACTATCCCACATCATATAATTCTTTTTTTCTTTCAGGTGTCTTTTTTATTGGTTTAAAGAAATTCTTTTTTATGTTATTTTATCTTTGATTATGTAATCAGATAAGAAGAGAATAAAAATTTAAATAAAGTTAACAATAAGATAACAAGAGAAAAAGATCAACAAAACAAAGAGAAGTCAATGTAGTTTAGAAAAAGAAGACTAAATAAGAGTAAGTTTAGTTTTTTCAGGTTAAATAAAATAATAATAAAAAAGAAATAAAAAGAGTTATAGAAACTTTTTTAATGTAGATATGGAAAACTGTGAAATCCACAGAACATTAAAAAGAATTTAAAAAGTTAAAATACAGATTCATTCAAGAGTTTAATAAAAGAATTTGCTAAAGAAGCACTCAAATACATTAGCAACTATCAGAAACCGATCAGACATAGATAAAAGAAAATGGCTGCAAATCTCATTTTTTAAACGTGGGGGATTTGAAGTATAAAAAACTCACAAAAATTGTTGGGACTAAAATAAATACCATAGAGTTTTTCGAGATCTCTCTCCTTTCGGTTTCAGGTACCATCATAAATCCTTCAAGTGAAGGTATATGTGATTTTCTTGTAGGTCATACTTTAAATTCAACGAACTTATAGTTAATATTTCATAAACTTGTTCGCATCGCATTCTCTTAATACTTTGATACCTTTTTGGAGATTTTTTTTGTTGAGTTTACTCCATAGTCAACTATGGTTCTGCCGTAGAGCATTGTCTGTGTAAGGTTGCATATTTTTTATCATGCCTGGTTAGAACATACTTGACAAAAGTTTAAGCGAAATGCACAGTAAATAGCGAAACCTTATTTATTACAATATAAAAGCTTAACTTTAATTCAATTTCATGCAAACATTGCATGGGAAAATATAATCAATAACCTTAATAGCCTGGATTACAGCACATCTACTTATTAATTACCCAAGTTCCAATTTAACGGACTTCATTGATCTTAGTCATCACTTTGTATTTGTCTATCACCTAATCGATTCTCGAATTACTACAATAACCAATAACTAAAGATCTAGAGTCTTTTTCACTTTTTTTTTCATCTTCTTCCAACCAGAAGGGGAACTATAGATGGATTCCATACTTCAAAGTGATCTAAGTGATGTATGATGGTTTGTGGAGTCGGCGGCGATCCCGTTCAATAAGTTTGGTTTGTAAGTAGGTTTATTATTAAGAGTATAAACTCATTGAGCTGCCTAAGGAGGCCATGTCTTTCTCTATTAGTCTTGGCTAGCCAAAAAGGGCCTTACAACCAAGTAAAATATACAAATTGTAGGACCCAAATTTAAGAGTAGAAATTTTTTTTTAAGCCATTAAGAGAAAAGCCAAATTGGAAACAAGATATATGAAAGGGAAATCATTATCATTACTCTATAAACTATAATACATTAAAATTGAATTTGGTATCCAAATTATACAAGTAATTAACTTGAATTGGAATATCACATTCATCTAAGATATCTGAATCATCTATATCAGATTCGAAACGATTTAATTTGACCTTTTCTTTATAATAATTAGAATGCTTATCAACGAAAACGCTATTATCATCATCAGAATTTGAATTATCATCAACTTGATCAAGATCTGAATCTTGATAAGTGGATATAGTATCAGTATGATCATTATCATTAAACAACTTCAAGAATTTAGACAGTTTTTTAATGATTAAATCATTATCTTTGAATTCAAATTGATTATAATTCAAATCAAATAATTGATTATAGTTTAAAAATTTGAAATTAGAAAATTTCATGTTATTTGAACATCTTGAGTTGAAAAAAGTTGGGAATTTCAAACTTAAGGAATGGAAGTTGGGTAATAATTTATCATTAGATGATAATTTTTCAATCAATGATAAAACTTTAGAATTAATGAATTTTGAAATTTTAATAAAGTCATTATTTGGATTATTTAAAATATCATTCTTGTAATAAATATGATGGTTATCTAAAGAATTTATCATGATTGAAGGAATATTTTTATATAATAAAAATTTATTGATACTTGAAATGATTTCAGAATTTTGATAATTTGAACCTTCAATTGGACCAAATAACACTAAATCAGGTTCAAATTGGGGGTAATATTTTGGAATCAAGTTTTCTAAGAAAACAGATAAAATGTTTAAAGGATTTTTTGAGTTAACATACCAACAATTATTATTTAATGGGTCATTACCATATTGTAAAGTTTTAATATTTAATTTATTATAATTTTTATCAAATTTTTCTAAATCTTTTTTGTGAACGATATTTTTAACGGTTTTGGAAGGTAAGGTTGAAATTTTCTCTAAATTCTTAAAGTAAAGTTGATTTGAAGATAATAAATGACCAAAATCACCACCATCCATAATATTTTTATCATTATTTTCTGATTCAATAATCAATGAATTTCTATCCATTTCAGCATTATCACCATTGAAGCTCCTTATGATTTTGTCATCATTATTGTAGCTTAATATATCCAAGGAATCTAAATTTGGAAATGTTTGATATAATGGACCTACTAATAATACACTATGATTATTCGCAACCAAATCTTGATATAATAATCTAACATTTTTTGTGACCCAGGAGTCGGTGGTTGATAATACTATATTCAAAGCATAACATCTAGTTATGATTAAGCTTGCTACCAAAAAAATTGAAATCATTTTACTAACCTTTTTTTATATTAATCCCACAATTCTTTTATGTACTAATAAGTAAAATTAATCTTCTCAAGTATAATTAATGGAGTTTATTCTTGAATAAAATCTTTAACTTAACTTAACTTAACTTAACTTAAACTAACTTAACCAAGTTAAAAACTATTTTAAAAGCCTTTTATGTTCTAAGGAATTGATCTGTGTACATGTTTTTTTTAATATTATGGATTTCATGGCCTTTTATATCAAATCCCACGTTTAATTAAGCCTAAAGTAGCCCACATGCAACCTTTCCCAAATCAGAGAAACTCGTGTTTGACAGATGGTTATGCCACGCGACACCGGTACACCAGAGAAATAGAGTTATTGGTTCAATTTAATTAACGAAATAAATATAAGTTTAGACGAGTAGGAACAAGAGGAACATAACAATCGACTGAGGTAGTATACCATAGAAAGTATGGATACATATTATGGGCTTATAGAGGAAATGATAACAAGGAAATGAATATAAGAGAGGACAAAAAAATAGGATAAATGAAAATAAAGTTGAGATGAGATTAGAGTTACTACAGGTAGAACTAAAAATAACAGGGTATAAATACTTCTGACCCACAAAAACATCTGACTAGACCCAAACATGAGTGATTTTTTTTCCTTTTCTGTTTTTTTTCTTTTCTGTTTTTTTTCTTATGTTATCTTTGACGGCAGTTATGGTCGTAATTATACGAAGCGTATACATTTAAAAAAGGAAGCTTATAACTTGCATTAGTCTATGCTCGTACGTTTTAATAGTGGTATTCCCAACTAATAATAACAACTTAGAGATATATACATTTGTATAGTATGGCAGGGGTGGACAATCAATGGTGGCTCAAACTATGGAGTTAGGTTCTTCTGATAACCAATCTCTGTATGTTTTCACCATCTCTATATTTAGAACTTTCAGCCTCTCAAAATCATTGGTTTACACCTGAGGGAATTTACCTACCCTAAAATAGAGCCTTTCACATCAAAACTTACACCTACATGACCTTCTACATCTTAACTTCATCTTACTTCACCTCATCTATTTTTGAACTACAAAAGACTTGGCCTTCCCTGATAAAATACCAAAAATACAAAAGACCACTAAAACAAAAATTAAAAATAACCAACTAGAATATCACCAGAGAGTTTGGGGTTTGTTTGTTACCACAGAAGTTAATTTTGGAACAAAGAAAGTTCTGGAGTCACCATCACATAGGTGGCAGAAGAGGAAAAAAATAAAAAACTATATTAGATGCCATAATGAAAAACTTAAATGGTATTTATGCAAGTATAGACTTCGTCTGAGTTGAACAACTCAGTAAACTTTTTTGGATTGTTCAATTTTAGTAAATTGATAAAATTGTTTAATATCTCTTTGAAATTGATATTATCTATGGGTGTAACTTCTAATGGATCTTCCATTAATTCATTATCGAAATTTCTTAATTTCATATTTTCTTGATTTAAAAAATCAAGGTATTCATCTTGACTTAAATTCTCTTCTTCCTCTTCATCATCATCATTATCATCATTCCCACTTCCATTCCTATTCTCACTCCCTTCATATCCTATCTCTCCTTGACTGGATTCATTATTAAATTTAATTTCAAAATTATTCATATCTGACTCAAATGAATTGAAAACTTGTCTCTTCTTGTTTAATTCTTTAATCGAAATCGGCAATTTCTTTAAAAGGAAAATTAAATTATTACTAAAATTCAAATCAATCAATATATTATTATTGTTAATCAATGAAATCAATCCCAAGATTGATAATTTGATATCATAAACCCTCGTTAGTTCAGGAATGATGTTGAACCAATTAATTAAAATCTTATTGAAATTGTTTCCCAAAATCAATAATACTAAATTTGAATCATAAATTAAACAACTGATTATCACATTCAAAAAATTTATTTTAAAATTCAAATTTGACACTTCATAGTATTTTGAAATTGAAAACATTTGTAAAATTATTGTTTTTAAAAATGGTATCAGTTTTAATTTGAAAGTTAAAATAAAATATTCAATCAATTCAAAATTCAAAATTAAATCATTTTGATTCTGATTACTTTCAAATTCTTTGATCATCATATTGAAAATATTTATGAAAATCATTGAAAATTTATCTAAATCATGATTTGCTTCATTATCTTTATCAATGTTCGAATAAATTAAATAATTTTTCAAACATGGTAAAAATTCTTCAAAATACATTGTCCCAATCTCATTTTCAAATAATTTATAAATGGCTTCTAAAATTTCTATTAATTCGTTATTGATAGCTTTATTCAAATAGATTAGATTTTCGATAATTTCAGCTATTTCACTTAGATAATTTTCATTCTGTTGAATCAAAATAAATTTAATCATTGGTATCAAAATATTTGTTAATTTTCCAATTATTTCGAAATTATTTTCAAACGATAACAATACCGTGATTATGGTATTAAGATTCCCGATTGCTGATATTATTTTATCTGAGTTCGATTCATCGTCATCATCATCAATTTCATTGATAATTTCCATAAAATTCTCAACTAATTTATTAATTAATTCAATACCAAATGGTTGCAATTGTTCACCAAAATTTTCAACACATTCTTGCATAATTACTGATATGGTATCATTATCAATTTTGTTACTGATTTCTAATAATTTCGACATAACTGGTAAAATCATTGTACTCAAATGTTCTTTGAATTCAGGTAATGGTAAATAGCTTTGAATTGCCAAAGAATTTTCTAAAATGATAACTAAATTAGTTTCACTATTATCTTGAAAATTCTTTAAAACATGGAAGGTAATCAAATTCAAATTATCGATATTTTTAAATTCCAAATCACTGAATTTGCTTATGATTTCAAATGTTCTAGCGATTAAAAATTCGAAATTTGATTTTAAATTTGGTAAAATCTTGTTTATCAAAAATAATTCCAATTCCTCTTGCAAGGCATTATCTTTTGAATGAATTAATTCATTGATTATGGAACCAATAATTCTTAATAAACCTTCTTTTTGTTTTGCGATTTCAAAAGTTTCATTTTCGATCAGATCTAATTGACTTAAATTTTCAAAAGTAAAGTTTATGATAGTCTTCAAACAATGCTTTTTCCTTTTTTCTATTAGGTTTTCTAAAAAGTTAATTGCAGCAAAGTCAGGATTATTGGAATTATCATTTAAGAAATAATTAAATGTCAATTGAATATATTCTTGAGGATCATATTTAAAAATTTCAATTTTAGAATCATCGGGAATTAACAAAGGATAAATGAAAAATTGTAATAAATTAGGAACTATGGGTTTTAAAATCAACCACAAGGGTTTAATATTAATTGAATTGTTCAAGATCTCTATCAAATAATATAATGCAGATAAATTAATCCATTTTGAATTTAAATATCTCAATTCGATAATTTTGATTAAATTTTGAATCAAGTAAGGTAAAAATTCATCTTGATAAATTTTTTTAAATTCAATGTATTGGAATTTGTTATTCTTTGAGATTATGTATCTTTTGAATAATCTATTTAGATTTGACAAACTCCACTTCAAAACTTTTGAAATTTGTAATAAATTTTTATCGTTTTCGTTATTGACATTATTAACGTATGGGGGTAATTCCATATTGATTATGTCGCCATGTAATTGACACCATTGGATTAGTAATTTTTTGTTTTGTAAACAGATGGGTAAATCATAATAAGTGAAAAATTTAAAAATTTTCAAGATAATCTTTAGAATTTCTGAAGTGAATTCATTTAGATTTTTTGAATTTGTAACGAGGAAATTTGCAATATTCAAAAGATATTGAGAAATTTGCTCGAAAATTGGATCAATTATCTCTTGTCTATCAAGATTTTCGAACCATCTATATTTCCTAAAGATTTCACTGAGGATCAATAGACCGGTATAAATTTTTTGGAAATTTTCATCATTAATTTCATTATTAAAGCTATTAGCTTGGGTATTTGAATTTTCATTTGTATTTGAACTATTAATATTCTGATCTCTATTATCAATAGTTAATAATTGACCAACTTCTAATAATAAGCCATCCCAATTATTTGGGAACTCAAAATTTATCAATATTCTTAAAACAGGTAATAATTGTTGTTTTAAATGATAATCAGTTATGTTCAATAGCTTCAAGATCCTTTGTTTTATGTATGTTCTGTCTTCTAACAGGATTTGATTATCCTTATTCCACCCATTTATTATTTTATTCTTAAAATATACCGCTGTTGCAATTTTTATACCATTATTCAAATCATTTGATCTCTCTATAATTTCAATACAAATAGGTAAAAACCCAGGATTCACACTCAACTCGTTAAGCTGGGCCTCTGACTGCTGTCTTATGTTGGGATCAGACCTTAATGTTCCTTCAAAACATTCTAAGATCCCATTCATTGGTTTCGTCTATAGCGCTAAAACTCAAAAGTTTTTAGAGCGACTAGCGAGAGATCACATTCATTTTCTTGTTAGTAACAAATAGTGGGAAATTAGGGGAGCTCGTGGTAGTTTCGTACGAGGAATTGGTACCAATAGAATAGATTTATTACTTATATGGCTTCTTCATGTTAGGCTTCTATTAACGATAAAGTTTAACTTATTATATCTAAGAGATGAGTTTGATAGTTATATAATGCTTATGTAATAGACGATTATACTTTTTGTAGTATACTAAAGCTATAAAAGGTATTAGTAGAAGATAATTAGTAGAGGGTAATTTACTAAAGCTATAAGACGATAGAGAAGAAAAAGATAAAAAGTAAGGATATTAAAGAAAACTAAACTATATATTACCTTGCTTTCTAGCATTTTCAGTATGAGTATCTATATCAATAGCTTCCCATGGATATGCAATCCATTTATCTGGAACATTTTCCCCTACTAAATATCTAGTTTCAGTCAATTCTTGAGGTAATTCAGCTCTCTTAGGTTTTTCCTTATTATGCAAAACAAAGATAGAAAATGTAGTCTTTTCTTCAGTTCTACCTAACTCTTGTTGGATCTTCTTGACGTCTTTTTCCAACTCAGTCAAGGCATAATGCAAGGTTGTTCTAGTATCATCAACTTCATCAACAATAATGATATTTTTCCCAATCAAGGAATCAAAATGTTGAGATAAATTACCAAAATCAATCCATTGGGTTCTAATAACCTCTTTACCAATAGTTTCTTCAGGTGAATCAGTCAATTGTTCGTATAACGATAATCCAATTGCTTGAATTGGAATATTTTTCTTTCCTTCTTCCTTAATAAATGATCTCAATATTCTGGCTGGAATAAAACCACCACCACCAATAGCAATAATCAAATCTATTGGCTTCCCTGTAGCCTTAATCTCTTCAGCAGCCTTTTGACATAACTTATGAACTATTTCATATGAAATATATATTTTATCTTCCATCTTTCAATTCAACTTCTTTAAGATCAATTTCTTTCAAATCAATTTCTCATCCCATTTCTCACTCTCATCTTAAAAGCAAAAAAACCAACTGAAATGAAATAAGTTTATACCTTGTTTTTTTGGGAGTTTAGAGTCTCCTGTTATCTACGAGAATAATTTCGTAAATATTTAAACTTACTAAAGTCTTTTTTTTTTAACTTTGAGTTTTTTTTTTTTAATTTTTTAGTTAGAGAATCTTATTTTCTTGTATAGTTTATTTATTTTTAGATAGTATAAACTTTCGAATTGTCTGGAGTTTCTTGCTTATACTAAAAGTCTTCGTCGTTTTCTCCGTTTGCAATATAGATAGAATCATCCTCGTTTTCGAAATCTTTTTCAATAACTATATTTTTTGATTTTAATTCGTTTTGTAATTTGATTAAATTTAATCTCCCCTTTATACTCAATAAGTTATTCATCAAGTTTATTGATTCAGTTAAGTTAGAATTCAAAGATTTGATCCTTGAGTTTTTCACTGGATTTATACTCGACTTATTGATGATTAATAACCATTTTAACCATAATGATAATTCTTTACTATTTAATGCATTTTTAGAAATTTTTGGAATGATAATTTCATATAATTTTGTTTGTTGTAATGGTGCCAACAATATGATTTGATTCTTCATCTTACCTTCATCTTTAATACTTTCACAATATTCTATCACTTCAGCTTTATTATCCGACTCTAATAATTGTTTTAATGATCTTTCTAAGTTTTCAATTTCGTATGTGATTTCGTTATTCTCTTGTTTGATCAATCTTAATTCATTTCCTATCTTAACTATATCAATATACTCCCCTGAATATTCATTTGATCCCAAAAGAATTTTATCGTCTGTAATAAATCCAATCTCATCAATCTTAACAACTTTCTTAACTTCCTTAATTGGAACAATTTCATCTCCAATCACAACTTCTTCATCTTTGATTATTACTAATTCATCAAAATATTCTATCTTGTTACACTGTATATCAAGAAATTCACTTATGCTTCTTTTATTCATTTTGAAAATTTTATCTTCTGTTCTCAAATAAATTACATCTCCATTGATGATTTCTAAGAAATCTCCTTCATATTTAATTGGTCTAGATTTCAGTTTTGTACCTATCTTGATTTCAATTACTCCTCCATTATAACATCCCCATATGTGATCTTTAGATACTGTGAAATCTTGAATATTGTGCTCTAACTCTATTTCTTCAATGATTCCTTCTATAGGATCTATAATCAATAATTTTGATGGTATTAAAATAAGAATATCATCCTGAAACCACTCATATGATAAAATTGGACCTTCGGTTTGTACACTGTTCACCAAGGTCAAGTCTTCGGCCTCATAGACTTCCAAACACTTGTCTGTTTTATGTAAATAGTATTGAGATGCCATGATAATTTTTTTCGATGAGATGCGACTCATGAATAAATCTATGTAATGAGAAATCATACTGTACTGGGAAATTATTCATCTAATGGTTTGCTAATGAAAGTCTATAAAGAGTTAAGGGTTAAAGTCTACAAAAAGCTAAAAAAGTACATATTCAGAATTTTGGAGAGTTAAGTTTTTGGAGAGTAAAGTTTTCTATTAATCATGCTATTCTTATATGTTTTAATACTTTAGTTTATTTCAGTTCTTGCATCTCAATCATTTGTTGAACTTGTAATTTACATAAATCTTTGAGATCTTGGACATCCTGTACTAATTCACCTAGTCTCTCTTCCTTTTCACCTATTAATTGGAATAGTTTTTCCTCATTTTGAGTTTTTTCACTTAATGTATTATTCAAATTATCTATTTCCTGTTTCAATGTGTCAACTTGATTTGTATTTTTGGAAATATCCAATATTTTACGCTGTAAGGTTTCCTTTTCATTAATAAGTAGTTGGTTTTCATCTTTCAAACTATTGATTTCGATCTTCAAATTCTTGATTGATGAAGTCATCTTATTGATTAATTGGAATGATTGTGATGTTATATTATTATCATTGAAATTCGTAGTATTATTCCCACTCATGCTTGCAGAACTTATACCGCTATAATTGAAACTATTAGATGTTGGGATATGTGTCGTGTTATCTGAATTATTATCAACATCTAATGAGTTGGATGAATTAAATGAATGATCATATATCGAATTATTCAATGAATTATTAAATGTATGGCTGAATGAAGAATTATGGAATGATGAACTATTGAACGATGGATTAGTAAATGATGTATTATATGCGATCTCTTGACTTTCAATATCCAAATTATCATGCATACTCTGTTCTTGAATTTCTTTCAATTTTTCTTGCAAACTATCGATTTTGCCTGTCAATAATGTTTTTTCATTATTGTAAATCACATTCATTTTTTCGAATTTAGCTTCAAGTATTTTAATGTCTTCGGTTTTACTATCCAATTCTGTTTCCAAATCTACTAATTTATTGTTCAATAAATCGTTCTCTTCTGTTTTTCTTGTTATCTCATTGTCCTTTAATGATATTAATTCTTTTAATGATTTGATTTCATTTACATTTTGTAATTTATTTTTTTTCATCAAGTCGATTAAATGATTCAATTCACTTATCTTTGAATTCAAAGATATTTCAATTAAATTCCAATTCTCCTTTGATTTCAAAAATTCATTCTTAAGATTATTATAGTGCAGTAATTGAATGGATTGTTCAGTATTCAGTGCTTCATTAGAAGTATTAGAATTATTGATCATAAGACTTTCAATCTTATTTTCCAATCTTATAACTTCTTCCATATTATTTTCCCTTAAAGACTTGATCTCTTGTTTGAGAGATTTTATGAAATCATCTTTATTTTGAATTTCAATCTTGTAATTTTGTTTAGACAAATCAAATTGAATTTTTAATTCATTGTATTCTCTAGTTTTTTTCTCGTGATTATTCTTTTCTTCTTGATAGTCTTTATTGAGGTTCTTCAATTTCGAGTCAAAGTTTTCAGTCTCATATTTTTGGAGTTTTTTATATGATTCCATCAATTGTTCAATATTTTTGAATTTATATGATTTTAGAAAAGCATCTATTTCTGTTATCTTGATTAAATTATCTTCATTTTTAGTATTAAATTCTTCAACTACAGTTTCCAACTCTTGATTTGTGGTCTTTAATTTCTTTATTGTATCATTTAATTTAAGTTCTTTGATGGATAATTTTTCTCCTTCTTCCATCAACTGCTTGATGGTTTCATCTTTTTTCGATATTTCATCTGATAACTTGGTTGATTTCAAAGAAGAGTTTTCTTTTTTCAACTGTGAAAGTTCTTGTTCAAGTCTTTTATTTGCAACTGTCAATGACTGTATCTTATACGCTTCTTTTGATTCGGTGGAGTCTATGTCTTTTTTGGCCAGTTCATTTTGAGTGGTTTTAGATTCGTCTTCGGTTATTGTATCTAATTTTATAGCTTCATCTTTTCCAGTCAGGGTATCAGTTGTGGTCTCTCCCTTATTATCATCTTCAATATCATTTATATCTTTTGTACTTGACGTCACGTCTTTAGTATCAACATTTTCAGTGCTGGTAGTTTTAGATTCTGTGGATGTTGTAGAAGTATTGGAGGCTTTATTATTCCCCTTAGCAGCCAATGCTAATCTCTCTTGAAGAGTTAGTCTTTTCCTCTTGGGTTTTTCAGGTTTGGACAGCTGATCATTATTCAAAGACTCTCCATTAGCCTTCTCTTCTAGCTTTGTATCAGCAGCATTGGAGACAACAGCTGTCTCCGGTGAATTCGTAGATGAATCAATTGCCGGTTGTTTATCTTGAACAGCCTCAGCCAAATCGATTTCTGGATCCATCCGTCGATGATATTTATATTTCTCGATCTCACTGACTGCAAAATAATTTTATGAAATTTTTCAACGGTTCTTAATAAGAACGAGTTAGAAATGATAGTAGAGGAAGAAATATTAGTTATTATGAATTACAGTGTATAAAAACTATAAAAGTACAGAATGTACATACCAAGAATAATAATACAGGTTAGAAGTAGATTGTGTTGTAATGCATTTAGGGTTCTTTCTTACTCTTAATTGGTGGTAGAATGATTGTTTCATTATGAGTAGTTGGAGATGGATCTGCCGATTTTGAAGAGTTATTTGAGTCTGAACTCTGTGATCTTTGGTCGGGTTGAATTATCTGCGGAAAATACATTGGTACATGTGATTGAACTGGTATACTATAATGAATTGGGGTTTGATTTGAAACTGCAAGATTCGATGGTGGGTGATATGGCATTTGTAATGGCATTGTCATTCCTGATGGGACTTGTACTTGTCCTATTTGGGATCCTATTTGGGATCCGCCTTGTTGTCCTATCAATTGGGGTCTTGCTATTTGTCCTGCTATGGGCATTGGATTCACATAGCTTGGAATACTTTGATATTGTTGATTTGGTGATTGAAAGGGGCTTTGACTTTGTTGCTGTAAATACCCTTGTTGACCTTGTTGACCTTGTTGACCTTGTTGACCTTGTTGACCTTGTTGACCTTGTTGTTGTTGTTGATGATGTTGTTGTTGACTTTGATGATGATAAAGTTGTTGTTGTTGTTGCTGTTGCTGCTGCTGCTGCTGTTGCTGATTATGGTGATCAGGAGGTTGGGATGGTTGTGGTTGTGGAGGTTGCTGTGGTGGTAAAGGAAAAGGCTGATATGGATGGGATTGTGGAATATTTTGAGTTTGAAAATAATTGAATTGTGGATTGGAATTACTATAATTTGGCACATTTGGTGATATATTAGAAGCACCAGAAGGTGCATGAGGCATACCAGTAGGCACGAAAGGTAATTTTTGATGATTTGGATGAGGGACCATACCTGGCGGTATTTGGTTGAAATGCAGGTTCATAGGAATACCGTCTCTCTTGACATAATAATAAGGATATTTCACTGGTTGATATCCATACCAATAATTACCAGAATTATAGTCTATATTATAATCGTCATGTTGGAAATCCAGTTTAGACTTTCTTTGGCCGTGCCTTTTCGTAACAATATGGGTATTTAAATGATTTAAACTACCATAACTCTTGTTACACCCAGGAAAAGAGCAATTATATTTCCTTACTATTTGATTATAACGTCTTCTAAATCTTCTGCCGGGTTTAATATCATCATAAAGTTCATGATGGTTATAATTTTCAATGTTATTAGTGCTATTAGGAACACTAGAATGGCGATTTAAACTATCATTAGCAGAAAATTGTAAAGCATTATTGGGTTGCTTCATATGAAAGGAACCCGAATTAAGCATCAGATTAACCAGTACAGACTTATCATCTATGTCGAGGCTTGAAGGTTCAGGGTCTGACAATGAGCCTTTAAAGTTATTTAAAGTTTCTGTATCCTTTTCTTCGTCAATTTTAATGGGGTCTCCACCTTCTTGAAAAGAATCACTGGTATGGACATGGTTGGGTTTCTTATTTTCTAACTGTTGATCTTTGTGATCCGATCCAAGAGATTTTGGAGATATTCTTGTCTCTTGGGAAAGAAATTTCGATTCCAGGTCTTCAGAATCCTGAAGTCTATTATGTAAACTTGAGTCCTTTAAATTCCTTAATGGTCTTAGTTTTCTAGTTAAAGGTTCAGAAACACTTTCCAGTGGTTTTGAATCAAGTTCATGAGCCAGGGAATCTGATTCTTGATTCAGAGAATCGGATGTTTGATTCAGAATCTCATCTTGTCGAAGTTCGTCATTGTTTTTATTTGAATGCTGATAATTCATAGCAGCATGATATTGAATGCAAATATATTTTTGAAAAGCAAAAAAAGACTTTGGTTCAAATAACACTAAAAAATCCAGGGGTAATCAAAAATTAGGTTTGACAATTGCCCTTGTGTGAAAAGAAACTATTTTCTGTATGAAATCTAAACTGTTATGATCTTACCAAAACCGACCGATCTATTTTTTCCATATAAGTATATCTTGAAAGATACAAGTATATATATGAGTTTACAAATATATATATATGGGTGTGTGCAAGTAAATATTTGCAGAATCTGAATATATATATATATATATGTATACGTGTCACTGTGCTGTCACTAAATCTGCCTTTCAAAAAACCAAGCACTCAAAGTGCAATTAAGAATGAAAAATAAGGCTACAAGTGTTAGACGTAAATGTAACAAAAAATATAAAAAGAAAAAAAAAATCGAAAGTCTAAATTGTAATCAACTGCCGCCACTGATTGATAGACTTAATGATAAATTGTTTCCTCCTTGCTTGAGTCAATAAATACACCTTTACCAAAACTTGGAAAATGCTGCAAAAATTTTTCTTTTTATACTTTTAGAATTATGTACAGATATCTCAAAATATAAAACGTATCTGGAACACTGAAAAAAAGACATAAAAAAAAAAAAATAATAAATAAAAAAAAAAAAAAAAAAAAAAAAAAAAAAAAAAAGAGAGAAAAAGAAGATGAAAAAAATAACAAAAAATAAAAAAAAAAATTAAAAACACAAAAAAAAAAAAAATTAAAAAATAATAAACAAATAAATAAAAAATAGTGA